>JACEEZ010025965.1:82500-104484 GCA_016584305.1 Chionoecetes opilio | reverse complement strand
TTGAAAAAAACATTAGAGAGCACTTAAATGAAATAGTTTGACATGATTCACAACATGGATTCACCAAGGGTAGGTCATGTCTCACCAATTTATTGAGTTTTTATAGGAAAGTTTATGAGACGGCAGATAATGATAAGGATTATGATATAATATATCTGGACTTTAGTAAGGCATTTGACAAAGTACCACACGAGCGACTCTTAAATAAGGTAAGGGCTCATGGTATAGATGGGAAGGTTCTTCATTGGATCAGAGCTTGGCTAAGTAATAGGCAACAAAGGGTTACAATTAATGGTTCTAAATCTGAATGGGGACTGGTGACAAGTGGAGTTCCACAAGGGTCTGTTTTGGGTCCATTACTATTTTTGATTTACATCAACGACTTGGATAGTGGGATTAGCAGTGATATCAGCAAGTTTGCTGAGGATACTAAGTTAGGTAGGATTATTGGATCACAGTCTATGTAAACATATTGCAGGGAGACTTGGATAAACTTAACGAGTGGGCAGTCAGATGGCAGATGGAATTTAATATTGATAAATGCAGCGTTATGAATGTTGGTAGAAAAAACCCTGGTAATAGATACACCATAAGCAATGTATCGCTGAAAAGATCAGAAGGTGAAAAAGATCTTGGAGTGAGGGTGAGCCCAGACCTCCGACCTAGGAAACAATGTATTGAGGCCAAAAATAGAAATAGGGTATCATTGCAGTCTAGGTAGTTCTTGAGTTAATAGCAAGGTGAGTTTATATCAATTATTACTATAATTTCAACAGTTTGGTGCCCCGAGTGAGGATTAACTTTGGGAATGTACAAGGTAGCCGTTGTGGGGCACAGCTTATGCCCTCAGCAAATGGCGGTGGAAGGTGTGGAACTCAGGCTCTTTCGGGCACCCGGCGGTCGTGCTGATTTATTTGACACAGACGCACGTCTAAATGAAGTACTTTAGTGGCTTCATGACCTCCCAGTTCTCTTTCTGGGGGATAACGATATATAGCCATCAGTTTCACCCGGCCCCATTGGTAAACAACCTTGACTTGGCCGCCGTACTTGGCCGCCGTACTCCCCCGCCGTACTCGCCCGCCGTGTCACAGACAGCCACGGCACACAGGCCGCATTGGTAAGGTACCATCCGCCAACAATGTTTGCGAAGTTAGTTGTAATAAATAAAGTGGTGGATGGTTATAGGCATGGCTTTGCGCCTTGGTAGGCCGAGTCAATTGTACATCCACCCTTAGAATTAAAATAATTAAATTAGGGAACCCTAACTCGTAAACTGTATCCAACTTTTTTTTTTTTTTTTTTTTTTTTTTCATTTCATCTAATCATCAATTAAAATCATGGCGGGAGGGGCTAAAGCATTAGCGGCTAAATTAGGATGGCTTACACGAATATACAAAAAGTGTGAGGAAGCAGCTGATACTATCTCTATTAACTATAATAGTTTAAAGACAGGTCTGCTAATGTTAAAAACTAAATGGCTAATTATGAAGAGGCTTACTTTCAATTATTAGAAGTTGGGGATAAAGAATTAATTAATTATGAGACCAAGTATGATCAAGAATGTACAAAATACATGGAAACGGCATTCAAATATGAGAACTTAGTGCGTGATCAGAAATCCACAACCAAAGCCTCTTTACCCCAACTTAAATTACCAGATTTGTCATTGCCCCATTTTGAAGGGGAAAATTGGTATTCTTTCTGGGATAAATTCAAATCGATTGATGATAGGACTGATTTAACAGAGGTGCATAAATTAACCTATTTGTTAGGTCAGTTGAGAGGTTCTGCATATCTGCTGGTAAAGGAATTAACAGTAGAAAATGCCAATTATAATGTGGCACTCAAGATTCTTAGAAATAATTATGAAGATAAAGATCAGATAATAAAAAATCTTTTCTGACCACGTCAGAAACGTCACGTCAGACGTTCTTTTTTTTACCACGTGTAGGCCTCGCGGCCTCTTGTAGCTTCCTTATTTTCTTATGTTCTTATGTTCTGCAAGTTCATGGATCTACTGAGCCCTTTTCACAATCACAGAGATTTGGAAGAATTCATAATAACTTTAAATTGCACACTAAGAGCCATTGAAGCTCATAAACCAATAATCATAGGTGGCAAGAAAGACCTAACAAAGGAGCAAATTAAAGTTATTGTGACTCTACACAAGGCAGAGAGGCCAGAGGAAGAAATATCAAGGATTGTGGGTGTTACGAGGAAATGTGTGATGAAGTGGGTGGAGAGTTTCGTGAACGTGGCGGAGTGGCAACACCATAACATAAAGAAGTGGCCACAGGGTGGATGTAAATGTCATATTGTAATAATTTTCTTGCTCTTATTTGAGGATGGGCATCCACTTGACGTTTCATGACATTTACGGTGCTTGTTGATGTTTTACACCCTCGCCCTGGCCACTTCTTTATGTTACGGTGTCGCCTACCCGCCACGTTCACGAAACTTTCCACCCACTTCATCACACATTTCCTCGTAACACCCACAATCCTTGATATTTCTTCCTCTGGCCTCTCTGCCTTGTGTAGAGTCACAATAACTTTAATTTGCTCCTTTGTTAGGTCTTTCTTGCCACCCATTATGAAAATAATTATAGTTATACCAACGCGCGTCTGTTCAAATTACTCGCGGGAAGTGAGGCGATCCTTTTCAAAATGCTTCGTCTATAATTGACAAGTGGCATCTGAACATTCCTCAACGGTCTTGATGGACTGCCCGTGCTTTAAACAAGCTGCCATATGTAGGATATCTCTCTCGGAAGTCACTAAGCTGCTATAGAGTACATTTTCAGAATTCCCTTATGGGAGCGTCTGTTATGATGCGACGAACAATATTTTGGTGCGTAGTGTATACCAATTAATAATAGGCGCTGATTATTTTGGCCGATTCCTAAGTAAGGTCATCAAAAGACATAACATTTCCATGTTCACCAGTGCCGGTGGAGATGTTATAATGGGACCTATCCCACAAACCACTCACCAGCCTGAACAAGAGGAATGCATTCCTAGTCAGTAGTCATGCACAACCCCTCTTGGTTGCTAGAATTGGAACTTCATTAATACCCACTCAAATCAACGAGTTATTGGAAGAAGGGGATATCCCCGTGCATAAATTATGGGATCTAGAAACTATCGGTATCATACCTGAACAGTTACCTAAAGAGGATCAAAATACTTTAGATCACTATGATCACACTGTCAATTATGTAAATGGTAAATATGAAGTAGGACTACTTGGCAAATAGATGCCCCTGTGTTACCTTCCAATTATCAGATAGTTAAGAGCCAATTAAATAGTTAAATAATAAATTCAGAGGAAGAACTAATACAAATGTATAACCTGGCTAATAAAGAGTGCAGGAAGGCCAGCCTCCCCTTACAGAGTTGGAATACTAATTCTCCAAGACTAGAAGGGATAATCAGGAAGGATTTCCTTAATTATACGCCACCAGAGTCCAATCAGTGTTAGGATTATGGTGGAATGTAAAAACTGATGAACTAAGATTAAAGTGTCCAGATTTTTCTGATGTAGTCCTAACAAAGAGAACACTCTTAAGTCAGGTCAGCCAAGTATTTGATCCCTTGGGCATAGTGAGCCATACTATAGGTAATGTCTAATACAAAAGGCTGGGAGAACACATCGATTGATATCGATTGGGATTCTTGATGGGAAATAACAACAGAATGGGAGACTATAAATCTGAGTTCAATAGAATGAGTTCACATAAGTAGGAGAATAATGCTGATGATCAGTTCGATGAGTTAGTGCGGAGTCATTAGGAGCTTTAAAGGGAGCTGGATAGTTCATGGATGGGATGAAGGTGGATGTAGTATGTATGGTGACGGACACACGTGTAGGCCTCGCGCCTCTTGTAGCTCCTTATTTCTATGTTCTTATGTTCTAACTATACATATTTTGTGATGCTTCAAAAAGTGCATACGGTGCAGTAGCTTATCTTAAAGCAGGAGAGGAATGTAATTTAATTATGTCTAAGGCTCGGGTTGCCCAAATTAAGCCTAGAACATTGCCTCAAATGGAGCTGACTGCATTAGAATTAGGCACTAAATTAGCACATTATCTAAGTAATTTATTACAAATTGGTGAGGTATATATGTGGACCAATAGTGAAATTTGCCTACACTGGTTAGTGAAACATAACACAAAAATCCCTTATGTAAGGAATCGTGTTTGTTTGTTTGTTTGTTTGTTTAAAGGATAATTCCTCAGAGCCGTAGTGATCTACCGCTGCAGCTTAGTGTTGGCCGAAGCCACCACCCCGGGATAGGGTTCACAAACCCCCGGCTAACACCCGGTACCCATTCACTGCTGGGTGGACAGGGGCTCGGGTTTTAAGAAAGACCACCCATCTATCTTCGCTCCGCCCGGGGATCGAACCCGGGACTTCTCGGTTGTGAGCCGAGCGTGCTAACCACTACACTAACGAGTACCCTGTTGGGAAGATAAATGATTTAGGTTCCACATTTCACTATAATCATGTTGCTACCAAGGAAAACCCAGCTGATATTTTGTACAGAGGAACAACCCAGCTAACCATCACTGGCGGGCCTACGTAGGCTGTAGAGCGGCGAACAGCGGCCGCCAGCGGCAAATTTACCTCCGTCAGCCCTCCGAAGGGCCGCTGGTGTATTTTCAAACGGGAAAATTTACTATGTTGAAAATTAATGTACAGAATTTGAAGAATTTAATATTTCTATATGTAAACATTTTGAAACAACAGTTATATGATTATCTTGATGTAGTATTACATCAGTAGTGACAAGCAGCGGCAACTTGACGACAATCCTCCGGAGGCCCGATGGTACGTATTTGTAAGTGGGAAATATTAATTTCATATTATATGATATTAACTCAGTAATATACATAGTATCTCAATATCGGTACCATAACTATTATTAGGCCTGTTCAAACTATTTAAAATTGTTATAGAAGTTTTTATGATAGTTTATAGAAATGATCATATATAAGTTTATTTCAAATATTTCCAGCTTAATCAGGAACACCCAGAGATACATAGAAATAAAGATGCGATACGTACATAGGAAGGAGTTTACATGGAAAAAGGTTATCAGTTAGTCTGTGTGTGTAGTATCATATAAAAATAACATTTGATTAACCCAGCAAAGATTACGGGATAACACAAGGTCATATTTTCCCTTATTTCAATAACTTCCAACATATTATCAACACATATCAATACTCAACGGTACACCTAATAAGGAATATGTAGATGATGGAGAATTAACATGGATAATATCATGATTTAGAATAAAATATTATTTGAAATCATTTCCCAGCTACCAATGCACTAAGCTGCCAGACGTACGATAGCCATTACAAAGGGTTAAAAACCCACAAAAGGCCTAAATTGTCACCCTTAACCAGTCGATAACATAATGACAACTTAGTTATAACATGATTTCGCTCCTTCATTATATCGAAATAGACTGAATAATATAAATCATTGCAGTACGACACGTTTTTTTAGGAATTCCTCGGCAGCGTTGTGTCAGTGAGTGAAATCAGTTAGTGAGAAAACGCACAAGCGGGTGGATGTTGTTATGTTGTTCGCCGCAATCAATATCCTTCTACATGGCTGTACAGTGTTCCACATACACCAGCATGTAAACCCAATAACGAAAATGTTTTTGTACTTATGAAATAAACAATGTCCGTAGCAATTATGATCTCCTTTTCATCGTATTACTGGATAACGACATAGGAATATTTAGGTTATACTTTCTAAGTATATTGCAGATATAGTAATGTTTTTATAAGTGTTGAACAGCCCATTAGTCTATTAATCGGCTAATGGGTTGTGCAACACCCCTTAAAACATTACTATATCTGCAATATACTTAGAAAGTATAACCATAAATATTCCTCAATCAGTTAATATAACATCGGCAAATGGGCATATGCCCTACGGCGGGCCGCTGGGAGCGGCCCGCCGGTGAGCCTCTGAGCAAATTCCCAGCGGCCCTACGTCGTACACTTCCGTCGGGCCGCCGGTAAGACATACGGAGGGCCTCCGGAGGCCCTCCGTCTTTGTGTTTGCTGGGAACTGTCCTCAAACTAAATACAGGATTATGGTTTAAAGGTCCTACCTGGCTGAAAAATAATAATGAATGGCCTAATCATAAGGTCTATAGTAAGTCAGACATATCAGAAGATATAATTATGGAACCTATATTGCCTATCTCTCTCTCTCTCTCTCTCTCTCTCTCTCTCTCTCTCTCTCTCTCTCTCTCTCTCTTCTCTCTCCTCTCTCTCTCTCTCTTCTCTCTCTCTCCTCTCTCTTCTCTCTCTCTCTCTCTCTCTCATCTACTCATCTCTCTCTATCTCTCATCTATATATATATATATATATATATATATATATATAACATTTAAGTCTCAATGCACTATTGTCCAAGTTAGTGACATGAACGTTGTGTAGACACGCAGATCGCAATGTGTTGAACATATTATACCCGTGCTCAACTTATTTATCCCTGTAAATATTTGTTACGCCCTTTTCACAAAAAACTATTCTCCTTTGAGGAAATAATATATAACAAGTATTATTGCACATCGAAAGATGTATAATTCTTATTAACAAGAATTTCACGAATGTATGGAAATACAAGTTTTCAACATTTTGGGCTGCAAAATAAACCAAAGCTCTGGCTTGATTTGGTTTTACGACATTTTACAATGAAACTATTGACCCTAGACAAAAATTGACATAAATAAATTATGTCCAGCTTAACGAGATCTACCCTAGGGATTTATCCGTTCTTTCTTAGCAAATCAATTATTTGAGATATAATAAGTTTTTTGACCTTTACAAAACTTTGATTTATTGGATTATTTATTGATGAAATTTTAATCTGTTTATACTAAAGGGACCACAGTGAAAGGCTGAATCGTTTATACTCCATACCGTTTTCGTCTAGCTGCTACTGTTCTTGAGATATTCATGAAAATGTGTTTTTCACGACATTTTCCAAGCCTTCAAAATTTGGCCAAATTTTTTTTGGCCCCAGATTTTGATGACACTTAGTTCCTATTAGCTTTCGTTTGTGCTGATCACGAATGTGGACTTAGTTTTTCGATATATTGTTTTGAAATCTCTATTTGAGCCGTTCTCAACTTATTTATCCCCGTAAACATATCTTTTACGCCTTTTGCGCCCGTTTGCTGCTATTATCTTAACAATATATGTAAATACACAATAAATAAGCATATAAGAACCCAGGCTATACTTACGTATGACAGAGTAAAAGCAAATTACTTCCACACCGTGTAAAAAAAAAAACTGCACCGTATACCACCCGTGTACCACGCAAGACAGCCTTCCGTAAAATCGATCCTTTCGCGGTATTTTGGACACTAGCGCGCAACAGCTAGTCGCCAGGGCAAGTGTGAACACCTGCAGATTCCCTTTTAAACGGGAAACAGAGGCAAGAATTCAGGAGGAGTGAGGTATTCAACATAAAAGGTAGGCGAGACCAGCTGAACCAAAATGGCCACCTCCACCCCTGATGTAAACAACGATGCCCAAGGTAGCAATGACATCTTCCCATGCACTATATGCCATATACATTGTGACTATCACATATCAAATGTAATAACTGCAACATGTGGAGTCACTACCGGTGCTCAGAAATGCCAACATACTGCATTATTGCACTCGTCAACTCAAGCAGGAGGTATATCTGCCAACCATGTGCTAGGTTAAACTACCCTGATTATGACACTAAGGCAACAGTTATTGAGGAATGCAAACAAAATGAATTATTACTGAAATCAGTGACAGGTTCCCAAGACCCCGAAACAACTGTTGCAAATGACAGCATTGAAGCAACTCAGGACAGGAATGTAGAACAAACGGTCACTGAGAACGAACAAACGGAGAGGGGGGAAGCTGTGAGGAGCACTAATGACAGAGAACCACTTGATTCATGGAGTTACCCAGAGGACATGCGTCTCAGTCTAGTAGCCTCCCAAGACAACACTGCCAGCCAGGCAGTCCAACAAAGCTCCTCTACCCCAACCAACCAGGCAGCTCAACAAGGCTCCTCTACCCCAACCAACCAGGCAGCTCAACAAAGCCCCTCTACCCCAACCAACCAGACAGGAAAACAACAAAGCTTCCCTACCTCAACGAACCAGGCAGCAAAACAACAAAGCTTCCCTACCTCAATAAACAAAGATAATGGAAACCATGCAACACCCATATGTCGATACTATAGAATGGGTGTATGCATGTATGGGCCAACTGGTAGAGACTGCAACTTTAGGCACCCAAAACCCTGCCTCATATATATGATGACTCATGGTATCAGAGGACAACATGGGTGCAAACTAGGCAGGAAATGCTCCATGTTCTATCCCATGATGTGCCCGAACTCTATAAAAAGCCAGGAATGTCTCTTGGTATCCTGCAAATACCCTCACGTCCAAGGCACAAGGAGGAAGAAAAATGCAGCAGCCCGGCCAGCCACCCACACCACTAGGGTAGAAACTCATGCATCAGCCAATGCTCCTGAGGCAGCAACACCCAACCTTGGCACGGCCTCCTCACTCACTCATCCTTTTTTAGAGCTAGCAAATGGGATGAGAGCGGACATGGCCAATCTAGCAAAAGTCGTGGAATCCCAGGCAATGCTACTGAACAACCTCCTGAAGGAGAACCGTGTGAGTTGGGCGCAGCAAGCTCCACAAGCCCCACCCGCTATGCATCACCCATGGCTAAGTGCCCTAACCTCCCGTTAGAGACCATCATAATGGGCAACATCCAAGGTCTCTATCCCAAAATAAACCAGACCAAAGTTCCTTTCTTGAGGGAGCTTTTGCTGCAAGAGGACCCCATGGTTATTGCCCTTACTGAAACGCACTTGAGGAGCGGAGTGAAAGACGAGGAAATTCACCTCAGCAACTACACACCATATAGAGCAGATAGGAAAACAAGAAGCCACGGAGGAGCCATGTTATACGTACGGCACAATATCTCCCTGGAAACAATACCTCTACTCTCTTTTTCAAATGGACAAGTAGAACTAATAGCCATCCACATTAAGTCGATGAACCTAATCATCATAAATTGCTACCGCCCACCTCAGTGTACTTTGGAAAATTTCAAAATGGCAATAGACAATATTGACAGAATAATTGCTGATCAACCAACACCTATGCCAGATATCATCTTGTGTGGGGATTTCAACTTTCCTTTGATCCAATGGCCTGATGGCACTATCTCTGGAGGTACCTTAGAAGACCAAGCCCAAGCTAAACTCCTTCTTGGGGTTACTGAAAAGGTCTTTCTATCACAACAGATAACAAAGCCTACCAGGCAACGCAACATTTTAGATCTTCTCTTCACCAACAACCAAGAAGCAATAAGTACGTACCAAGTGGAGAAAACAATTTACTCGGATCACAGCCTTGTCACCATCAACACTACATACAGGAAAGCCAAGATAGAACCAGTAAAAACAAACTTAACAGATCCTACACCCTTTGCAAAATATAAATTTTTCAATGACACAATCGAGTGGCATCAGATGCAGTGCTGTCTTGGTGAAGCCAACTGGGACCAGATCAGGAAAGGCAACAACCCAAACACCATGCTCCAAGCCTTGATCAACACAGTACTGGAGATCTGTGAGAAACATATCCCCACAAAGAGGACCACAACAGGTACCCAACGCCATAACATCCCAAGGGACAGGAGATTATTAATGAGGAAGAGAGCAGCCCTCTTTAAAAAGATGGCTAACACCCTAAATGACGAAAGAAAGATTACTATCAACACCAAGATAGCTCACATTGAGCACAAAATTAAAGAATCCCATGAAAAACAGAGGACAGAGGAGGAAACTCATGCAGTAAGCAACATTAAGCGCAACCCTAAATACTTCTTCAGCTACTGCAAAAAGTTTTCCAAGACTAAGAGCCAGATTGAGGCCGTTACGTACAGGTGTGGGCACAATAACAAGAGACCCCGAGGAAACGTGCCAAATATTAACAGAACAATATAGCAGTGTCTTCAGCACCCCGCAAAGTCAGTCAATAGTTCACAACCCAGTACCATTCTTCACTGAGGACTCAGACCACCAGTACCACCTCACTGACATTGAGGTGACGACTGAAGATATTCAGGGAGCCATTAAGGAGCTGAGACCAAATTCAGCTGCTGGACCGGACGGAGTACCTGCCATCCTGCTCCTTAAGTGCAGTGAGGCTCTGGCTTATCCGATCCGCAAATTATGGAGGTGCTTCTGGATGCAGGCACAGTGCCATCCTTGATGAAGAGAGCCACTGTAAGCCCGATATACAAGGGAAGGGGACAAGAGTCTGGCCAAGAACTATAGACCTCTTGCTCTCACTTCACACCTCATCAAAGTTTTTGATAAATGTGTGAGGGACAAAATTATTACTCATATGGAAAGGCAAGAACTTCACATGGAAAATCAACATGGCTTCAGGAAAGGGAGATCCTGTCTCTCAAAACTCCTGACACACTACAACTGGTTCCTAGAGACACTGGCAGCGGGAAATAATGTGGATGTCGTGTTCCTCGACTTTGCTAAAGCCTTCGACAAGGTTGATCACGGCATCCTTCTCCATAAAATAAAGGCTCTTGGGTTAAGAGGCAAGTTAGGAATTTGGCTCCACGATTTCCTTACAGAGAGAGTCCAATCAGTAGTAGTGGACGGTCATAGCTCAAAAGAAGACACCGTTATGAGCGGGGTGCCTCAGGGTTCAGTGTTGGGTCCCCTCTTCTTCCTGATACATATGAGAGATATTGGAGAGGAAGTAAGCGGCTCAGTCCTGTCCTCCTTTGCTGACGACACAAATATCAGTCGCCCCATCAGTAATGTGCAAGAAGTAGAGCACCTGCAAGAGGACCTGAATAAAGTGTACACTTGGGCTACAACTAATAATATGACATTCAATGAAGAAAAATTTGAAATGCTGAGATGTGGCCCTCACTCATCAAGACAACAACGACGCTGCACACAGAGGGAGGAAGTCACATCACCCCAACACCTCATGCCAAGTGCCTTGGAGTTTACCTTAGTGCTGATGGCTCCTTCTCACACCACATCACGGAGACTGTCAGGAAGGCAAGGGGGATGGCGGGCTGGGTCATGAGAACTTTTGCCTCCAGGGAACCTGAGGTTATGCTAACCCTCTGGAAAGCCCTGGTACAGCCCTTACTGGATTACTGTAGCCAGCTGTGGTCCCCTCACAAGAAAGCTGACATCCAGAGACTTGAGGCTGTTCAGAGGTCATTTACCAAGCACATAAGAGGACTACATGACCTTAACTACTGGGACCGCCTCAAAACACTGGGAATCTACTCACAGCAAAGACGGAGAGAAAGGTATCGTGCCATCTATATATGGAAGGTCCTGGAGAAACAGGTGCCAGATCCCACGTCCTCGGCACTTCAGGCACACTTAAATGAGCGGACTGGACGCAAGTGCAGTAGAAGAACCCTCCCTTCAAAGGCCCTGGGGAGATGCAAGACCTTACTGGCTGCCAGTCTGGCTCACGAAGGTCCGAAAATCTTCAACAGCCTCCACAAAAATGTGAGAAACATCACTGGGTGCTCTGTCAACACCTTTAAATATGGACTGGACAAAATACTACGGACAGTGCCGGATGAACCTCCAGTACCGGGTTACACTGCCAAGTGTAGGACCTCCAACACCATACCGGACCAGGTGGCCCTGTTAGACAGGGACGCCAGGACTGGCAGCAGCGGTGGACCACCACGACTGTGAGGCTTTGCCTCTTAACAAGACCAAGTAAAACCAAGTAAGTAAGTAACACCATACGATGTGTTGCTGCGCGCTCGTTTTCTTTGGGTCTGCCTTAAAACTCCAGAATTTCCCACACTTGAATCGGAGTGCCTCTGCAGGTTACAGTTGGTGAATATGCCACCCGGCCACGCTACCACTCCTACACACACACAGACGGACATTGCCCGCGTCACATACACACAACAAATACACACAGACAGACGGACATTCCTCCGCCCCACATACACACAGACATACGGACACTCCTCCGCGGGTGTAACAATATCATGATGTGACGCATAGGAGTATGATATGTGACACACTATGTTATGTGATGTGAAGCCTGAATTCAATGCAAATGTAGTAAAGTAATTTAGTGAATACATTCTTTTACCTAAGGTTGTACTTATCGGTCGTATATATCTGAAAATACGATTATTCTGGTGGCTCGGTGCGACAATGTGGGCTACAAAAGTTTACATCCCTGCACCGGTCCCTTCGGCCTAAACATCTCACGGCCTAAAGGGTCCTGCGGCCTAAACATATTACGGCCTAAACGTCTCACGACCTAAACGTCTTACGGCCTAAACGTCTCACGGCCTAAACGTCTCATGGCCTAAAGTTTCCTGCGGCCTAAACATATTACGGCCTAAACGTCTTACGGCCTAAACGTCTCATGGCCTAAAGTTTCCTGCGGCCTAAACATATTACGGCCTAAACGTCTTACGGCCTAAACGTCTCATGGCCTAAAGTTTCCTGCGGCCTAAACATATTACGGCCTAAACGTCTCACGGCCTAAACGTCTTACGGCCTAAACGTCTCACGGCTTAAATGGTTCACGGCTGAAAAAAATACGGCGTAATAGACCCGAACTCGCCAGAGCATTGTACGACAAGTCCATGATTTGAAATTTGGGGGGGCTCTTTCCATCGTAGGGGTGCTTTACTTTTCTATACTTTTCCTTCCACATATCTTTATACTAGACTAGTATGTTTTTACTAGAATTTCTACTAGAATGAATGAATGTAACTGTAGATAATCAAATCAGGTGTCATGAAAAAGTAGTACATCTGGCTTGAATTTTCGTTTCTTTTTTCCTTGTGTATAAGCAAATGATAGCATCCAAGGAAGTATTACGTCAAAATGTTTGGGTGAATATATTTTTCCATTGATGCTGAAAGACTATAGATTGTTCACACAAGAGTAGTATGTCTTTTTATTCTATAAAAAACATGATTAACGCCATGGATAATTTCGCCATTCGACATTTTTGAAATAAACACGGCTCCGTCTGCCACGAAATCTGCCGTCCGTCGGCTCCGTCACGTACATCGTACTATGTACGATGTATATAGTCTGGTGAAGCAATCACAAACGCGAGAGCTGTTTAAACTTCCTCAGGAAGATACATGTGAAGCGGAGGATCTGCTGTTTCCTTCCGAGGCCTGGCCTCGGAACAGAAGAACTTTAATTTTTGGTATTCAGATGCGATGCATCAATATTTATTGCGAAATTGATTTAAGAAAATGCGAGTCGCAGAGGCAAAACACGTACAGTAGACCAACTTTTGAGTTAAAACTGCCATCGACCACTGACATTTTCGAGTTACAGTTCTCTAGTAATACTAGAACATCTCTAGTACTACTAGAGAACTGTAACTCGAAAATGCCAGTGGTCGCTGGCAGTTTTAACTCAAAAGTTGATCTACTGTGTTTTGCCTCTGCGACTCGCATTTTCTGAAATCAATTTCGCGATAAATATTGATGCATCGCATCTGAATACCAAAAAATAAAGTTCTTTTTTTGTTCTACTAATTGTATGGATGACATGCATTACGATTGAACGTTCTAAAATAGCAATTTAATGCAAATTACTCGCCTCGAGTATCAAAGCTTAATATATTTTTTACATGTATATTGTAGCATGTTTTATTCGGGGCAATGTTCACACTGCTTTCTAAGACAGTAGCTACTGCTGCGTCTGGCAAATGCTTGTCAAAATACAATAAGCAATGCTTTGAAAAGAAGAAAAATTGTGTTTTTGTCGTCCAAGCACCGTCTTCGATTACGAAGACCAATCCAAGATTTGCTGTTTTTGAGCGTGGTCTTGATACGAAGACGGGATTAGAGAACAAGCATTAGAAAACGGGACTTTCGGCGCCGCGTGGCTCTGTTGTGATACCGTACAGATGCGGGGGAAACAATGCCTATCATCATGACCATCAGGAATACCAAGCAAGCGTTGCGAAGACACCTCTCAGGCTGTCTTGTAGAAAATTATGCCGTGGAAACAAGAGAAAAGAAAGGACATATTGGAGCAGAACATGACGAGTTTGCTGAGGTTAAGAAAGGCTCACTTGACATGAAAAACAACATAATGTGACAAAGTAATAATGACAAATTGTGATGCGTAGAATTTTGACTGGGTATTATTATTACTTTACTCCTCCAGCTGAACCCCAGCCGTGTTACATCAACAAAGGATGGATAATTTAGATTATAAGTAGCTGCCACCAGTTCAAGATTTAGGCTTAAGGTCTATCTCTTGAACAGAATGTTAATGTTTATCATCAAGGTAGTAACGTGGATTTGATATTTTTTCATATGAATATTTTACCGAGTTATCACGGGATTAATTTCGGAGGTCTGTAAATAAGTATTTCCGCAACACGCCGTGTATGTCACCTGGTTGATCAAAGTACATAGATTCAGTCATATGAATACAGATTTATTAATGGTAAGCACACGTCTCCATGGAAAATTTCACTATAGACTAATGTAACATTTGGCAAACACTAGGAGGAAATATCATATGAAGGTAACTGGACATAAAACTAACATATGTGGAGAGAATGGCTTGATTCTCTGAACTACGCGTACACTGCGAATAAGATTCTAATTCCTCCGATCACTATAAAGGTTTCAATGTCATTTTAACAAGACGAATTTTCGTGAATGAACGCAACACCGTTTCACGAATTACTTCTGATTTTTTTCTTGGAAGTCAACTGAGGGACACTCCAATTGTTCTTTCACATACACTATGAGGTATTATTCATCTTACTGTGGTGGTTTTTCCTTTTCTTTCCACTTCACTAACACCACGAAATAATCATAACAGCCTGACTAATTAGGAAATAAGGAAGGAAGTGTGGGAATACTGAATGTTTGCGTTAAAACCATGTGGCCACCGTTTCAATGTTGAGTTGCAAGGAGAATCGCCTTCGTGAACGAGGGAGAAGGAATGATCAATTAATACGGCAATGATTGATGCATAGACTACTCAGTAATAAGAAGCGGTTCTAGTATTTGAAATTACACCAAATAGATAACGCGTAAAGGGTGTGGAAGAAGATAAATAAGCAACACGTCTTACCTTCGTGATCGAGGGAGAAGGAATGATGCCTCGTGGACTGGAAACAGAGGTGGGGTGAGCAGCCCGTGGGAAGGAGAGACGACGTTCGGACGTTATCTTATTGACTTAATAACATGGATATTGAACGTTTAACGCCTGGGATAGGATGTGGGAACAAAAGGAATACTTTATGAATAACAGTGTAATAAAGTCTTTCAATTTGATGAGAAAATTTTGACTAGAAAAACGATTTAACTCGCGTTATTAATTCAAAACCCACTTGCATATTCGCATGATTCTCTCACGATGAAATACTTCGAGAATGTTCTAAGGAAAAGGAATGCGTTCATAATTTTAGCGATATCACGTCAACCTTCTGAGGTCCACTGTTTAGGGACGGTCTGTATTCTGATCTCTCAAGTATCCTAAGAGTTTAATGGGATCGGTCAATAGATTGACGCTGTTATTGGAATTCAGGGGAATGTGTTTCTATGATAAAACACCCTCCGCGAACTTAAACATCCGCAGAGATAACGGGCTCGAGTTGGTATTTTATACCGGGGGGGGGGGGGGGGGACGAACGGTGGAAGAGACGAAAGGAGAAAAGGAGAAAGAAAGAAGGGGAGGAAGAAAGAAAGAAAGAATATGAAAGAACTGTTATAAGAAATAAAATTCACCACCTAAATCACTGTAGCTATGCTCACTTAGCCTAGAATAAATAAATAAATTGTTCTTAAGACATTTCACTACACTGTATGGGACAATGTATCTCGGGACACATTATACGTAATTCTGGCATTATAGAGAGAAGGGAGAGGAGGAAGGGGAAAGACAGGGTAGGAGAAGAAGAAGGAAGGGAGGGGAGGAGAGGAAAGAAGGGAGAGGAACAGAGAGGGAAGGAGAGGAGGATGGAAGAAGGGAAGGGGAGGAGAGGAGGCAGGAAGAAAAAGAGAATGTTACAACATTCTGGCATTATAAAATGGTTGTAGAAGAAGAAATAACGGCATATAACAGATAGATGAAGAGATATGGTGTTATAACTGATGAGAAGCCGCTGTCTGTTATGTGTATTGCTACACTTTTCCAATACTCGGGGAAAATAAGGTTATTATGGACGAGAACTGCGCGGTCGCTACTGCCGTTACCACTTACGTTTTCCATATTATTTTTTGCTCAGTATATTGTACATTATTAATCCACTTCCGCGTAACCTTCAAAACTTATATACATATTGTAGAAATAATAAAGTTGGTTAATACGCATACACTATAGACACACACTCCCTTTTCAGAGGCCCCCCAACCCTATAGGAGGTTAGGTTAAGGTTCGGCTAGGTTCATAATCTCGCCGGGGGGGTCGAGGGGGCGGAACCCCCTCCCCCCCGTTAAGAGGTTAGGTTTGGTTCGAGTACTAATCCTCCCAGCAGGCAGCAGGGCGAGACAAGCGGACTACTCTGGCAGTCCACTTGGTTTTCGTATAATTCTTTTACTTCTCTGGTTTCTGAGACACAGACTATTATTTCCTAGCAAAGTTTTAGTGCTTTTTCTAATGGACGTACATTGTTATCAATGGAAACGGCGACCTTAGGATTTGGTGATGAAAAAGAAAAGAAAAATGTATTGGGTTTCCGGAAAATAGAAATACCTCCATCTGAAAAAAACACTAATTTTAGGTAAGAAGAAACCAGTCAGTGTCTCAGAAAATGACCGCGCAGTCCTCGTCCATTTTTACCATGAAAAATAAATAGTTTTTGAAAAACCTTACTCTCTGGTTAGTAGGAATTAGGTCAAATAAATTGATTCGTTAACGTTGTTGGGAGTCCAGGTTAGGTTTAATTTCCTTTGGGTTATTAGTTTTATAATGATAGTGCTTTATGGAATCATACACGTTATCTTTAATACTCTCAGACTTATCTTTTTTAATAAAATATTCTAATATATCTTTACATAATGTATCTTGCAAGTGGCTCCTAAATCCATTGTTGAATTGAAGTAGGGCATCACCACCAAGATTAAAGCCATCAAGAAGGAAGAATGCATCAGAATTATAAACAGCTTCGCTTTCCGGATCCAGGTCTGAGACGAGACGGTGGTCATTTGGAGCATGTGTTGAAATAAATTCACCTCTTGTAGCAGAGACTTCCCCCCTTGACTTTCTTTTTGTATTGTTATTGTGTCGATCACCTATCAGGTAATATTTACCTAGATAGTTATCTGTATACAATATACAGCTAACCATCACCGGCGGGCCAACGTAGGCATTAGGGCGGCGAACGGTGGCCACCGGCGGCAAATTTTCCTCGGACAGCCTTCCGAAGGCCCGTTGGTGTATTTTCAGACGGGAAAATTTACTATATTGAAAATCAATGTACAGAATTTGAAGAATTGAATATTTCTATGTGTAAACATTTTGAAGCAGCCGTTTGTTTGTTTGTTTGTTTAGAGGATAATTCCTCAGAGCCGTAGTGATCTACCGCTGCAGCTTAGTGTTGGCCGAAGCCGCCACCCCGGGAGGGGGGTCACAAACCCCCGGCTAACACTCGGTACCCATTCACTGCTGGGTGGACAGGGGCTCGGGTTTTAAGAAAGACCACCCAACTACCTTCGCTCCGCCCGGGGATCGAACCCGGGACTTCTCGGTTGTGAGTTATATGATTATCTTGAAGTAGTATTACATCAGTAGTGAGAAGCAGCGGCATCTTTACGTAAACCCTCCGATGGCCCGCTGGTGCGTATTTGAAAGTGGGAAATATTAATTTCATATTATATATATTTACACAGTAATATACATAGTATCGCGATATCGGTACCATCACTATTATTAGGCCTGTTCAGGCTATTGTTACGAACGCGCCCCTGATAGAGTACCTTGAATAATAGAGTAGCGACAACTTGATTTTATGGGCGCCATCTTGCTACCAGGGCCTCTTCGTTCACCCAAGACCCGCGGAAGTTCTCAAGGCAAGACCCGGCAGTATTCATGTTATACATGCATAAAGGATATACTGTTATCTTCGGAAATGTTTGTTCTATAAGATTATCACATAAAACACAGTAAAACACATTAAATAAAGGTCATTATGAGACTGAAGAAATATGATGAACTTAACATTCACTTAAAACTCGTCGTCATGTAAAACTTTGTGGGACAGCTTATAAGATGGAAGATATCAATAGAAGCAGAATTTCATTAGCTTTCCATTGTTATACTTCGTTTTCGGATACATACAGTAGAACCATGCATAAATTAGCGTTAACTAAATAAATCGCCGCGAAGGCCCCGCTCTCTCTCTCTCTCTCTCTCTCTCTCTCTCTCTCTCTCTCTCTCTCTCTCTCTCTCTCTCTCTCTCTCTCTCTCTCTCTCTCTCTCTCTCTCTCTCTCTCTCTCTCTCTCTCTCTCTCTCTCTCTCTCTCTCTCTCTCCGTGAAAGAGAGAGAGAGAGATATGAGAGAGAGAGAGATATGAGAGAGAGAGAGAGAGAGAGAGAGAGAGAGAGAGAGAGAGAGAGAGAAGAGAGAGAGAGAGAGAAAGAGAGAGTTACAAATACTTTTTCTACTTATAATATATATATATATATATATAATATAATATATATATATATATATATATATATATATATATATATTATAATATATATATATATATATAGGTGAAGTACATGTGAAATAACAGTTTGGCTATTTAGGCCGGATACAATAATAGGCCGTATGTTGTTTAGGCCGTTAGACGATTCGGCCGTTTGCCAGTTTGGGCGCCACGGCCTAAATTACTTACGGCCGAAACGACCTGGACCCGCTCTGGCAGCAAGTATAATAATATGGTAATAGTTGATCATTAGGCAATGGAGTAATCAAAATTTCTACCATGATATAATGCTATATTGATTAAATGAGATGTTTACCGCAATCGGAAATTGTATGTAAAAGTTGATTTTATGGAGAAAATAGTTAAGGCGTTTTCTGCGGGGGATTTTTGGTTGCAATCGGAAAATTTTCGGTTGCAAACGGTCACAACAACAACAAATGTTTGCGGGTCGGGCCAATCATCTTCCCTGGATGGTTGAACAGGGATCGAAATTTGAGCAACCGAAAAATTTTCGGTTGCAATCAGGATCCCCGCAGAAAACGCCTTTAGGCTACTATTGTACGCATATATTTTTGATTTTCTATACATCCTAGACACCAATGTAACATTTTTTAAATGAATTTGAATAATCTTTAGGTTTGAAAAACTATATAGAAGCATGTAAAAAAAAATCTATGAAGTCCTCAAAAAATGTATATTTAAATGAAATTCACAGGCTCTAACGGGATCATAAAACTCAGTGCAGCTGCCCATTGGGAAGGGCACAACGAGAACAATTTCACTTAGGGTCTGGCATGGGTTATGACACACGAGGTTTTACTCAGAACACAGAGGACGGGAAGGAAATATATATTAAGGCACTTCACAGTTTGGCGTACTTAAGGTCTCCTCCATTTGTGCTCAAGTTCCAGGAACCAGTTCTTTCAGTTCAGGGTTGGATTCAGTTCCTGGTTAAAAGGGGTTCGCGTGTTCACAAAGGGAAACGCAAAACCCCTTTTTTTTTGTTTAAAAAACAAACCCCCACTGGCGAGGCAAGAGGAAGGGGAGAGAGAGAGAGAGGGGAAAAGAGAGAGAGAGAGGAGAGAGAGAGAGAGAAGAGAGAGAGAGAAGAGAGAGGGGAGAGAGAGAGAAAAGAGAGAGAAGAGAGAGAGGAGAGAGAGAGGGGAGAGAGAGAAAAAAGAGAGGGGGAGAGAAAAGAAAAGGAGAAGAGAGAGAGGGGAAAGAAAAGAGGGGAGAAGGAAAAGAGAGAGAGAGGGGGGAGAGAGAGAGAAGAGAAGAGAAAAACTTTAAAAAAATTGGTAAACTCACTGTGATGTAAAGGGACAATCTTTTAAAAAGATCGGCGGGAATCGCTTTCCTCCCCATGGCCCCTTTTGTAGGCCTGCTGTCTGACATCCACTCCGACTCGTCATGCGGAAACCATTCACGATAAAAAAAAAGGGGCCCCAAAGCGGCCATTGTTTTTTAGGAAACTGAAAACTCATAAGGGGGCCTCTTCCATTTGCGAATTTCAAACCTTTTTTTCACGGGAACCCAAGAGTTTCAGGGCGTTCCTTTTTGCGCACAAACCTGGGTCCGAGGCAAAGCGCGTGTAAATCAGCAAAACCCTTTGAACCTTCTCTACTCACATTGAGAGGTGGGTAGCTTGGGTAAAGTTTTCCCGTTCATACAACAATGGTCGCCTTGGGCCTATTTTCTTCGTGAAGGGGTTTTTCCGCATCACGAGTCGGGGAGGATTCAGACGGCATAAAAGAAGCATACATTGCTGTGGAGCCATGCTTCCCGCGATCTTTAAAAGTGATTGATCCCCTTTACATAGCACTACTGAGTTATTCTCTCGTTACTCTCTCTCTCCTCGTTATTCTCTTATCCTCTCCCCTCCTCTCTCGTTTATCTCCTCTCTCTTTTTATCTCTCCCCTCGTTTCTCTCTCTCGTTATCTCTCTCTCTCGTTATCTCTCTCCGATATATTCTCTCTCGTTTCTCTCTCCTCGTTTTCTCTCTCCCTCTCGTTATTTTTTCCCCTCTCGTTCCTCTCCTCTCGTTATCTCTCTCTCTCCTCGTTTCTCTCTCTCTCTCTCGTTATCTCTCTCTCTCTTTTCTCTCTCTCGTTTTCTCGTTTCTCTCTCTTGTTATCTCTCTCTCTCGTTATCTCTCTCTCTCTCCTCTCTCTCTCCTCTCTCTCTTCCTCTCTCTCCTCTCTCTCTCTCTCTCTCCTCTCTCTCTCTTTTCCCCTCTTTTCTCTCCTCTCTCCCTCAAACTCTCTCTTCTCTCCTCTCTTCTCTCTCTCTTCTCCTCTTTTCCCTCTCTCTTTTCCCCTCTCTCTCTCTCTCTCTCCTCTCTCTCTCTCTCTTTTAAAATTGCCTCGCCGCTAGTAGTTTGTAAACAAAAAGGGGTTTTTTTTCGTTCCCTTTTTTGACACGCGAACCCAACCCTGAACCCCGAACCCAACCCTGAACGAAAGAACTGGTTCATGCAACTTTGGGGACAAATGGAAGAGGCCTATACCCAGGTACCGACATCCCAATGTGGGGGAAGAAATTCAAGGGTTTTGCTATCACTACCCGTCGCCTCGGACCCAAGTTTTCGTGCGCAAATGGAACGCCTGAATTCTTGGGTTCCGTGAACTGGTTCCTGAAATGTCGCAAATGGAAGAGGCCTTTACTAGAATGTTAATTCACAAGGCACAGCAGTTAGTCACAGAACACACACACAGTACAGAAGGAATCGCGTCACTCTCAGACACATAGGCGGCGTGCCATATAGCGCGTTTTCGCGACCGTTCTAGCCCGGTCTGGACTGGTTCAGTCCCATTCGGACACTGTTTTCGCGAGTCGTTCTGCACCGTTCCAGCCTGGTCTAGTCTGGGCCAACCCAACGATCAGGACCAGGTTGGACCAGTGTGGGGAGAACTGGCGCATGCGCACTACAGTCAGCGGGGAAGACGACCAGGAGCTTCTCGTGCCGCTGATAAGACATGAAACACCATGATGGCCCACCATAAGACTAAAGTAATTTCACGAAAAATTACAATATTCACAATTTGCTGAAACAACATCTTGGGAAATGAATGTACCGTCAACAACACTATAGCTAGTCGCCACTGTACTAATGTCACCATGCGCCATATATTACGAATTTTAGCATCACTACAGACTTGTATGTGTCACTGAAGACATGTACCGTAGCTATAGTGTTATGTAGATAATGTAAACTACGT
>JACEEZ010025965.1:55000-75000 GCA_016584305.1 Chionoecetes opilio | reverse complement strand
GATAATCCACAATGCGGCCTCACGCACCCAGGGTCATTGTACTCTATGACCATGCACGCACCCTTCCTTGTTTCCGTTGTCACGATTAGCAGCTTTCGCAGCTCTTCCCTCAATGTACTCTCACACTGAACAACTCAGTTTTCTTCTTTTTTCCCCGCCATGCCACGCTGAGTAACATTCCCAGATGTTCCCTCACTTTCTTCTCACGCTGAACAATATAGTTTTCTTATATTTTGTTTCTTAGACCATTTCGTTGACCCTTTATATATATATAGATCATATAATATATATATTATATATATATATATATATATATATATATATATATATATATATATATATATATATATATATATATATTATATATTATATATATATATATATATAAGTATATTATATAATATATATATATATACAGTCATACTTTAATACAGTATATATCATCACCGGGTACTCCGTAGTGTAGTGGTTAGCACGCTCGGCTCAAAACCCGAGAGCCCGGTTCGATCCCCGGCGGAGCGAAGATAGGGGGGTTTTACTACCCGGGTGTCGCCCAGCATAAGCTGGCGGTAGACACGAGGTTCCTTAACCACCCACAAACGGTGTAGGTTGAGCAAATATATTGACACGTAATCACTGAGGAATTATCTTCTAACAAACATAAAAATACATAATCATATATATATATATATATATATATATATATATATATATAATATATATATATATATATATATATTTAATATATATATAATATATACATATATATATATATATATATATATATATATATATATATATATATATATATATATATATATATATATATATATTATATATATATATATATATAATATATATATAATATATATATACATATTATATATATATATATTATATATATATATATATATATATATATATATATATATATATATAATATATAATATATATATATATGTATATTATATATATATAAAATATATATATATATATATATATATATATATATTTTATTATATATATATATATATATATATATTATATATATATATATATATATAATATATATATATATATATATATATATATATATATATATATATATTATAATATATTATATAATATATATTATATTATATTATATATATATATTATATATATATATATATATATATATATATATATATATATATATATATTATATATATACAGAGCTGGGCACTAAATACATTGAATGTATTTAAATACTAAATACTAAATACATGGGAGAAATATATTTAAATACTAAATAGTAGTAAATACTAAATACATTTTACGAATGTATTTAAATACTAAATACTGCATACATCAATTGTATTTAAATACATTTGTAAATCCATTTTAAATATACTACACAAATTTTAACATGTCCGAAAAAAATGGATTTCCTTCGGATTTCCTTAGATTTTGCGTTTCCTTAGAAATTTCCTTCTCAGGCCTAAATTTCCTAAAAATATGGAAATTTCCTTGCCATTGGAAACACTACCTAGGTGTACCTATGTACATGATGTTACCATTGTAACATCAGGGTTGCCAGACAGTGGGGTGGGTTTATGGCCAAATTAACTGTGAAAAAAGTATTTACATTTTTATATTATGAGTATTTAAATACATTGTATTTAAATACTCATAAAAGTATTTAAATACTGTATTTAAATACATGACAACCAATGTATTTATAAATACATTTCTAAATACACAAATGTATTTAAATACGTATTTAAATACAAATGTATTTAAATACTGCCCAGCTATATATATATATATATATTTATATATATATATATAAAATATATATATATATATATATATATATATATATATATATATATATATATATATATATATATATATATATATATATATATATAATATATATAATATATATATATATATATATATATATATATATATATATATATATTACACCTCCGTCAAAAGTGTCACAATGCTTATATCATTACTGTGCACGGTGTTGTGCCTTTTCAATACCCCAAGCCGCAAATATATGTAGTATTAAGTTAGAATCATGAACTGAAGTGGTATTGATGGATGTATTTTTTTGTTATTGCACCTTTTGTTCCTTTTGTATTTTATACCGAAGCCCCGTCATTCCAATAAATTGTCTCCAATCTCAATATACCCTCTCCCCCCCACATTTTGTTTTAGCTGAAGTCAAAATGGGTGGGTGGTGATGGGTAATGGGTGAGTGAATGGGTGGGGGTGATGGGTAATGGGTGTGGGGTGATGGGTAATGGGTGGGGGAATGGGTGGGGGGTGATGGGTAATGGGTGAGTGAATGGGTTGTGGGTGATGGGTAATGGGTGAGGGAATAGATGGGTGGTGATGGGTAATGGGTGAGTGAATGGGTTGGGGGTGATGGGTAATGGGTGAGTGAATGGGTTAGGGGTGATGGGTAATGGGTTGGGGGTGATGGGTAATGGGTGAGTGAGTGAATGGGTTGGGGGTGATGGGTAATGGGTGAGTGAATGGGTGGGGGTGATGGGTATATAATGGGTGTGGGGTGATGGTTGAGTGAATGGGTGTGGGGTGATGGGTAGGGTGGGGTGGGGTCACACCGAACCTGGCTACAAGTACCGATCACCGTACGAAGGCTACAACGCGAAAATTAATTCAAATTTCGCGCCACCATGCCACCACGGATGCAGCGCCACCCTCAGTGAACTACATGCGAGCAACAAGGTAGACTTCATGACTAAGAGGTAGGGTGGGGTGGGGTCACACCGAACTGGGGGGATCACAGTAAAAAATTTATAAAAAACCTTAAATGACCCTTATTATCTGAGTTAAGTATTCATGAGGGTACCATAGGTGGGCCATATTGTGAAGTTTGTTTTGGGCACAGTGTGCACTCTCTCAGGTAAAAAATGGATTTTTTATGAATATTTTTCCACTAATAGTACGGTGTCCCCCCACACCACCCTAATGGGTGAGTGAATGGGTGAGGGGTGATGGGTAATGGGTGAGTGAATGGGTGAGGGGTGATGGGTAATGGGTGAGTGAATGGGTGAGGGGTGATGGGTAATGGGTGAGTGAATGGGTGAGGGGTGATGGGTAATGGGTGAGTGAATGGGGGGGGGTGCATGATGGGTAATGGGTTGGGATGTGGGGAAATGGGTGATTGATTGATTTAATGCCAAAAAGGTGAATGTGCCAGACAAGGGAAATGGGTGAGCGAATGGGTGTGGGGTGATGGGTAATGGCCTAATGGGTGAGTGAATGGGTGGGGGGTGATGGGTAATGAGTGAGTGAATGGGTGTGTGGTGATGGGTAGGCTAATGGGTGAGTGGAGGAATTCCTTCCCTTCTTTGATTCCTTATTTCTTTCCTCATCAGTTCCTCTTCTGACTCTTCATCCCTCCAATTTCTTCCTTACTTCTTATTCCTCCTTTCCTTCTCTCATATCTCCTTCCTTCCCTCTCTCCCACCTTCCATTATCACCCCATCATCACCAAAAGGAGGAGCGATTCCCCCTCTATCTGCACGGGCGA
Organism: Chionoecetes opilio; assembly: GCA_016584305.1. Taxonomy (NCBI): domain Eukaryota; kingdom Metazoa; phylum Arthropoda; class Malacostraca; order Decapoda; family Majidae; genus Chionoecetes; species Chionoecetes opilio. The sequence continues at coordinate 71,447 of JACEEZ010025965.1, read as the reverse complement.
ACATAAGAACATAAGAAAATAAGGAAGCTACAAGAGGCCGCGAGGCCTACACGTGGTAGTTCCTGTCACCTAACACTACCTACATCCACCTTTCATCCCCATCCATGAACCTATCCAGCTCCCCTTTAAAGCTCCCCAATGACTCAGCACTAACTACCTGTCTACTGAGACCATTCCATTCATTCACCACCCTATTTGTGAACCAGTTTTTCCCTATTTCCTTTCTAAATCTACGCTTTTCCAGCTTGAATCCGTTACTTCTTGTTCTACCCTGGTTAAAAGCCGTAAGAACTTTTCCTACCTCTTCTTTATTAAATCTCTTTATCCACTTAAAAACTTCTATCAGATCGCCCCTTACTCTGCGTCTCTCGAGTGAGTGTAATTTTAATAACTTCAATCTCCTCTCATAACTAAAGTTACGCATCCCTTGTATAATTTTGGTCATCCTTCTCTGCACTTTTTCTAACAACACTATATCCATCCATCCTGTAATATGGAGACCAAAACTGAACTGCATAGTCTAGGTGAGGCCTGACTAGAGCCAGATAAAGTTTTAGAATAACTTCCGCACTTCTACTTTTAACACTTCTGGTAATGAATCCTAATACTCTATTAGCTCTATTTCTGGCCTCAATACATTGTTTCCTAGGTCGGAGGTCTGGGCTCACCCTCACTCCAAGATCTTTTTCACCTTCTGATCTTTTCAGCGATACATTGCTTATGGTGTATCTATTACCAGGGTTTTTTCTACCAACATTCATAACGCTACATTTATCAATATTAAATTCCATCTGCCATCTGACTGCCCACTCGTTAAGTTTATCTAAGTCTCCCTGCAATATGTTTACGTCAGACTATGATCCAATAATCCTACCTAACTTAGTATCATCAGCAAACTTGCTGATATCACTGCTAATCCCACTATCCAAGTCGTTGATGTAAATCAAAAATAGTAATGGGCCCAAAACAGACCCTTGTGGAACTCCACTTGTCACCAGTCCCCATTCAGATTTGGAACCATTAATTGTAACCCTTTGTTGCCTATTACTTAGCCAAGCTCTGATCCAATGAAGAACCTTCCCATCTATACCATGAGCCCTAACCTTATTTAAGAGTCGCTCGTGTGGTACTTTGTCAAATGCGACTGTCAGTGCAGCCTCCCTCCGCTAGGATCGCTGTCGTCCATGAAATCAAAATGGCGCGCCATGTTATATCGCCCGAGTGACACCTCTCGGTGAAGCTCTCTGGAAGAAGTATTCAGGACTTCAAAGGCAAGCTGGATAATAGTAGATTTGGAGACGGGACAGTACGAGCATAGCTCTTTTCCTGTAGGGCTAAGTTACAACTAGGTAAATACAACTAGTTAAATACACACACACACACACACACACACACACACCCGGTTCACAACGGGTTCGATCCCCGGGCGGAGCGGAATCAGATGGGTTGTTTCCTTAAAACCCGAGCCCCTGTCCACCCAGCAGTGAATGGGTACCGGGTGTTAGCCGGGGTTTGTGACCCGCCTCCCGGGGTGGTGGCTTCGGCCAACTAAGCACTAAGGATGCATGATAAAAATGTTGAAATGGAGACGGGGCCATGCGAGCGTTGCTCTGGCCCTGTAAAATACAACTAGATGAATACAACAACTAGATGAATACACACACACACACACACACACACACACACACACACAGAAAGCTGAATGCTATTTTTCATCAACAATATGCACTGAAGTAGGCTACAGTAGCTACATATCTTCAAAGACACTTTATGGCACAAAGGAAGCTGTAGTCATACTCACAGGATGTGACGTAGATAGTACGTAGGTAGCTACATCTAATAAGAAGCGAGGAAGGAAAACTTAGTTACGTAAATGTATTAATTCTTAAAAGTGTGACATATTCAGAGTAATCACACGGAAAATGGAAAGAAACAATGGACCCATTTACTCTACTTGAGGTAGCGATAGATTTGAAATCGTCAAGCCTCATATAGTTGGGCAGTGATGTTGATTTTTCTATGTGAACAGTATTTTTGATGATACAGCCAATTTAAGTACAGGAAAATGTATACGCTCTAAAACGACTGGCGCCATGTTGTGACGTCAACAGCGCAGACAACAGAGCAAAACACAGCTGTTGTGGAGCGGCCGCTCCTATGTACCACCTGGCACCTACCACCACACAAGCTTGCATTACCCCAACTACCGCAAGATGACCAGTAATCCTCCTTCAAGTGATGTGGTATGTATTCGCTGTGTTTGTGAATATATAAGTTGTAGTTTATAAGGAAAAAGTGGATAGACACGGATAAGTGGCCAGTGACACTAGGCAAGCGATTACTTTTGGGATAGGCAGTCCTTATAGGAAGCTTAAATGAACCTACAATGACATGTACAGCTAGACAGATAGAAGAACTCATAGAAGAACAGGTAGCACGAGATATTTGGCTTTCTTTCCCCACATAAGCAAAGCATACACCCTTCGTCACCCTAACACCTGCCTCCTACAACACTGAAAAACCTAGGATGCTAAGACACTGGTACTTTTTGGTTTCTCAACATCCCGCAATATTTTCTACATGACTACTCCTTTCTGATGAATTTTGATGTTCCTTTTAGTAATCATTTCTTTGTTTACCCATTGCTCTGCTTACTCACTTTTTTTCAAGGAGAGACAGTACCTCAAATAAGCCATGAGGAGTCCTGGGTGGGCTTGCCTCCCCTTCCATGGTTTTAGAGTCAAGATATGGAATTAGGTTTACATAGTTAGAAATAATATTCATTGCATTGATGTTTTTTCCCCTCTACCAAATTGCGCGTTAAGTGTATTTTCTTACTCTACAGGGTCAGACATGTCAGAAGGTGGGCATCCTTCCTGGATATGTGAAGGCAAACTCACGAAATCTACCAAAAGTAGACATGCTGATGATCATTGATTATCAAAGAGTACGTCATCCATAGCCATGAAATATGTGAAATTAAAAAGGTATGTAGCCTACATGTATCATATTTGTAGTTTTTGTGCACTGGTGATTCTAGGCCCTCGGGCCTGGGCAGGCAAACTCAAGCCTGCGGATCAGATCCGGCCCGCAAAGGCCTAGCGTCCGGCACACTAGCCGTATATAACACCGGCACTCACAACCACAGCTAAAAAAAAATTAATTCTGCTGCACAGACATCATCTACCTGACATTAAATAATTACTTTGACATGAAAATGAAACGTAAAATTCTAGTGTTTGCCCATACTCTCCCCCTTCCCCCAAACAAGCTTGGGGACCTGGGGGAATGCGGGGTTTTTGAGTGGGGAGCAAATAATGCGTCGGAAACACGTAATTGTGGAGATTTGTAAGAGTATTTTACCCTATATCTAGGGAAATTTCCCTAGTTCTAGGATCATTTCCCTAATTCTAGGGTAATTTCTCAGGATCTAGGGTAAAATTTTATACATAGGGAAAATCCAGACATCTAGCGGGAGAGTTCCGCCCCCCTCGACCCTCCGGTAATCTAACCTAACCAAATTTAACTTTAAATTATAGCGGGGGGAGGGGGGGGGCTCCGCCCCCCTCGACCATCCGGTAATCTAACCTAACTTGAACCTTACTTAACCTAACCTAATCAAACCAAACCTAATCTAACCTAACCAAATTTAACTTAAACTTATAACGAGGGGACCCCCTGGTAATCTAACCTAACCAAATTAGATATAACCTAGAAGGGCTAGAATATCCCCTTGAAAATAATCCCTAGAGGTCAGGGTTTTTCCTTATTTATGAATTTCTCCCTAGGTCTAAGGATTTTTTACGCTGCCTATAACTCAAAAACTATGTGGTTGCGACACATATTATATACCCCAGCCAAATGTCCCGCATTCCCCCAGGTCCCCATGCTAGTTTGGGGTCAAAGGGGGAGTATGGGCAAACACTAGAATGATACCAAATGAAAGGCAAGTGAATCACTTCTTCATGGCAAGTAACATCACCCGTCTCACTGATTTGCATGTTTCTCAAAATAATTCTTGTATATAGTCTTTTTGAATTTGTTTGTCACTTCGGCACGTGGGCAGCTCCCGAAAGTCTCATCTGGCCCTCGCTCTGAAAAGTTTACTCGCCTTTGCCCTAGGGGGTCTATCAGGGCCACAGGCCTCCTTCTAAAGGAAACATTGTGTCGTTTAGCTCAGTTAACCGAAAGATATGGAATATATTTTGTAGCTACTGCTTACTTCCATTTTATTTAACCCAGGAACATTTGCATGGAAATATATAAAAGGTCAATGTTCTGTGATGCTGATGCACTGGTTTGTGGTTTTAGTTGATCATATATTACTATTTGTGCTAAAATGATATGCTACTACTATAATAGACGATTTAGTATAGTATACTATACCAGAATAGACTAGGCAATCTGATAACTTGGTCTACCAAAACCTTTTCTCAAGAACAGGCCGTAGTACAAAATGATAGGTGCAAGAAAACAACTGATCATCAACATACAAAATTAAGACTGTAACCGAATTTGTTCATAATAACCATTTCAAATAATATTAGCTGATCAAAAAAAGTTTTTTTACGTAAATTAATTCTATTGATGTTTGGGTCTTCCAGATCTGCTGGGGAGGATTATGGTGATGATGCTATCGGATATGTGCAGCTACTGCGAAGAGATGGCTTATGTGAGCTTGTTGCACGGATAACACCAGAGCATAGGGTAACTACAAAGCCTTACAGTGTTATTGCCATCATCAATGAATCTGAAGAGGAAATACTCGATGTCAAATGCCAAGACTGCACAGCAGCACAGGGGCACTGTAAACATGCGGCTCCTTTGGCAGGGTGGCTTGACAGACGCAGTGCTGAGAAACCAGTCACCTCAGTAACTTCATATTGGAAAAAGGCAAGACTGTCTAATATTAGTGTTGAAACAAAAAAGACGAGACTTGTAAGTCTGAAAAAAAAGATGCGGAAAACAAGTCCACTTGCACAAAATCTTGGTGATGAATTTTTTAAGGATGTCCTTGCTCTTCCATCACGAGGTGGTCTCATATATGATTATTTTGGGAACAATCCACAACATTTAGAACATTTAGGCATTGATCGATTGCTACAAATCTTCTATAAGGAACATACTGGTGTACTCACAAGTGAACAGTTTTTGCAGTTTTGTAGATTCAAGATGACTTCAGATGTTTGTAAAATGATCCAAAAAAAACAGTTGCTCAGGCAAAGTCACCTCTTTGGCATGCATTGAGGTTTGCACGAGTAACTGCATCAAAGGCATACAGTGTAGCTACTGCTTCTGTGCAGTCCAACAGTGCACTCGTGATGTCTATCATTGGTGCTACAAAGCTTAAAGACACAGCAGCTATGAAGAGGGATAGGGAACTAGAACCAAAAGTACTTTTAGAATTAAAGAAACAGGTTGGGAGTATTGAACAGTCTGGAATAATATTAGATGGAGACTTCCCTGTCATGGGTGCATCACCAGATGGAATAACATCAGATGGAATGGCTATAGTTGAGGTTAAGTGCCCAACAAGTGAAAAGAGTTTTAGAAGGTACATTAAGAAAGATGGAACTCCTGCAGCTAAACATTTAGCACAGGTACAGATGCTTATGCATATGGCTAGGAAAAACATAGCTTTTTTCTGTGTGGCTGACCCTAACTTTGAAAGTAACAAGCACATACAAATTACAAGAGTAAAGTATGACGGTACATATTGCACATGTCTAATAAAGATATGTATGTTGTTCTGGGGAAAGACTATTTCTTGAACTCATGAGGTCTTTTGGTTTTCAGTCATAGTTATATCTTTTTATTGCTGAAACCTTAGGGTAAAAATATAGTTTTCTATTGACATTCCTTAATAGTGTAACATCAGGATATGAAATTAAAAAATGCAAATTAATATTTATTACTTCCTCATTAATAGACAATTTTCAAATATACCTATTGCACCTTGTAGCTACATGTTTTCATTTTAGTGTATGAATAATTAGGTTTTTGAACTCATCCTACACTTTCACAATTCTTTCATGAGTGTTGATCAGCTCACATGCAATTTTAACCACATCATCCATGAGATCTACCATTGATAGTGGAACACATGCATGCATGCTGAGAAACTTGAATAGCCTGACCCGTCGAATTACCCTCTCAATGTGTATTCTTAGAGCTGCAACTGCTTTCATGTTTAAGACATCTCCCGCGGGTAACTGTTCATTTGTTCGAACACTCACAGGGCGTACTAATTTGCAGCCCCTTGCAACGACTTCAGTTTCTATTCCTTTAAACCCTCGGTCAGCTAGCACAGTGATCCCTTCCCTCAGACACTCCAAGTAGCCTGATTCTCTTAAGAGTTCCATATCACTGCATCTTCCTGGGTGGGCATTTTCGAAGGGGCTCTAAACTACACCCTCTTAGCGTCCTAAGACCGACTTAGTTATACCGGGCTAAGAAGATTACTAAGGAAGCATTTTCGGGCGTCATCTTAGCCTCGTGTAAAGGGACAGAAGGCCAACCCATCTTTGTGCCACCTAACCAATCAGCGCGCGCGACACAAGACTGTATTTGGCGGGAAATACGTATACCACGCTGAGGGAGTGTCTCTCTCTCTCTCTCTCTCTCTCTCTCTCTCTCTCTCTCTCCTTTTTTCTTCTATTATTTCTTCTCCCTCCTCTTCCTTCTCCTTGAGCTGCCAGATATGTATTTCTGCTACAGTCACAGTGCAGTGTCACTGCGCCGAGGGAGTCTCTCTCTCTCTCTCTCTCTCTCTCTCTCTCTCTCTCTCTCCTCTTCTCCTCTCTCTCTCCCCTCTCTCTCTCCTTCCTTTTTTTCTTCTATTATTTCTTCTCCCTCCTCTTCCTTCTCCTTGAGTTGCCAGATATGTATTTCTGCTACAGTCACAGTGCAGTGTCACTGCGCCGAGGGAGTCTCTCTCTCTCTCTTTCTCTTTTTTTTTTTTCTTCTCTCTCTCTCTCACTCCTCTCTCTCTCTCTCTCTCTCTTTTTTTTTTCTATTATTTCTTCTCCCTCCTTTTCCTTCTCCTTGAGCTGCCAGATATGTATTTCTGCTACAGTCACAGTGCAGTGTCACTGCGCCGAGGGAGTTTCTCTCTCTCTCTCTCTCTCTCTCTCTCTCTCGCTCTCTCTCCTTTTTTTCTTCTATTATTTCTTCTCCCTCCTCTTCCTTCTCCTTGAGTTGCCAGATATGTATTTCTGCTACAGTCACAGTGCAGTGTCACTGCGCCGAGGGAGTCTCTCTCTCTCTCTCTCTCTCTCTCTCTCTCTCTCTCTCTCTTTTTTTTCTTCTCCCTCCTCTTCCTTCTCCCTTTTCATCCTCCACACACACATCATAGCCAGTATGTGATATTATCGTGAATAACGAAACTTTTATCTGGTGAGTTTTGATATTCTCTTGTTTGTTTGTTTCTCTTGTTGTTTTGTTTAGAGGATAATGCCTCAGAGCCATAGTGATCTACCGCTGCTGCATATTAGTGTTGGCCGAAGCCACCACCCCGGGGGGGGGGGGTTACAAACCCCCGGCTGGCACCCGGTACCCATTCACTGCTGGGTGGACAGGGGCTAGGGATTTAAGAAAGACCACCCATCTATCTTTCGCTCCGCCCGGGGATCGAACCCGGGACTTCTCGGTTGTAAACCGAGCGTGCTAACCACTACACTACAGAGTTCCCTACTACACTACAGAGTTCCCTATATGTTTAGAATTAATCTGCTAACCGTTTCTGTCGCAAATCATATCTATTCCACCCAGCCCACCCCTATATATATAGTATATATATAGCCCACACCTATATATATATATATTATATATATATATATATATATATATATATATATATATATATATATATAATATATATATATATATATATAATATATATATATTTTATATATATATATATATATATATATATATATATATATATATATATAATAATATTTATACACAGTGTATTATACAGCCTAATATACTATATGCAGTCAAAAATATATAATATATAACCAATAATATAACCATTGTTGTTATGGTGACGAAGAAAATTGCGGGCTAAGACGACCCCAACCCTGCCTGCCCCCAACTCGCTGCGCTGTCTTACGCGGAGCGAAATTTGCTTCCGAAAATGTCCAACTAGCGCTAAGATGGTCTTAGTCCCCTAAGATGGTCTTAGTAGTGTTCGAAAATGCCCCCCCTGGTCTACCGGTAGACACAAAATTTATGAGTCCATCTGGTGTTGCAGATATTAGATACTTAACAGTGTTACATTTTTTGTAAGATGACCATGACATACTTTGTATCAGAGCTGACATTGGTTTGTCAATCTGGATCTCAAAACAGTCAATAATAGTCTCTACACTGTGGTAATAAGCTTTGAAGGCATGTGGGAGCCTGTTTCTTATTATCTCTGAAGGAGGCCAGCGTATAAGACCTTGTAGGCAACTATAGTCTATTCACTTAAGCTGGATTCCTGGGCTGGGAGCTGCTCGATGCCTAGCCGAGTTTGTAAGGACGTCGCTGATTGGCTGATAGACTCGGGCTGGGTGGCGATGGTGGTGGTACTTGCCTCGCCGCAACCCAAAATCCTTGCCTTGCCTTAGAAAAATATTCATATTTCTTGGCTTTACTCATCTCTTACACAAGATAGGCCTATTTTGTTTGCATCAGTGAATCAGGCAGTGATTGTTCAACAACAACACGCCATTCATAACTCAATAGGGTAAAAAATAAAGTCATGACTGACTATCACAAGAGTAGGCGGACTTTTAGGTTTTCAGTGCATTGAAATGTTGTACTCCTACCCGATATTACCAAACTACCAGATGATATTTATGAAAGCTGAGCCTACCATCGTGTTCATAATACATTGCTGCATATCATGAGCATAAAAAAATTACACTAAGACTACACTAATATTAAGATAATTGAAGGAAAGTAAAAGAGTGTATAAACATTTTTTCTTGCTTATTTTGCTTCAACTCGCTGTAACTCCATAAGTTTTGGTCGCATTCAATTTTTAAGAACTGTTTCAGAATCTTTATACTTTTCCGCTTCCTGTGATATGTAGCACGTACCAATAAGGAAAAGAGTAGGTGGTCAAAATGGCTAAGAAAGTTAAACTGTTTCAAACTGGTGCCGTGACGGGTGGAGCCTCTGATAGCTCTCCCGAGAAAAAGTCTCTCCTGTATAGGAGCAATGCTCACCCGTCACTGTGCCAGTTTGCAGCAGTAGTCTAACTTTCTTAGCCATTTTGACCCCCTACTCTTTTCCTTATTGGTACGTGCTACATACCACAGGAAGCGGAAAAGTATAAGGATTTTGAAACTGTTCTTGAAAATTGAATGCGACAGAATTTATGGAGTTACAGCGAGTTGAAGCAAAATAAGCAAGACAAAATGTTTATACACTCTTTTACTTTCCTTCAATTATCTTAATATTAGTGTAGTCTTAGTGTAATTTTTTTATGCTCATGATATGCAGCAATGTATTATGAACACGATGGTAGGCTCAGCTTTCATAAATATCATCTGGTAGTTTGGTAATATCGGGTAGGAGTACAACATTTCAATGCACTGAAAACCAAAAAGTCCGCCTACTCTTGTGATAGTCAGTCATGACTTTATTTTTTACCCTATTGAGTTATGAATGGCGTGTTGTTGTTGAACAATCACTGCCTGATTCACTGATGCAAACAAAATAGGCCTATCTTGTGTAAGAGGTAAGTAAAGCCAAGAAATATGAATATTTTTCTGAGGCAACGCAAGGGTTTTGGGTTGCGGCGAGGCAAGTACCACCACCATCGTCACCCAGCCCGAGTCTATCAGCCAATCAGCGACGTCCTTACAAACTCGTCTAGGCAGCGAGCAGCTCCCAAGAATCCAGCTTAAGTGAATAGACTATAGCCATTACTGGTATGTGCCGTGATAGCATCCTGCTTACATTACTAATAGAAATCTCAAACATATCCGCAATGATGATACTAGAGATGCCTGTGCGGAGCCTCATCAAAACCAACAAAACTACATCTACCTTAGTCAAAGACTGGTCCCTTTCACGATAGAAAATTTTGTTACTTAAAACACGTACAATGTCAAAGTGTTCCTTGTCTAATCCAATGTATCGCATTGGATTATTCATGATGTGTTGTCGGGTGACAATGAGCGCTAGGTTTTTTGAATCTACATCACTTTCATCGCTTTCAGATGACATATAATCTTTGCTCACATCAGTCTACATCTTCATCACTTGTAAGGCTTTTAGCGGGAGAGGATAGCTGATCATTCTTGTGTGTGGCCTTTGCCCCAGTGATTTCTGTATTGCAGCCAACATCAACCCGGGGTGATACAAAGTTGGTCTGTACAGCTGCAGATCTCCTAGGCATCAATACCTGCCACAAAATATCATTATGAAGTGCAAGTATGATGACAGCTAGTGTGCTAATATTATACCCTTAAATATAAATACAGTATGCATGTTTACCTATAGCCTGATCAGTAATACCAGCATAAGAAAACTTTATCATAAAATAAATGAAAAAGGGTATCTGTTTCATATGCATAACTCTTTAAATAATATTACCTGTACTCCCTTGTGCTTGAAAAGAGGCTCAGAAAAGCTGGCTACACGGTTCTCTTCATTCTTGTTTTCTTTTGATATCGATGTAGATGAGATTTCTGGAAATTGGAGAAAAAAAATTCTGTCAAACCCTCACGGAATGGCTAATTCACTCAAAATGTGATTCACATTATTTTACTTTGAGATAGATTAAATTATAGAAAAGGATTGATAAATTTGCTTCAAAATCTTGAGTATAGTTTATGAGCTTAAAGTGAGTAAAGTAATAATTATTACAATGATTTTAGTATACAGAGCTTTTTAATACAGGCGTATAATGTATCACTATTTTGTGATTATGTGCTGAATGCACTACTCTGTACTAGTCCTCAAACAAAGGATCTTTGTATCATAGTCAAAATTATTATTTTGCGTTAGAAATTGTTCTATTGAACTAACTCACCAAAAGTGTTTTCTTTGCCTGCAAGTATTTCTTGGATTGTTCTTTTCCTTGCCATCACCCTACGGTTCTCATTCAATGTCTTAAGCCTTCCTTGACATTCAAACTTGTGTGGGACAACACCTTCTTTGAGCCTTACCTTCTTCCCACCCATCATCTTCACGTACAGGTAGTTGGCAACATCATTTTCAAGCTGGAAAAAAAAAATCAAGGTCAGTCTGCAATAGTAAATTCACTGAAAGTCATTCATGCAAAAGGAATGGTCATTATTTTAATACATTAATAATATGCTGATAACTTGTGGAGTTAACTATACGTATAACCCAAAAGTTCTAGCAAGATTATGATAGATTAACTCACGGTAAAATTATAGTCCTTTCCAGCCCTCATTAATGCTTTTTTTCCCCTTCAGACCTTCACAGATCCTTTCAGATACCTCAAAAACGTAATTATATTGGGGTGGGAGGAAAAAAAAAAAAAAACTCCAGCCTGTCTCAACCCTACCTCAATAGCCTTGCATACTGCATATACCACTCCCGCAACTACATAACATGAAACAAGATTATAATGGACGAGAGTTTCGCGGTCGTTTTCAGAGACACCGACTATTTTTTCTTGGCCTACAATAGGTGCTTGTTCTAATGGAGATAGTTTTATTTTGCGCAAACCCATTAAAAAAAAAAAAAAAAAATTCTCCGAATTTTATCGTACCGTTTTCATTAAAAACACTGAATCTCCATCAGAAAAAACACTAAAACTTGGCCGGGAAAAATTTGTCAGGGTCTTTAAATTATGTTTTAATGAAACCTATAAGGTTAGGTTAGGTATACTTTGTGGTTAAGGTTAGGTTAGGTTTCATTAAAACCTTAAAGGTTAGGTTAGGTTTCCTTAAAACCTTTAAGGTTAGGTTAGGTTTCCTTAAATCCTATAAGGATAGGTTAGGTTTCTTTTAAGCCTATAAGGTTAGGTTAGGTTTCCTTAAAACCTATAAGGTTAGGTTAGGTTTCATTAAAACCTATAAAACCCTGACCAATTTTTCCTGGACAAGTTTTAGTGGGTTTTTTTCTGATGGAGATACAGTGTTTTTATTTGAAACGGTACCATAAAATTCGGTGATTTTTTTTTTTTTGTATGGGTTTGCGCAAAATGAAACTATCTCCATTAGAACAAGCACCTATTGTAAGCCAAGAAAAAATAGTCGGTGTCTCTGAAAACGACCGCGAAACTCTCGTCCATTATTACCCATGAAAAAACCCCAGCCTGTCTTATCCCTACCTCAAAAGCCTTGCATAGTGCATACCACTCCCGCAACTTGTCACAGCTCAGCTAAAGCCCCACAGCTACATATCATTTGCAAGTTACTTATCCATGCACAAATACATACATTAATACTTACATCAAAATGGTCTTTACCGATTTGTGTAGGGATAAAAATATCGGTAGACGACAGTACCAGGTACCACGAGGCAAGGATGGGTAATGTCACCGTGGTTATGCAACTTGTTTATGGATGGAGTAATAAGATAAATCAAAGCAAAGGTTGGTGATGTTGGTATAGACTCAAGAGTATTCATTGGCTCGTCAAGTAACACTTAAACCATGATTTACCGCTTCTTATTATGAGGAAGGACAACAAAAGGAACTCAATTAATAAGGTATTTTAATACTATCATAACCATGAATATGTACAACCTACAAAGAGAAGACTACGACGATGAAAAAATTTCGAGTTGTTTTGGGCGAAATTGATATTCCAGGTGCTATATTTCCGTGCTCACTGACAACATAGAAAAGACCTGAGGTGATGGTTGATGTGCAAAGGCTTCTAAACCAGGAAAATAGTCACAGTAGAGTTTCATTAAGAAGTAAGCAAGTGGTAGGGACACATTACGTACCTACCAGTTGCTTACCTTTTGACGAGGCTCTGTTATGACTCTGTTTTCTTGGTTTAGAAGCCTCTGCACATCAGCCATTACCTCAGATCTTCTCTATAGTGTTCTCAGCGAGAACAGAGCACAGTAATATAGCACCTGGAATATCAATTTCGCGCAAAATAACTCGAAATTCTTCCATCGCCGTAGTTTTCCCTTCGTAGGTCCACCCGCGGCGACCTCGACTTATCCCCACAATGCACCGATGTAAACAAACTGTGACGTAGTTATGTCTGGGGCCCAAGTGTTGTGACTTTTACCAAAGACACTCTACAACGTGTCTTTGCTTTTACTCTACCGTAGATAACAGCACGCTCGGCTCACAACCGAGAAGTTCCGGGTTCGATCCCCGGGCGGAGCGAAGATAGATGGGCGGTCTTTCTTAAAAACCCGAGCCCCTGTCCACCCAGCAGTGAATGGGTACCGGGCGTTAGCCGGGGGTTTGTGACCCCCCTCCCGGGTGGTGGCTTCGGCCAACACTAAGCTGCAGCGGTAGATCACTACGGCTCTGAGGAATTATCCACTAAACAAACAAACAAACAAACAAACCCTTCGTCACCCTACTCACCACTTCGTCACCACTACAACCTTTACTAACCTTACCTGGACATGGGCTGCACCCCTCCCACTAGTTCACTAACCTTACCTGGACATGGGCTGCACCCCCCTCACTAGTTCACTAACCTTAATTACCTGGACATGGGCTGCACCTCTCCCACTAGTTTTCTAACCTTACCTGGACATGGGCTGCACCCCTCCCACTAGTGCGGAATAGTAACAAAATAATGAAAGCAACTTATCTGAGTGGAGTTTGAGTTTTGTGGGAGGCAAGTATTAGAGTGACGAAGAGTGTATGCTTTGCTTATGTGGGGAAAGAAAGCCATATATATCATTCTACCTGTTCCTTTATGAGTTCGTCTATCTGTCTAGCTGTACATGTCATTGCAGGTCCATTTAAGCTCCCTATAAGGAATGCCGATCCCAAAAGTAATCACTTGCCAAGTGTCATGGGCCAATTATCCTTGTCTATCCACTTCTTCCTTATAAACTACAACTTATATATTCACAAACACAGTGAATACCTACCACATCACTTGAAGGAGGATTACTGGTCCTCTTGTGGTAGTAGGGGTAATGCAAGTTGGTGTGGTAGTAGGTAGTACATATTAGATGCTGCTTCACAGCTGTGTTTTGCTCTGTAGTCTGTGAGTTGTTGTCGTCACAACATGGCGCCAGTCGTTTTAGGCCCGATGACACACCTATTACTCCCTTCACTCCCTGCCCTACCTATATAGCGCTATAATCCCTGACAACAGCGCTATTGCAAAGTTTACAAGTGGATTATACATAGCGGGGTCCACAGGTGTTGCCACATATCGCAGTCGTGGCGCTATTTTTCACGTCAATAATAATTAGTACTACCTATTGCACGGCCTCTAGAGGGTGTTGGTGGCGTAGCGTGATGCTGTAGGAAGGATGGTATATAGTAGCTACTAGAGGGGCACGTGAGAGGGTTAGAACTAGAGAACACGAGAAATAACGCAGGAAAATCTATAATAATATAAGCGAAAGTGTGTACATGTGTCTGTCTGTCTGTCTGTCTGTGTGGTATAGGTTCCGGCCCCCGTGGCGGAATCCCATCATATGGCACAGTTTTGGAACCAGGTTGACCAGGGGAAGGTTTTAAGCCCTCTTATGAGATGATCCGATAACTTTTTTTCTTTTTTCATAGCAACCTATTAGCGAGAATTGTGAAAAAAAAGTGGGTTGCGAGAATTGAGGAAACCTTGATGTAGGGTGATGGGTAATGGGTGAGTGAATGGGTGGGGTGATGGGTAATGGGTGTGGGGTGATGGGTGAGTGAATGGGTGGGGGGTGATGGGTGATGGGTGAGGGAATAGATGGGGGGTGATGGGTAATGGGTGAGTGAATGGGTGTGTGGTGATGGGTAATGGGTGAGTGAATAGGTCGGGGGTGATGGGTAATGGGTGGGGGGTGATGGGTAATGGGTGAGTGAATGGGTTGGGGGTGATGTGAATGGGTTGGCGTTAATACATACATTTCTACGTCCATGATTTCAGGAAAGTTAGAAGGGGCTATCTGGAGAGTCTGTGTTTGGTGGGCCATATAGCCCTCCGCAGTAGCTAGCCAAAAAGTCCGCCCGGAGGGCGGCTTTGCGGCTAGTATACCATATAGGGTGGTGTTGATGGAGCTTACATTCAAGCAGCGGTGCCGCTGTTCCGCCTTCAAGCAGGGGGCACAATATTTTCACATCATGTATGTCTTCCATTACTAATATTGTTTCCAGAATCACTGATAATAAATATATTTTAAATCAGACCTTGGAAACAGCATTATTTTGATATTGCAAAACTTAGTTACGTATAATGTTCTATAAATTGTGGCACCACCGCTCACGCAGCCCGCCAAAAGATTTGGAGGCTACAAATCTTTTGCCTCCAGACGCACGTCTTTCAAGGTCACACAAGCAGGAAGTGACGTCACGGTGACGTCACGATGACGTCACGTTGACAAGACGCACGTAGCAAATACGTGTACTGTAGTCTGAACCCCGCATTAGAGCGTATAAATTTTCCTGTACCTAAATTGGCTGTATCAAAAATACTGCTCACATAGAAAAATCAACATCACTGCCCAAATATATGAGACTTGAAGATTTCAAATCTATCGTTACCTCAAGTAGAGTAAAAGGGTCCGTATATAATTCTAATCGAGATTGATATATATATATATATAGGCCTCTTCCATTTGCGACATTTCAAGAACCAGTTCACGGAACCCAAGAATTCAGGCGTTCCATTTGCGCACGAAAACCTGGGTCCGAGGCAAAGCGCGTAGTGACTCAGCAAAACCCGTGAACTTTCTCTACTCACATAGGCAGGTGGGTAGCTTGGGTAGAGTTTTCAGTTCATAACACACAATGGTCGCCTTGGGCCCTATTTCTCTTATCGTGAAGGGTTTTCTGCATGCACGAGTCGGAGAGGATGTCAGACGGCATTAAAGAGGCATACATGGCTGGTGGAGGCCATGCGTTCCCGCGATCTTAAACTTGATATGATCCCTTCACATAACAGCTAGCTGAGTTATATCTCTCGTTATCTCTCTCTCGTTATCTCTCTCTCGTTATCTCTCTCTCGTTATCTCTCTCTCATTATCTCTCTCTCGTTATCTCTCGTTATCTCTCTCTCTCGTTATCTCTCTCGTTATCTCTCTCTCTCGTTATTTTCTCCTCCTCGTTATCTCTCTCTCTTTCCTCGTTTCTCTCTTCTCTCGTTATCTCTCTCTCTCGTTTTTCTCTCTCCTCGTTATCTCTCTCTCTCGTTATCTCTCTCTCTCGTTATCTCTCTCGTTATCCCCTCTCTCTCTCCTCTCTCTCTCTCCCTCTATCTCTCTCTCTCGTTATCTCTCTCTCTCTCATCTCCTCTCTCTCTTTCTCTCTCTCCTCTCTCTCTCTCTCTCTCTCTCT
>JACEEZ010025965.1:5000-52500 GCA_016584305.1 Chionoecetes opilio | reverse complement strand
TAGTAGTAGTAGTAGTAGTAGTAGTAGTGGTGGTAGTAGTAGTAGTAGTAGTAGTGGAAGTAGTAGTGGAAGAGGCATTTTTTCAAGGAGCGCAGCGCAATAACATCCTCCCTCAGTAGAGCTAGGTCAAGCCCTGACGCGTGAATGAGTGAGGGCAGCTGCGGGCAGTGTGGCAGGAATCGGGAAGGGTTGGAGCACCAACCTGGCGGTGTTGAAAACGTCGAAATTTTAACACCGTCAGCCTCACCGCCAGCCGCATGACCCCTAGTGTGGACAGGCCTTTAAACTGCCTCGCTAGCTGAGTATGTTTGTAAACAAAAAACGGGGTTTTTGCGTTCCATTTGTGACACGCGAACCCAACCCTGAACCCAGAACCCAACCCTGAACTGAAAGAACTGGGGGGGGGGGGCATTTTCGAACACTACTAAGACCATCTTAGGGGACTAAGACCAACTTAGCGCTAGTTGGACATTTTCGGAAGCAAATTTCGCTCCGCCCGCCTAAGACAGCGCAGCGAGTGTAAACTAATAAGGCAGGGTTGGGGTCGTCTTAGCCCGCAATTTTCTTCGTCACCATAACAACAATGGTTATATTATTGGTTATATATTATATATTTTAGACTGTATATAGTATATTAGGCTGCATAATACACTATGTATAAATATATTATATATATAGGGTGTGGCTGGGGAATAAATATGATTTGCGACAGAAACGGTTAGCAGATTAATATTCTAACATATCAAAATCACCAGAAAAAAAGTTCGTTATTCACGATAATATCACATACGGCTAGATGTGTGTGTGGAGGATGAAAAGGGAGAAGGAAGAGGAGGGAGAGAAAATAGAAGAAAAAAAGAAGAGAGAGAGGAGAGAGAGAGAGAGAGAGAGAGAGAGAGAGAGAGAGAGAGAGAGAGAGAGAGAGACAGACAGAAGACAGACAGAGAGAGAGAGAGGAGAGAGAGAGAGAGAGAGAGAGAGAGAGAAGAGAGAGGAGAGAGAGAGAGAGAGAGAGAGAGAGAGGAGAGAGAGAGAGAGAGAGGGGACAGAGGAAAAGAGAGAGAGAGAGGAGAGAGAGAGAGAGAGAGAAGAGAGAGAGAGAGAGAGAGAGAGGAGAGAGAGAGAGAGAGAGAGAGAGAGAGAGGAGAGAGAGAGAAGAGGGGAGAGAGAGGAGGAGAGAGAGAGGGAGAGAGAGAGAGAGGAGAGAAGAGAAGAGAGAGAGAGAGAGAGAGGGGAGAGAAAAGAGAGAGAGGAGAGAGAGAGAGAGAGAGAGGAGAGAGAGAGAGAGAGAGAGAGAGACTCCTCGGCGTGTGACACTGCACTATGACTGTAGCAGAAATACATATCTGCACTCAGGAGAAGGAAGAGGAGGGAGAAGAAATAATAGAAGAAAAAAGGAAGAGAGAGAGAGAGAGAGAGAGAGAAGAAGAAGAGAGAGAAGAGAGAGAGAGAGAGAGAGAGAGAGAGAGAAGAGAGAGGAGAGAGAGAGAGAGAGAGAGAGAGAGAGGAGAGAGAGAGAGAGAGCCGAAGGAAAATGTATCGTACATTCACTGGGAGAGCCAGACAGACCTCGCTCTCACAACCTTAAAAAAATTACCAACTATAATTCGAAGACGTACGGAATCATGTACATCATGTTGCCATCATGGAAGACAGCAACAATTTATCATTTACATTTATCACTTTTCCTCTCTTCTCTTTTCTTCCTTTCCCTTCCCTTTCCTAATTTCTTTTTCCATTTCTTTCCTTCTTTCTCTTCTCTTTTTTTCTCTTCTCCTCTTTTCTCTTTTCTGCTCCTGCTCAAATCTCCAGGCGTTCGCCCTTTTCGGCAGACCGCTATAGGTTAGGTTAGGTTAGAAAAACGTTAGGGTAGGTTAGGTTAGGTTAGGTTAGGTAAGGGTTTGGTTGAGGTTATTGATGAGTTAATCAGGATAACTTTGTGTGGGAATCACAATGAGGTTATTTTCGGAGCTACAGCCATGCGTAGAGGGCCGCCAGCTGCCGAAATCGGCGAACGCATGAGGAACCCTGAGAGCACCTCAGAGCACCTCACCTCGCCTCTCTGGAGGACTGTGGAGGTGTTCGTATATCCATTATGTACAGTTTTTGGGCGACATTCCTGTGTAAGTTATGACAAATGTACCAGTTACATTGCATTTTTAAAGTAATTATAACTATTACTAAAGAGATTGTTTATTATGTTAGTGTAGCTATTATGGCCAAATTACAAGTTTTATCGTGCTAGCCACAAGTCTTAACAAAGGTTCGGACGCATTGAAAGATTGGAGGGAGTGGAAAAATTGTTCCCAGATGTCGCTGGAGAATATTAATATTTGTGACATCATTAACTGTTGAGTTGTTGTATATATCCGATCAACGTGTTGAACCTACTCCTAATTAAATACAGTATCCTTTGCATGTCGTGCGCATGTAATGAATGTTGAATTGGATGAGAATTAAAGGAAAACAGAAACATTTACGGGAGGAGTTCTGATAAGATTTTCTCATGCGCGCGATCTGATTGGCCAGGCTCTTGAAACCACCACCCACACCCACAACTGTATATTTTTCCGGGAAAAGAGTATAATTCGGTGCCGGGAGAGTCTCTGCTCAGTTTTCTGTACACGCAAAAGAGTAGAAAATAAGTGGGCGGAGCTTAAATAAGTATAATTCTGCATTGTATTGTAGTCACAAAATACGCCTTATATATATATATATATATATATATAATATATATATATATATATATATATATATATATAAGACATATATATTCATTAAGACATATATATTGATACGCCCCCCGTAACTTACCCAAAGACAGTTCACACTGTTCTGAGTTCGGCGTGGGGCTGGTGGTCCGAGGACTACTTACTTAGCAACTGTCAGAGCACTGGCGAGAAAAAAGAGCGTCTCCTTTAACCATTTATTACAACATGGTAGTTGAGAAAGCACACACAGTTACAGGAGGGGAGTGTATACATTTCTCTTCACGCACAAGCAAACGCTCCAAGCATTCCAGGGCACAGGCGTAGAGGCGAGAGGCGGGAGAGCAGATCTGTGCGTTACCAAGCTCCTCCGGCGACTGGCTCCTCTGTCCTGAGTGCCACTGCCCGCCACGCTCTCCCTAGCACCCCTCCCCACCCCCTCTAGCAGCCTCGCCTCACTGCTGGCGTCTCTCAAGGTCGTACCTACCAGGCATCCTCATACACACACACTGCCTCGCTCGCCACCCAGACATACACACATACACACACATACATGTGATGCCAGGGTTTTCGAGTTACTGACACCTTTGTGTAAATTATATTAATTTGTTAGAATTCTTCATTGACTAATAAAATCTCCTCGTCACAACTGAATTGGGATGAACTTAGGGTTTAGTAAGGGGGAATGCTGCCACCAGTCCAGGCGAGTAGTTCTATGGTTTACTCCCTGAACACGATTTACTATATGAGAATTATTGGTAGTCGGGGTGGGTACTTATTATTACACCGAGTAAGGCTGAAACTCTTTTTGAGAACGTGGGGAAGTATTTCCATAACAAGGGAATAATCACCTGGGGTTTTTGCAATAAACACAAGAAGCTATACTTTAAACATCATCCGGTTTATTCACCACGAAAAGTTATTTCTCTTGTTTGAGAACCTAGATACATGTATGACTCTAATTTTGGTGCAGGAAAGCTCTACGGAGCATAGCCTACCTCACTGAATTATATTCTTAGAACTACCATCTATGTCCGTATCAACTGAGTACTATAGGTATACATGGAATATATATATAGGAGAGGAAACGTAAGAGTAATGGGTTGGTTTGTGATTCACTGTACCATGTGGCCTGGTTTCTTTTCTGGCAGAGACATTCGCCAGAGCCTTGAAGGGAATAGAGAGATGACTCTTTAATAACACTTATAAGGACAAGCCAGGCCTCCTATGCGTTAATGAAAACTAAACAACTGTACCTATATATAGATATATAGATAGATACACTATAACAAGGGGGAAGATGGAGGTGAGTTACTGTATGTCTTACCTTGACGGGAGTAGAGAGATGACTAACGTCCTCGTGGTATGCCACGGCAAATTTGGGAGAAGCGGGAAGAAAGGGAATGTTCGGATCCTTATGAAAGGCTTCCCCTGAAGGGAGTATAAGACCACGAATGACTCTAATTAGCTAATGAAACAAGTATGCATATGAAATGGCTGCCTATAATACAGTTCTTTTACTTTGATATAGAAGAATTTAATACATTTATTCTAATATTCGGGGAGAGGTGTTCTCCCTTTTTGTTCAGCCTACGAACGTGTTTTCCAGAGCAACGAGGTATCGGAGTGGGAATAAAAATTTTGGTCGTTTTCAATTTAGCGAATAACTCGACAAAACCCCCCCATTTTAACGTGATCGCACTATTGTGTTATTTTTGAAGGACATTAAGAATCTAAGAGTGCCCCTGATCTGTCGGAGGGTAAAGGGGAGGATGAAAATTTTTGAATTATAGTTATCGACGATGCGAAAAAAATGTCCCACGCTTTTGGACCGTACCGAGTGTATGGGGGGGGATTTGGGGGGGGGGGAGATAGAAGTGGGAGAAAGAAAGAAAAAAGTAAATATTACGGAACAAAAAAAAGATTTGATTGCCCTTGGGATAATAAAAATACCTTTTCCCCTCCATATACGGCCCCTAGCGACAACTTGTCCCGGGGACCAAAATAGGGTTTTGGACCTTTTTCCTTCTTACAGATAAAAACCCCGGGAATTGTATGATGGGAATTTCCCATCCTGTTTTCCGGTTTCCGGGCATCATACACGCATACATGTTTACATCATTAAAATCGTAACAACCCCTCCCTTACAAAACAAGACGTCCTCGTCGAACATAAGACATTTTCCCAACAGCAAATAATATCGAAAACAAAACATCCACATCCTAAATTAGCACCAAAAAAAATAAAAAGAAACAACAACAAAATCAAATTCTTTGACAATATGCAGCAATTACAAATTCCCCAAACCATCCCCCCTCCACCTCCTCATAACCCTCCAACCACTCCCCCCACAACTTTACAACCACCCCTTCCCCCAAAACAAGACGTCCTCGTCTGTAACATAAGACTTTTTCCCACAACAGCAAAAATATCAAAAACAAAACATCCACACCCAAAATTTTAGCCCCAAGAAAAATACAAAAACACAAAAACAATAATAAAAAATTCCCCTTTGACAATTATGCAGAAAACATAATTCTCCCCCACTCACCCCCCACTCCTCATCAACCCCCAAACACTCCACCAAAACATTACAACCACCCGTAACCCCCCCCACCCCCCTCACCACTCAACAAGCCACCACAGTTTTGAGCTGCCAGCCCCTACATCGCCATCCCCACCCGCCACTGCAGTGTTGGAAGGTCCCCAGGCACCCCTTTCCCTTTTTCCCCCGCCCGCGGGGGACACCCCCAGCAGGAACCCGAGCTGCTACCTAAAACCAAGGTACCCAAACCACAGGACTTCCTCTCCCTGGGCCCGCCTAGAGGTGCCCAAAAATCCAGGAGACCACACCCCATGGACCCCCACAGCCCCCCCTCTTTCCCACTGCTCTAGTCTCGCGGTGGAAAGGTGCCACGACTCTCCCGACCCGACCATGCCTCCACTGCAGAACGCCCGGGGAAGGTGCGGGGGGAACTAGAGGCACGCACTGGGCCCCCCTGTATGATAGAAGGCACGTCGGAGCCTTCCCCACCCTCATCCACCTGCCCCAGTTGGGGGGGGAACCACCCACCGCTCGCCATCCTCTTGGTAGCGAGAAGAGGCAGGTATGGGGACCCCCCCTTATCCGGCTCTCCGAGGGTCCACTTTGGGGCCCGTTTCCAAAGCTCACCACGCCGCGGCCCTTTTTCGGGTGGCCCGTGCCGAGGGAAGTAAGCGGGTCTTTGCCCTTTCCAAACCGTTGGGCGGCAGACCCCCCGCAAGGAACCCTTCTGATCTTACGCGCTTTCCAGCGCCGCCAAACGGGCCCGGCAGGCCCTCCATTCCGCCTTTCCGTCAGACAGCGACGATCCACGCCCCCCCCCAAAGGCCACGCCCTGCAGGGCGGCCGGGATGACGAGGGAGGGAGGAAGGGAGGAGAGGAAGGTGTTAGGGTGGGCGGTGCGTCTCCTGACGTAGGCGGGGGGAGGGGGGCCCCCCCCGATTGGAGCGCCCTCATCCGGAACCACCCCGCGGGAGCAACGGCGAGCAAGGGCACCCCCCCGCCACAACCCCACCGTCCCCCCCTCGGACCGACGACCCACCCTGCACAGGGCTGCAGGGGGGCACCCAGGGGCAGGGTAGTTTCTCCCTTATCGCTGGGGCAATGTTGCCAGCTCACCCCCTGCACTCAGTCATTCTTTAAGAGCAAAAAGGCTGCCCCTCTCTGCCTCCTTACAAGTCGACCGCCCCCAGCAGCTCCTCCTTGACAATATCCAGTTTTCGTCGGTATAGCTGGGACTTTCGTGTAGGCCTGCCCCCTTATGCATCGCGACTCTAAGCTCGCGTGTCCCTCTTCCCCCCTCTCTTCCACCTCCCTTGCTTTTAGGCCTGTGCGTCATTTTCCCCCATAGCGGAAAGGGGTGTCTTACGTCGGGTTTTGTTTCCCCCCTGAGTCCGTCCTTTTCAACACTGTCCCCTTCCCCCCTTGGCATGCGCCGCCATTCTTCCCGTAAAACCTCCGGTTTCCCCGACGCCATCTTGCCGTCCCCGGACCACCAGGGTAACCCACGACTTTTACTGTTTAAAACACACAAATTTCCCTTTATACCCATTTGTTTTCGCCCCCCCTAACTTACCCAAAGACAGTTCACACTGTTCTGAGTTCGGGGGGGTGGTGGTCGAGGAAAATTTATTAGCAACTGTCGACACTGGCAGAAAAAGGGTCTCCTTTAACCCTTTATTACAACATGGGAGTTGAGAAAGCACACACAGTTTAAAGGGGGGGAGTGTTCACTTCTCTTCACGCAAGCAAACGCTCCAAGCATTCCAGGGCACAGGCGTAGAGGCGAGAGGGGGAGAGCAGATCCCTGCGTTTTCCAAGCCCCCGGGGACGGCTCCTGTCCCGAGTGCCACTGCCCGTTCGTTCCCTAGCACCCCTCCCCCCCCCCTCTAGAGCCTCGCTCAATGCTGCGTTCTCAAGGTTTACCTAACGGACCCCATACACACACCGCCCGCTCGCCACGCAGACTGCACACATACACACACATACAGCTACATGTTACATCATTACAATCGTAACATATATATATATATAATTATATTATATATATATAATACTAAATAGCGCATTTTCGTACGTTCAACGCCCTGGTCAGTCCAGTCCGGGACCGGGTCAGGGTGGACTGATGTCGCGAAAATACATCGAGAGGCCCGTCCCATTCGTCGTTCCTATTGGCTGGGGATGAGTGGGGGGTTTACGAACTGAATGTGGAGGCGGCAGGCGTCCATTTGTCAATATCCTTTTGTCGTCCGCTTTAACCTGTGCTAAAGACTTTACAACACCACGCCTGTGATACTTAGCTTATGGTGGGCCCATCATGGTGTTCATGTTTTATCAGCACACGAGAAGCTCTGGTCCCCTTTCCCCCGCTGACTGTAGTGCGCAAGGGCCCCAGTTCTCCCACACACTGTCAAGGGGGTCCTGGTATGGGGTCGCCCAGCCTGGACTGGCTGAAACCGTTCTAGATCCCCTCGCAAAAAACAGTGACCGCCCGGATAGCCATTTCCAGACCGGGCCAGAGCGGTCGCCAAAATACGCTATAAGTCTTGTTGCACGATCCATATAGTGTTTTGTTTCAGATGCCGGTAGGAAGAAGCTCGTAGCCGAAACGCCGTGTGACAAGTCGCGCACCTTTTGCCACCAGTACGGGCATCTTTTAGTAGCAAGATACCAAAAGATGCTGGAAAATATTGCTCGTGTGACATGGCCTTTAGTAGTCTTCTTAGCCCGGTATAACTAAGTCGGTCTTAGGACGCTAAGAGGGTGTAGTTTAGAGCCCCTTCGAAAATGCCCACCCTGGTTCATGCAACTTGGGCACAAATGGAAGAGGCCTTATATATAGGCATTTACAACGGGATCTTAAAACTTTGTGCAGAACTTCGATTTCCTCCCTATAAATAACATTTCATATCTTCAAAAGTAATAATTTGCGACGGAAGACCACAGAGAAAAGTTTCCAAGAATCCAATTAAACAGAAACGCATGGAATTATCATATGAAACCATATGATTTACCCAATCATGTAGGAAATTTTGGTCCTAGAGTAAAATGATACCAGTAGTCCTTCTAATTTACGTATTTCAATATCGGCGTACTGATTTGCTATCTTTCTTATCCTACCGATTTTGATAAATGCACCACACACCTCGCAAGAGAAACGTAAACAATAACAAACCAACTAGTCAGCGGGCGGTTGAGGCGAGGCGGCGAAGCGGCAGCGTTGTGACGCCATCACGATGGTGTTTGGATTCAAGCCTGTATGTGACAAGTGCGGCACCAAAGAAACTAATCTGTGGCATAAGGACGACAATGATCAGGTGGTGTGTAGCGAGTGCCAGGTCAGCGCCGTGGGCCCTCAGCCCAGAGTGCCTGCCCGAGCATCTCGTAGTCGTGATGAGGACGACCAGGACACAGCCCGCGACGAGGAAAAGGTGGACCACGACGACCACAAAGACGCAGACTCCAGCAACGGCAACGGTGGTAAGGACGACGATCAGGACAAAGACTCTGGCCGAAGCTCTGATAAAAGAGAAACCAAACGAAGGACACGCAAAGGACGGCAAGGCGGGAAGGGCAGTGTACCCAAGGGCAAGGGTCGACGATATATATTCAAGAAGAGTGTGAGTATTTCACAGTATTATCTTCATTTTTTGGTGTCATTGACATACTAGGTGGGCATCCAGCTTCACCATTGTAGATTTTGCCATGAATATGCAAGAATTTAATTTCAATGCTCATTTGGGGGTTATAATGGACGAGAACTGCGCGGTCGCTACCGCCGTTACCACTTACGTTGGTAAATTTCCAGATGAACACCGAACTTCCTCGGGTGAACAAAATATTTTTTTCTGGTGAGTTTTGATGTGTTTTGAATGAATCTGCTAACCGTTTCGGTATTATTTTACTATAGGATCAAACTTCCCTACACAATTTGGAGCATGGTTTTTGTTTACCTTATTGTATTCTAATAGACATTTTCTCTGAGCTTTCCGTCGCAAATCAATAGTTTCGGAGATATAGAACATTTTAGGTAGAAGGAGGAATGGTTATAATGGACGAGAGTTTCACGTTCGCTACAGACATTATTACTCACGTTTTCTGATTTTTTATTTGCTCAGTATAACGTATACACTACTAAGTACTGTACTTGTGCTTAATATACAAAAATGATGTATATATTGTAATTATCCTTTTGTTGTTTAGGGGGAAAAGAAACCCCCCCACAAACCTTTTTGGGGAAAAAGAAAGGGACCATAAAATAGGAATTCTGGGGCAGAAATTTCCAAAACCTCACGGGGGTACCCGGGCAGAAAATTTCCGACGGCCCGCTTTTTTTCCTTTCCCAATCAGCCCACTTTATTTTCGAAAATAAATTATTAAAACAATTTAAACCCAATTATTTAATTAAAAAAATCCAATTTTTATGGTTAAAAGTATTAAAAATTTTTAAGGATTGGGGGGGAATTTCATAAGGCCCGATATCAAATTTTAAACCTATAGGGGCCCCCGGATATATAACCCAAATCTAAAAACCATTAAAATTTGGTTATGGGGGGGGAAAAAAATTTTTAAACCTAAAAACAAAACAATAAAAATTTAAACCCCAAAAACCAAGAAAAGTTTTAATTTTAGGTTAGGAATTTTGTGTTAAGGGGGAAATTTATAAAAAATATAAGGTTGGGTTATTTATTAAAATAAATTTATTAGTTTATTAAAGTAAAACCTATAATTTTTAAAATTTTATGTTTTTTAGAAAATTAATATGAAAATTTTTCCAATATTTTTTTTTTTTTTTTTTTTTTTTTTTTATATTATTATTATTTTTTTTTTTTTTTTAAAAATAGGTTTTAAAAAAAAAATATCCAAGAAAAAGCACCATTTAGAAAAAAATACTGTTTAAAAAACGGAAATGCCATTATTGGAAATACTTTTCCCTGTTTAAAAAAAATGTATTTTTTTGGATGAACTTTTTATTTTCTTTTTTTAATTTTTAAGTTAAAAAACATATTAAATAAAAAAGGTACAATTAAAAAAAAAAATCAGCCCAAAAGAAAAAAAAACATTTTAAAAAAAAAAAGGTTTTTGGGGGGGGACAAAAAAATTTTGTTATACTTTTTTTTTCCCCCCAAAAACTTCTGATTCGTTGTATAAAAATGACCAATGAAGCAAAACAAAGATCAAATTACTATTTTGACCCCTAAAATTTTTTACAGGGGGAGTACCCATACCGCATAGTCAGAAAGTGTGCAGTTTCGGGAAAAGGGTTTGGGAAAATTTAAGTGATCAAAGTACCCGAGCAATGGGGTGAAAGCAAATAAGTGGGGGAAAATGTTATGCCTGTTTTTTTAACCCTTGTTTTTGTATCCTGTACTTAATTATTTATAAATGTATACTAATGCGATGCAAAATTTCCCTTAGGAAGCCGTAGTGGTCTCAGTGTTTTTTAATACCCAAAGGGTATTGTCAGCAAATGGGTAAGAGGGGTGTGTGAATTTGTTGTTTTTCCCGGGTCAACACGGCTTTGTTGACAAGTGCAATTCCGGGTTTTTAAACCCCCAGCTGTTCGAATGAATATAAAGCAATTTATACAGCTGTGGCGATTTATTACCCTTTAAATGGGCCCCAGACATAACTACGTCAGGTTTTGTTTACATCGGTGCTTGGGGGAAAAGGGGGGGTCGCCGCGGGTGGACCTACAAAGGGAAAAAAGGCGATGGAAAAATTTTGAGTTATTTGCGCGAAATTGATATTCCAGGTGTATATTACGGCTTGTTCTCGCTGCAACACTATAGTGAAGACCTGAGGTAATGGCTGTTTGCAGGGGTTCAACCCAAAAAAACAGAGTCAAACAGAGCCTCGCAAAAGGGTAAGAAAAGGGGTAGGTATAATGGTTCCACCACGTTTTACTTTTTAAATGAGATTGCTGTGCTTTTTTCCGGGTTTAGAACCTCTGCACATCAACCACACCTCAGGTCTTCTATGTTTCAGCGAGCACGGAAAATAGCACCGGGAATACCCCAATTTTCCCCCAAAAAACTAAAATTTTTTTCATCGTCGTAACTTTCTTTGTAGGCTGTACATTTTTCATGGTTATGATGTAAAAAAAACCTTTAATTGATTCCTTTGTGTCTTGATGAGTAGTGTAATCAGGGTTTAAAGGTTTTACTTAAAGAGCCAAGAATACTCGAGTCTTAGAAAACATCCCAACCTTTGTTTTGATTTATCTTATTACTCCATCCAAAAACAATTTGATAACCACGGGACATCCCCACCCTTGCCTCATGATACGGGCATGGTACTGTCGTCTACCGTTTTTTTGCCCCTACCAAATCGGGAAAGCTGCCGACATAAGGGTTTTAGGTTTGGGTATCCGGCTTTTGGGCCAACCATATCTTTTCCCATACCATAGTATTTTCGCCCAGGCCCATTTCGTACACTATGGAGTTTTTCCCCCCCACACTTGGAGTCTAAGGAGTAGGAGGAGGTTATATTGTTTGTGTGTCGAGAACCCCCCCCCCCCCCGCTAGGAGGTTAGGTTGATTCTTAGGTTGGTTAGGGTAGGTTAGATTGGGTATTTTAGGTTGATTTGGTTAGGTTAGGTTAGGTTAGTTTAGATTTGGTTGGGTTGGTGGGTTAAATTTGGTTTAGGTTAGATTTGGTTAGGTTAGGGTTTCGGTGGGTCAACCCCCCTGCTGGGGTAGGTTAATTTGGTTAGGTTAGGTTTTTTTTGGTTTTGGGCAATTCGTCATTTCGCCCACAAGCATTCGTTCCCATGTAAGCAATTCGCCCCCTAAAGTCAATTCCCCCCACTCAAAAGTCAATTCGCCCACACGATCCATGTCCGGAGTCATGTAATATATTTTCCCTTGGGCAAAAAAGGAAGAACCCCCAGTAACCCCTTGGGCGAAATGACGGTTTAAAAATTCAGTGTTTGCCCATACCTCCCACCCCCCCAAACAATTTGGGGGGACCGTGGGAAGCGGGTTTTTTCGGGTGGGGAACAAATTATTGTCGGAAAAGTAATTAAAGAGTTGGTAGGGGGGTAAAATTCCCTAGATTAGGGTATTTCCCTTTTACTAGAGAAATTGCCTAACAAAATAAACCCAACCAACAAAAAATTTTAAACCTACACTAGCAGGGGGCTTGACCCACGATAAACCTAACCCAACCAAATTAACCTATCCCAACTAACCCAAAACTAAACTAACCAACCTAACAAATCTAATAGGTTAGATTTTGGGTTTGGTTGGTTTGCTTAGGTTGATTTGGTTGGTTTGGTTTCAGTGGGTCAAGCCCCCCGTAGGGTAGGTTTAATTGGTTAGGTTTGGTTTTTGTGGTTAGGCAATTTTTTCTTTTGAATAAGGAAATTACCCTAGACTAGGAAATTTTTCCCCCCTTTCACAACTCTTTTAATTTGTGTTTTCCCACGATAATTGTTCCCCACCCGAAAATCCGCACTCCAAGGGCCCCAAACTTTTTTGGGGGAAAATGGGAGAGTATGGGGAAACACTGAAAATTTTTGTCATTTCCCCAAGTGGGTTTTTCCATTTCTGCCAGAGGAAGAATAGTTACATGACTCCCTGACATGGACGGTGGGCGAATGACTCTTAATTTTTGGGGGGAATTGGGTTACATTGGGGGCGAAAATGTCTTGGGCGAAAGACGAAAATTGCCCCTAACAATATAAAACCTAAAAACCAAAATTAAAACCTAACCCCCAGCAGGGGGGTGACCCCCCGAATTTTAACCTAACCAAACCAAATTTAAACCCATCCAAACCCAAACCCAAATTAACCTAACCTAACCTAACCAAATCTAACCAAAACCCAAATCTAAACCCACCCCAAAAAGAAATCAAACCCAACCTCCCAGCGGGGGGTTGGGGGTTCTCGTACACTAAAAAAAATATAACCTAACCTCCTAGCTCCAAGCCCATAGTGTGGGCGAAAGGACCCCGGATACCAAACCCAACCCTTATGTCGGGGAGTTTTCCCGATTTTTGTAGGGGCAAAAATATCGGGGTAGACGACATTACCATGCAAGTACCCTGAGGAAAGGATGGTAATTTCACGTGGTTTTGAAAATTTTTTATGGGGGGAGTAAAAAAAGATAAGTCAAAGCAAAGGGTTGGTGATGTTGGTATAGACTCAAGTATTTATTGGCCGTCCAAGAACACTTAAAACCCTAGTACCCCTACTTATTATGAGGAAAAACAACAAAAGGAAAATCAATTTAAAAAGTATTTTAATACCATATAACCAGAATATTACAGCCTACAAAAAAGAAGGGTAGACGATGAAAAAAAACGAGTGTTTTTGGGCGAAATTTATATTCCAGGTGCATATTTCCCTGCCCCCTCAACTGAGAAGACCGAGGTGATGGTTGTGTGGAAGGCTTAGACCAGGAAAACACCACAGCAGGTCTCATTAAGAAGAAGCAAGTGGGAGGGAACATACGTACTACAGTGCTTTCTTTGACGAGGGTTTTTGTTATACTTGTTTTTTTGGTTTAGAAGCCTCTGCACACAGCCATTACCTCAGGTCTTCTCATAGTGGGCAGCGAGAAAAAGAGCACAGTAATATAGCACCCCGGAATATCAATTTTGCGCAAAATAACTCGAAAATTTCCATCGCCGGTTTTCCCTTCGTAGGTCCCCCGCGGGACCCGCCTTATCCCCACAATGCACCGAGTAAACCCAAAACCCTGACGTTTATGGGGAGGGTCCATTTCAGCCGCAACCCCCCCTTATTTTATTCAAATTTTAGATGAGACATTAAAATAAAAAAGTGTAATTGATTTTGTCGAAAGTACACTTGCATTTTTTTTTGAAGCAGAAAGATCGCACGTCAGGAAGCGACGCACTTCATCACTTCTTGCTTGTCCAGCAAGAAATTCTGCGGGTCAGGCAATCATTTCTCAGGAGATTTAACAGAAGCAAAATTTTTAGCAAGCAAAATGTTTTTTCTTGCAAGCGAAATTCTCTTTCACCCCGCAGAAAACACCTATATTCCCCTCCCAACCCGAAAGTTCTAATCCCGAAACTTTGATTTGGACGGAAAGCTCAAAGAAAAATGTTCAGAATACAATAAAGGGAAACAAAAACCCTGCTCCCCCTTGGTGGGGAGTTTGGTCCCATCGTAAAAATTTACCCCCGTTTCTGTGCAAATAATTTTGTGTGTGGGGGTGTGTTTTTTGCCAAAAAAAATGACAAAAAAAACAAATTGAACTTAAACCAAAACCCCTACCCAACCTAAACCTTTACCTAAACCCATATCAAACCTAACTAGCTTATACCTAACCTAAACCTTTTTTCCAAAAAAAAAAAAAAAAAAAATTGCATAGAAACGGTTAGCAGATTTATTCAAAAAAAAAATCAAAAAAACACGGGAAAAAAAATTTTTTGGTCCACCAAAAAGGAATTCGATGTTCACCCGGAAAAATTTCCCTTTTCGTTTTCTATTTTTTTTTTCTCCATATACTGTACACGGGACAGATTAATCACTTTTCCCCGTAACTTCAAAACTTTAAACTGTGTCGAATAACAAACCTTGATTGGTTACGACCGACCCGGGCGTAAGTTTTATTGGTCTAAGTGGCCCATGGGTTTAAATTTTAAATGTGATAAGTATTATACTGTGTTTAAAGAATTATAATCACTTTTTGTCCAGTTTTTGAAAAAATTTTCTTTGTTTTATTATTTTATAACCATCGTATCACCATTTTCTTTTTATGTTATAATTTTTTAAATTTTTTCAAATTTTTTTACCATTTTATCAACATTTACCGCCGGCGTAAAATTGAACAGTGTAAATTGCGTAGGTCGTAAGGCGGGTAGTTGTAACATATTTTAGAAATGATATACGCTCGACCCCCAATTTTCCGGACCTCCTATTGCCCGGATTGGATTTTTTGGGCATTTTTTGCCCCCGGACATATTTGGCATGGCCGGACATAAGTCCGGAACAGTCCGGGACATTAAAGTAATCGTCCAGACCCATTTTTGTTTGCCTAATTATGTTGAATGTGCATTCAAAAACACCTAATCCACCAAAAAAAATTTAATTTCCAGGCCTTATTTCCGAAAAAAACACGACTTGTAAAAAGCGCGGGGAAAAAAAAATCTTCCCTCCAACAGGGCTAGGGAATGTTATTGATGACGTCAGAACAGGACCCCCCGCCAGACACTCTGTCTGACAACTGTCGGCAAATTTTTATGATGAGCGATTGTACTTCGGTGTCGGGACAGTAAAATCTGTCGCTGTGACCGACACTCTCCCACAACACGCCTGCGCACACGCCTCCTTCCCACACACACGCCTGGTACCAACACCCTTCCTGCACATACACACACAACCCCACACGTGTGTGGAGGGCGTGTGTGTGGGAAGGAGGCGTGTGGGCAGGCGTGTGTGTGGGAAGGAGGCGTGTGCAGGCGGTGTGTAAGAAGGGTGTCGGTGTGCAGAGTGTGTGTGGGAAGGAGGCTTTGTGTGTGGGAAGGTGTCGGTGTGCAGGCGTGTGTGTGGGAAGGAGGGTGTGTGTAGGAAAGGAGGCGTGTGTGCAGGCGTCTGTTTTGGGAAGGGTGTCGGTGTGCAGGCGTGTTTTGTGGGAAGGAAGCGTGTCTGCAGGCGTGGGGTGGGAAGGAGGCGTGTGTGCAGGGGGTGTGTGTGGGAAAGGAGGGTGTTTTGAAAGGGTGTGTGTGGGAAGGAGGCGTGTGTGGGGGAAGGGTGTTTCGGTGTGCAGGGCGTGTGTGTAGGAAGGAAGGGGTGTGTGGGGGAAGGAGGCGTGTGTGCAGGCATGTGTGGGAAGGGTTTGTCGGTGGGGCAGGCGTGTGTGTGGGACGGAGGCGTGAGTGTGGGAAGGGTTGTGGGTTTGTGAAGGCGTTGTGTTGTGGGAGGAGGCGTGTGTGCAGGCGTGAGTGTGGGAAGGGTGTCGGTGTGCAGGGGTGTGTGTGGGACGGAGGCGTGTGTGGGGGAAGGAGGCGTGTATGCAAGCGTTTTGTGGTGGGAAGGAGCATGTGTGCGGGGCGTGTGTGTGGGAAGGGTGTGGGTTTGTGCAGGCGTGTGTGTGGGAAGGAAGCATGCTGCACCCATAAAGGATGCATGCATGTGGCATATAGCAAAATAAATCTATCAGAAACACCCAAATATCTTCAAGTACTATTATATTTATCTCTGTGTTTACGTGCCTCTGATCAAGCGCGGGAAGAGGATCCTCCCTGATGCTACGTCACGGAGCCTGAGCGTCTGCAAATCTTGAGTGTGTTTGAGAACTCGGGGAATTTGCAGATTTTGATTGCGGATTATTTAAAAACGGCTGACTGGATACAAAAAGTGACGACGTATTGTTGATATACTCGTTAATGGCTATGATTTGATTGCATTAAATCAGGAATGAAAAATGGTCTGGACGATTACTTTAAGGAAAGTACGGCATTCAAATTTCCCGCGCGGCAAGGTTCTCGGGCGTTAGTTCGAAGATGCTGCCACTAGGGGTCAGGGCGGGCGGACACAGCAGCTCAGGATGAGTATTATCTCCACAATGCCTCCCGTAATGCCGCCCAAGGACCTAAAACGTACTAGGAAACCAGTACACCTTACTGTTTACCAGATAAAGTCTGTGAATGGCTACACATCCCAGACTTTTGGGGGGACTACCGGACCAGGCTAACCCCCTAATAGTCCGGAAAGGTCGAAGGTAGTTGTCTAATACACATACAGACACCCTCCCCTTCCTTCTAGAGGCCCCCCAACCCCTTAGGAGGTTAGGTTATGGTTCGGTTATATCCATAATCTCGCTGGGGGGTCGAGGGGTGCGGAGCCCCCTCGTTAGGAGGTTAGATTTGGTTTGGGTAGGGTAATAATCCTCCCGGCAGGGCGGAACAGAGCAGACCACTCGGCAGCTGGCGGGCGGGGTGGTGAATGAAGGGCGGGCTGGGGCACATTTGTTTTCGTACAATTCCGTCACTTCCTGGTTTTCCTAAAAACCCCAAACTGATATTTTCCTGGCCCCCAAAGGGTTTTAGTGTTTTTTTGTTTGGGGATAATTGTTATCAAGGATACGGTGACCGATATCGTTTGGGCAAAAAAACGGTTAAAAGGGACAAACGAATTTGGGATGAAAAAAAAAAAAACTTTTTTTTGGGGTTTCCGGAAAAATATAAAAACAAAAAAACCTCGATTTCCCCGGGAAACTAATAGGGGGAGCACTGGCCCGGGAAAAACCGAAAAAAGCCCGGGGAAAAGAAAAGTAAAAAAAAAAAATTAAATTAAAAAAAAAAAAAAAATATATATATATATAATATATATATATATATATATATATATATATAATATAATTTTAAAATTTAACACAATATATATAGCCCGATGCCTTTTCCCCCACCCCCGGACGTTTTTTCCCTACTCTAGTTTTTTACTGTCCAAAGAAAACCCGACAATATCAACACCCCGCCGGGGACTTTTACGTCCGTAAAGCATGCAGCCCCCTTTGGGGGGGAGGTAGCAAAAAAGTGTCAAAAATTAAGAAAACGTTCCTGCCCCAGGGGCAGTGGGGGTCAGGGGACTAACGGAGGCTGGGGCGGGGTGAACCGTAAAGTGTCGTTTTCCCCAAAGGGGGAAAAACAATACCCCGCTGGGGCAGGCTGCCACCTGGCGGGGGGCAGCATAAATGTTCAATAGTCTCAAAAAATGTTCTTGCCCCAGGGGGAAAGGGGGAAAGTCGGTGACGCCCGGAGGCTGTGCAGGTAAACCCCGTAAAAAGTTGTGTCCCCCAAATGAAAACAATACCCCCCGCGAGCTTTTGCGCCCCCTTGGGGGGAGGGCGGGACACTGACCGGGGGTTTGACAGGAGGCTCGGGAAACCGCCGGAAAACAATTGGTCTTTTTAAAAAAACGGGACCGGGCTTTCCCAATTTTGGGAAAAAAAAAAAAAAAAAAAAAAATGCCGGGGGACGAACACCCCCGGACCTCGGTTTTGGTCCGGAAAAATCCGATACCCGGGAAAATCGGGGTTTTGTGGTACCCCCATCTAAAAAAAGCACTTTTTTAGGCAAGAAAAAAAATAGTCAGTATCTTGAAAAGACCGTGCAGTCCTCGCCCTTTTTGAAAACCCAAATTTGGGAAAAATTCGGTAGATTTCCGGTGGGGGCCCTTTTTCAAAAGTTTCCCTAAGGATTTTTCCCGACTTAGGATTTTCATTCCAGTATTTGAACCACATTTCTAATGGCCCCTTTTGAATTAAGGGAATTTACAGTAGTCCCAAAAAATTTCAACTGTTATTTACCCAAAAACCCGGTTTTAAATTGGGTTTAAAATAGATTAGGTTAGTTAGGTTGGGAGGTGGGGTTTGGTTATTAAAGGATATAAAGGAAAAAAAAAAAAAAGGTTAGACTAGGGCCCAGGGGGGAAGCGGAAAAAAGGGTTTGCGGGGCCGGGCCCCCCCCCACACCTGTAAAGAATTTGTTTTTTCTGACAAAAAACAAGGGGCCCGGGTTTAAATTTTTAAAAAACCCATAAAAACATTTAGGAAAACCAAATTTTGGGTTCTCGAAGTCGGAAAAAAGCCCGCTCCCGAAAATTTTCCCAAAAATTTCTCCCCTGTAAGCACCCCAAAGGAAAGCAGCCCTTCCCCCCTTGTTGGGGATTTTTTCCGGGATTAATTCAGTAGGGCTTTCAAAAATGTAGGATTTTTACCTAAAAGTTAAAATTCTCGAGTCCTTTCCCCCCTTTTTAAATTTTTTTTTTTTTTCTCCAACCTTCACAAACCCTTTCGATCCCTTCAAAAAACATAATTAGGTTAAGTTTTCGTTTTATCGCCCCTGCCTTTATCTCGTTTACCCCTTTATGAAGGACTAATTTTTTGTCAAAACTTTCTTCTACTAATTTTAAACCCTTTTTGCAACTTTTTATTTTGGTAAAAATCGCGGACAAAACATCTTAATAAGAAAAAAATGGGTTGCAACCCCGCCTTGCATTCCCACAGTCAGAGGACCGTGGGCCCAAGCCCTCCCTACATAACCCAGCCAGGCTAGGCTGGGTTTAATTTTGATTTTGGGTTTAGTTTTTAAAAATTTAAACCCAAAACTAAGCCTAACCTTAAAGTATTTGCCCCGGGGACCATTTATCATTCCTGATTTAATGCAGTCAAATCATAGCCTTTGACGAGTATATCAAAAATACTTTCGTCATTTTTTGGGTTTTCCCAGTCAGCCGTTTTTAAATAATCCGCAATCAAAATTGCAAAATTTCCCCAGTTTTCCAAAAAGCACTAAAAATTTGCAGACGCTCAGGCCAGGCTCCGTGGTCCAAACAGGGAGGTTTATCTTCCCGCGCTGAACAGAGGCACGTAAAAACAAAAGATAAATTAATAGTCCCTTTAAGATATTTGGGTGTTTTTGAAGATTTTTTTTTCTATATCCCCATGCATGCACCCTTTTTGGGGCAGCATGTTCCTTTCCCCCCCCCACACGGCCCGCCCCCGGGCACCCTTTCCCCACAAAACGGGCCCCCACACCGACAACCCTTTTCCCCCCAAAACACGCCTTAAACCGGGCACCCTTCCCCCCACTCACGCCGCACACCGACACCCTTCCCCAAAACGCCTCCTTCCCCCCCCACACGCCTGCAAAAACACGCTTCCTTCCTACACACAAGCCTGCACACCGACACCCCTTTCCCCCACACCGCCGGGAAAAACTTTGGAAATCATCCTTTGGGGTTTGATGAAAAGAACTTTCCCCACTGTATGGATGGAAATTTTACTAATCTGTAAAGGTTTTCCCGCGTGGCTCAGCCTTGGTTAAAACCCCCACGAAACCCCTTTTTAAATAGAGGGGCCTCAAAAATTTAAGCCAGTTAGGTTAGGTTAGGTTACTTTGTGGGGAAAGGGTTTGGTTAGGGTTTGGATACTTGTGGTTTAAAGGGTTTGGTTAGGTTAGGTTTTACTTTGTGGTTTTAAAGGTTTTGGTTAGGTTAGGATACTTTGTGGTTAAGGTTTTGGTTAGGTTACTTGGTGGTTAAGGTTAGGTTAGGTTTAGGTTTTACTTTGGGTTAAAGGGTTTGGTTAGGTTTGGATACCTTTTTGGTTAAGGTTTTGGGTTTGGGTTTGGTATACTTTGGTTTGGTTAAGGGTTTGGTTTGGTTTGGTTTTAAATTTTTGGTTAAGGTTTGGGTTAGCTAGGTTAGGGATATTTGTTGGGTTAAAAGGTTTGGTTTTGGTTAGTATACTGTGGGGAAGGTTAGGTAGGTTAGGGGTTTGGGATTTTCTTTGTGGTTAAGGGTTTGGTTAGGTAACTTTTTGGGTTTAAAGGGTTGGTTAGGTTAGGTTTACTTTTTGGTTGGGTTTGGCTAGGTTTTGGTTAGTATACTTGTGGTTTAAAGGTTTAGGTTAGGTTAGGTTTGGTATACTTTGGTTTAAAAGGGTTTGGTTTGGTATACTTTGGGTTTAAGGTTAAGGTTAGGTTTGGTTAGGTATACTTTGGGGTTTAAGGTTGGGTTTTGGTTAGATTTTTTTATTTTAGGACTTTTATGATTTTTTTTGGGGGGCCATAAATCAATTAAAATTTTTTCCCCCACCCCAAAAAACCCCCTTTTTCCCCCCAGTTCCCCAAAGGGTTTTTGGCTATAGGGGGAAGAAAAAAAAGATAGGGGGGAAGGGTTTCTTCCAAAAATTTTACCCAGCCTGCACACACGGGCCCCCTTCCCACACACCCCGCTTGCATACACGCCTTCCCCCCAAACCGCCTGCACACACGGGCCCCCTTCCCCCACACACGCCCGCAGGGAAAAGCTTCCTTTCCCACAACACCCCGCCCGCACACCAAACCCCTTTCCCCCACAGACGCCTGCCACACACACGCCTGCACACACCCCCTCCTTCCCCCACCCCAAAAGCCTCCTTCCCCCACACACGCTTTCCCTTTCCCCCAACCCCACGCCTGCCCCCCACCGACACCCTTCCCAAAACACCCCGCCGCACACACGTCTGCACACCGGACACCCTTCTACACAAACGCCACTTCCCACACACACGGGCCGGGACACACGCCCTCCAAAACCGTGTTGTTGTGGTTATGGGTTTGGTGTGGGGCAGGAAGGGTGTTTGGGGCGGAGGCGGGGGTGTTGGGAAGAGTGTCGGTCACAGCGGGGCCGGTTCACTGTCTCACCGAAGTACAAAACGGTCATCCCTTAAAAATTTTCCGACTGTCAGAAAGAGTGTTGCGGGCGTCCCTGTTTGAGGGTTTTTTTTAAAAAAACAATAACAGTCGTAGCCCTGTTGGGGGAAAGATTTTTTTTTTTTGCGGGCTTTTTCAAAAATTCCCTGTTTTTACGGGAAAAAAGGCTGGAAACAATTTTTTTTGGGGGTTAGGTGTTTTTAAAAGTACAAATCAACAAAAATTAGGCAAAAAAAAAAAAAGGGTCTGGACGACTACTTTAAACCCAACCCACCCCGGCTGCTGCCCGTTTGGGGGGAACTGGGGGAGGGGCCCGTCCGCGGGAAAAGATTGCGCTGATGCGATGGTAAAGTAGAACTTATTTTCTTTCTAGGGACTTTTGAAGTGGGAATAAACCCCAACAAGTAGGAGGGAAAGAGGCAGGGGGTAGTTTTTCACACACACACACATATATAATAAAATACAGGGAAATCCCCAAGATACAAAGGGGTTTGGTTCCCCCATGGTAATCGTTTAAAACGAAAAATTGTTTTGGGGAAAACATAACAATGATAAAAAATAGGTTTGGGTTTCCGGACCCCTCAAAGAAATGTTTTTTTTTAACTAAAATAAAATACGGGCCCCAAAGGGTTTGGGGTCGCCCCCAACCCGGCTAAATTACCCCCAAAAAGGCAGGCCCCACACCTGGCTAATTTCCCTTCAGGGCACGCCCTTTTTGGGGTGACCTGGGCTGGGGGCAAACCAAAAACCCCTTTTTCCCGGGCCCCGGGGGCCTTTTACATATTCAGTCAGTTTCCACCAACCCCTACCGTGAAAAGGGAAACAACTTTTCCTCCCCCCCTGGGTTTCCCTTCCCCTGTGGTGGGAGGGAGGGGAAAATGCCCGGAAGTGGGATAAAGGGAAACCCGGGGGGGGGAACCAGCAAAAGGAGTGCGGGGGGGGAATTTGGGTTTAAAGAGGAGTCAGGTCCATGCCAGGTGTTGACTTTTACCTTTAGGGGAATTAAGGGAAAGGGGTGGGGGCCCCCGTTGGGGGGACCACAAATCATCATACAGCCCAGAATTGCCCAGATGCATCTGGGAGGGGGCGCATTTTTGGAAATTGGGAATTTTACCACCCCAGGGTTTAAGTGGAAACATTGGATTTTTGATCCGTTATTGGGAAAAAAGACCCCAAATTTCCAGCTGTATCATTGATTTTTTGTATGCCGAAGCTCCCTATAACGGGGGCTTCCCTGGTTTATTATATATTTTAAAACTCATAAACCCCAATTTTTAAATTTTTGAAGATACGAACAAAGTATTTTGTCCCAAAAATTCGGTTTAAACAAAAACGAAATTTTGAACAAAAGTTCGAAAATTTATAAAAAAAAATTATAAAAAAAAAATTTAAAACATAAATAGTAAAAATATTTTTAAACCAAATATTGTAAAAAGTTAAGGGGAAACAGAAACCCCCTTTGGCCAGCACATCCACACGCCGGGGGGGCGCCAAGATTGGGTTTTTTTAAAAATTCTCCGAACCCGGGCGTGCTGGGTTTTTGAACATTATTGGTATAATCAGCATTTCAGTGTTATTTTTAGTAATAAAGCTCCCCAAAATGGTTTCCAGTGCTCCGGGGTGGGGGGCCTAAGCCCCAAAAAAGCCAGAAAAGCCATAACACTAGGGGTTTAAGATAGCGGGTTGTCAAGAAATTTGACGGGAAAGGGGTGCGAAATGAAGGACAGGCTAATTTTTGGGTTTTGCCTTTCCCCCTGAGTCGTAAATATTAAGGGGGGACAAGGAGAAGATTATGTAAAAGGGGTAAAAAATGCACCCCTTTTGAGTGCATTAAAAAGTGTCCACGGAAAGGGAAAAACAGAGACGAGCAGGCACAAAAGGAAGAAAAGTGGGAGCTCGGAAACACTTGGGCTCTCGCCCCCCCTAGAACAAAGTATTATCTCCAAAAATAAAGATTGCGACGGAAGTATAGAGAAAAGTTTCCCAGGGAAACCAATAAGTAAACAGAAACCAGGGCTGGTACCCTAGATAAAAATGGATGTAATAAGGGAAGTATTAACGCCACCCCCCGTCTGTAAATCGAAAAAAAAAGTTGTCCTGGCGACTTTAGTGTTATCTACGGTAGGGAGTTTCGGTCCAAAGAGGAACGTATCTCAAATTAAATAATGGGGTTAAATGGGAAAAATACATTCAATTTACGAATTTTCGATTTACAAACAGTTTTTCAGGAACGTAACCATTCGTAAATCGAGGTGGCCGTGTATAATAATATTTATATACAGTCGACCCGTGACTGAACCGGCTACCCCACTGGTTCTACCAGTGAGGAGGGTGTGCTGGACACACAGATGGACTAAGAATAAGACCTTCTTTAAGGGCAGATGAACTCACTATTGAGTCAATGGCCATCCAGCCCTAGCTATGGGTGAAATAGTGGGCAGCCTGGGTTATTCCCTACAGGGGGTTTTGCGTCCCTGGCCACGGTGAGCAAAAAGGCCAATCCCTGAAATAGATTGGTTGGGGATGGGCTTGCACCCCCTCCCTGTAAAAACGTAACTAGCCACGAACATATTAAGAGGTAGAGGTCGGGGGCGTGGTAACCGCACCCCCGACCCGGTTTTGCCGTGGGCCCTGACCACGCAGACCCCTCCAGTGCCGACGCAGGGGGTGGGGGTCTGCCTATGACGAGTGTGGGGCAAAGCCCTCGGGAATCCCGCACTCTAAATCGAGTGGTAGGGCCCCCTAGCCCATCTTTTTTCTTATGGGGGTGGCCGGGGTGGTGCAGAGGCGGCACCTGCCTGTCGAATCACTCCTTGGATAAACCTCCGGAGGGTTCTTCGTGTGGGCTCATGGAACGTTCTGAGCTTCTCAGACAATCGTCGACTACCTCCTATTGGGTGAGCTTTCCGGGTTTCGAACGTCTCACTTTTTGAACAAATCGGGTTCACGAACAGAATTTCAAACTCATAATTGCACCGGTTGCCGTACGATAACTCTGTTGCCGAACACGCGTCAGTCACGCCGCGGCCCACACTCAGAGAACAACCGCTTCGAACTGTTCTTTGATTTTGACAATTTTTCTTGTGTTGTGCATTATTTCTTCTATTTTTTTATATTCCATAAGCCACCATGGGACCTAAGAAAGCTAGTGAAAGCATGAAGGCGAAAAGCTTTAAGCTATAAGTTAGCTTTTAAACTATATTAAACTAATAGATAGTATTCGCACGACGCCATATTGGAGGCTCAGACTTGTAAACACCGCCGCCAGCTGGGTGGGCAGGTCAAAGGTGGTGATGTTCAGGTCGAGTAGTTGAGAGTGTAGCACTACACGGTGTGAGTGGAAGCGCGGACACTGCAGCAGAAAGTGTTCAATAGTCTCCGGAACATTCCTTCACCGGGGGCAGTGAGGGTCAGGGGACAGACGGAGGCGGTGGGGGGGGAAACCGTGAGTGTCATGTGCCCCAGGGGAGGCGAGTGAGGGTGAATCTAGGACGCGGATTTTTTCCTTACCCACGGCTGGGGGAAGCGTCACTCAGTATTTCCCCCCATGGGGGTGGCGGAGGGCATGCCGAGCTTTTGTTCCGGTGGAGCGGCAGACCCGAGGATGGGCTTTTTGGCCCGGGGGACTGCAGATAACGCTTGTTTTACATGTTTTTCCCCCAAAAAACCCCCCGGGATGTTTGTGCGTCAGTAAATAATTGTTAATATTAAAGCTATAACTTTTTTCTTTTTTAGATGGTATTTTAAATCTAATTTTAAATTTGCTTTAAAAGGCATTTTAGAGAAATACAGCTATAAAGAAAAAAAAAAGGTTTTTATTTTGGGGGTGGGGAATGGATTAATTTATTTTTTTTGTTTCTTTTTAAAAAATTTGGTTTGGGTTTTAAAAAACTTTTGTGAAAAAATTTTTAAAAAACCCGAGGGCGTGTCTGTTTACACTATACGGGAGTCCTAAGATAGAGCAGTTAGTTCCACCGGGAACTCTTAAATAAAACTCTTATAACGAAACATAACAAAGGGTAAAATATGGGTTTTTTCCAGGACCCCATCATTAAAAGAAAAAAAAAAAAAAACATTTTTTTCAAGTTAAATAAATATAGCAAACACAACAAACTCTAAAACCAAATATAGGGCTCTATTCCCACACCACCACACCCCACACAAAACACAGGAATTAAGAGTGTGACAGCACAGTGGGGACAAGCACAAATAAGTAAAATAACCTTTAAAGAAAACCACCCAAATCACAAAATAAACTCAAAAAGGCACAATCATACAAGCAAAAAAGACGATGTATTTCGGGAGCCGCGTATACACTAGACTCAAAAGGGGCGGAAAAGTAAGGGACAAGGGAGGGGGCGCAGACCCTTCCATGCCCAAAACTGTCTCTGCAAAATCGAATCATTGAATCGTTCATCGATCGTTCCTTTTTCCCTTACGTTTTCCCAACGAGACACGAAGGGCTATTTACCTTCACACCCCCCAAACCCACACACACGCGGCCCATCTTCCTGGTATTTTCCCACTACCCCGTCATGACTTTGTGTACATTTTGACTTTTTTCCCAAACAAAAACATGGCTCGAGATGGTTCAAGGGGTGTTTTGTTGTCCCGCCTCATGTTCCAAAGGGAGGAATTTTTGTGGGTCACATTGTCGTACCAAGCCCCAAATTATAATTTTTTCAGATTGATTATCTTAAAATTTAGGTAAATCTATAGTCTAAATGACTTTAGTAGTCATAAATCAGTAATGTAAAGTCAATATATCAGTAAATGACCCCATTCTACTCCGGTTATTTCCCCAGACGGCCCCCCAATGACAGACGGTGATAAGGAGTCTATGGAAGAGCCTGAGCCTGCAGGAAAGGTGAAAGTGCGGCAGGAATGGTGGGGCGTCCATGCGGCTTTTTGTGCTGAGTTTGTATCAAACCCAGCACATTCTACCCTTTCAGGGTAAGTTATTTTAATGCTTTTACATACTGTTTTTTTTTAAATTTTTTTTTTTTTTTTTTTTTTTTTTACCCATACAGAGGACATTGCATAACTGGGGAAATTGATAACTCGGAAAGGGGCCAAGCCCCATCGTCCCGAGTTATAAGGTTTTTACTGTTTTTGACCTATTTTCTAGGTCTCTGGGAAAAAACTTTGGGATAAATTCTTGAAAGGGGTAGGTCCCGTTATAAAACATTCGATATACGAGAATCCGATATACGGATGTGTAAATTAGGGTCTTTTTTAAATATCGAGATCGAAAACCCAATGCTACACATTCAAACTGGGTGAGAAAAAATAGAAAGTTTTTTTAAAAAGAAAATTAAAAGTTATTTACTAAATTATAAATCATTTACTGACTTTAATTTTCCAAGGTTGTACGATAACCCAGCTAGACATATTTGGGGCAAAATGGATCCCGACTGCTCTCTCCCCCCGCCTTCGTCCCCCATCTAAACTAATTCTCGTTTTATTGGAATGTTGCGTTTTTTAAAGGGTTTTAAAGTATCAGATAGTAAAAATATTAATAAGCCTGTTTGCTAGTGTTTTGGGGGTAGAAGTGTGTTTGGGTTAAAATGAATATTTGTTATGGGGGCCCTGGCAAAATTTCCGTCACTCCTGCCCCCCCCAGCGTCACCTTTTCATAAAATTTTTAAAACAACCTTTTTATGGTACCACGGTTACATTGATTTTTATAATAAACCCTGTATATAAATCTCCCATAACACAAGGTTTTATAAAAACGAGTAATAAGAAGTTTAACCTGCCCAAACCTACCGTGGCGGAGGTGGGCCCCCCCCCTCTCAAAAGTTTTTTAGTCAAAACCCCCCGTCATTTTCCCCCCACCTGTGCCCCACCTCAGCACCTTGTCACCTCAGTCCTCCTACGCCTGTGATAGCACATAGGATATCACCATGATCATAGGATTCCTAAGGGTCCCCCCCCCATAAATAATTACCAAAAGGGGATCTCCGCTGGGGGGAATTGGGGCGAAGGCCGATTTCCGCCGCCCACACAACACCCTGTATCCTATACCTGTGCCTTTCCTGAAGAAGTCAGGTCGTCCACACATGGTAGCACCATAGGATATCACCCGGGATCATAGGATTCCCAAAGGGGTTTTCGCACCCCTACTAATATTCCAAAGCATCTTCCCCCTTGGTGTTTTATATCCACCTCATGGGCTTTATGCGCTGTGCTGCTGCTGTGCTGCTGCCGTCCCCCCCCCTGCCGAAGGCCACGCTGCCAGACGTGATGGGCTCTTGTTGTATTTTATCTCTTTTTCATATATAGACTAATATCATCCAAATGCAAACATTGTCTAATTCCATGAGAAATGATATTTTATAGCAACCAAGCAAAATAAACGAGCCTGGGGACTCCCTACCCTGCTAATACCGTCTCGACAGGGGGTTGGGCCCGTTGCACTTTACGACCAAAACCCACGACTTTGCCGCGCTGGGGTTCCTGTTACGACCCACTTTTGGGCTTCCTACCAAAAAAAATGATAAAAGGGTTTGTGCTTCCCCCCACTGGAGATGTACAATGATTCAGATGCGCAGGACAAGTTTGTGGGCAGTGGGAAAGGTCTGCGCCCCCCTCCCTGTCCCTTTCCTACCCTACCCTTTCGAGTCTGTGTATCACCGGCTCCCGAAGAGTACTACAATCTTTTTTGCTTGTTGTATTGTGCTTGTAGTCGATTTTATTTATTTTGGTTTAAAATTAAAGGGGTTTTTGGACTTTATTTGTGCTCTGTCCACTGTGTGCACACTCTTTTATGGGTTTTGTGTGGTGGGGTTTGGGGGTGCGGTGGTGTGGTATATAGACCCTAAAATTTTAGAGTTTAGGTTTTTGTGGTTTTGCTATAGTTTTTTAAGCTTTTAAAAAAATGTTTTTTTTTTTTTTTTTTTTTTAAATTGGGGGGGTCCGGAACAAACCATTTTTACCCTTGGTTTTTGGTTTTTGTTCAGGGGCTTGGGAAAGGTTTAAGGGAAAGAAAAAGAAAACCGAAACAAACTAAATTATGCTCGGAACAAAAATGGAAACGAAAACGTTATCATATTTACTGTTGCTGAGCAAAAAACGCTATTTTGAAATCCCTGTAACCGGTTAATAACGTAA
This sequence comes from Chionoecetes opilio, assembly GCA_016584305.1. Lineage (NCBI taxonomy): Eukaryota > Metazoa > Arthropoda > Malacostraca > Decapoda > Majidae > Chionoecetes > Chionoecetes opilio. The sequence continues at coordinate 23,966 of JACEEZ010025965.1, read as the reverse complement.
TTTTTTCGTTCCATGCCATATCTGGTCACTTAGCCATTTTCACTTCCAGTAGCCAAATGATTGAAGTAATTGCATCGGTATTACATACATACATTAAATAAGAAGAATAACTATTTTTACCTTATACACTACCCTCCCGAGTTTCACGCTATGCGAGTTTCGCGATCCTGAGTTTCGCGCTGAGTCCTAAATTCTTACCATCCCGACTTTCGGGCATTATATCCCGATTTTGTTTTTTTTTTTTTTTTTTTTTTGTTTTTTTGGCTGTGGGTATGTGTGCTACAGTGCCGTTAGCCAGTGACCTCCGGGAGTGGGATGGTAGGCCCCTGGAGGTTAACTTGAGGGCTGTGATGGTTGGCCACTTTTGGCGCCCGTGGTGGCGCAGACAGAATTTCTATAGTGAACGCCTGTGATTAGAGGCTCAATGCTGCCCCCTGTGTCCTCCGATGCACTCGCAATCGAAGGTAGAGTTAATGGGCAGCGTGTGGGTGTTCTTAGGCCACTCAACAGTGCAGAGAAAGATTTTAAGTGGATTTTACAGCCCTCATCAAGGATCGAACTCGGATCACCGAGAATGCCACTCGGAGACTTCTTCTTCTTCTTGTGACCCTTTCTGCTTAGTATCACTTTGTAGGTCGTCTGTCAAGCTCGTGCTCGAGCTTGACATATATCTTGACGCTAACCACTCTGCTACCGCCTCCCATAAGAGACGTACGGGACACATCTTCCTTCCTTCCTGCTTAGTATAGTATTATAATAGGCTTAGTATAGCTGTATGTAGTTTTGCCTAGTTTTTTTTCCATTTGTTTGTGTTTTTCTCTACAGGAGCAGCCGGTGTCGCATAGAGTAGGTAGCACCTTACCTTACACCCCCGCCGTTCCTTACTATTTACCACAAAATACTCCTTTATAAGTGATTAACTATGACGTGTGTGGTACTGTGGTTTCTGGAGGGTACTGGAGGAGACAGGAGAGAAGAGAGGAAGGCATTGTGACAGTGTATTGCCGTATAACACTGTCACACAACCATCAGCTGACAAGATATGTGTCAAGCTCACTCACTCAGACCAAAACAGCATCCGCTGGGTGACTCCCAACTCAAGCTCAAACTCAAGCTCCTCTCCTCTCTCCTCTTCTCTACGTAGTGTTGGCCGAAGCCACCACCCCGGGAGGTGGGTCACAAACCCTAGGCTAACACCCAGTACCATTCACTGCTGGGTGGACAGGGCTTGGGACATTTTCAGGAATTTTTTGGGGGAAAAAGTGAGTCTTATAAGCTGTAAAATACGGTAGGTACACAGCCCTCAAGTTAACCTCCAGGGCCTACCATCCCACCCCTGGAGGTCACTGCCTAACGGCGCTGTAGGCACCCCCCCCCCCCAAAAAAACTGACTAAATAAGCATTTTACAGTTTTTTTAATACCCGAGTTTCGCGATCCGCGAGTTTCGCGCTATGCCTCGGAAGAAAGCAAACCGCGAAACTCGGGAGGGTAGTGTATGATATGAATTTGTGTCTTCGTGATATGCATCATGTTCCCTTATTTATACACCTTCCAATCGTGCAATGTTAAAATTATACTGCAGTTTTTGGTTTAAGATATCATCAATCATTGGGGGCTAGCCGGGGGGCCGCGCCTCCCCCCTTAACGACGCCACGCCGGTGTATTTCCCCTTTCCCCCCCCCCCAAATAAAAAAAAGGGGTTTTTTAAATTAAAGGGGGGTTTAAAAAAAATTTTAATTTTAAATTTTAAAATTTTTTTGGGGGGGTTTGTTTTGGGGGTTTTTTTTTTGGGGGGGCCAAAGCCCCCCGGCCCAAATTTTTTTTTTTTTTGGGGGGGGAAAAAAAAAATTTTTTAAAAAAAAAAATTTTTTGGGTTTTTTTTTTTGGGGGGGGTTTTTTCCCCCCAAAGGGGTTTTGGTTTTTGGGGGGGAAAAAAAAATTTTTTTAAAAAAAGGGGGGGTTCCACCCCCCCAAAATTTTTTTTTTTAAAAAAAAAAAAAAGGGGGGGGTTTTAAGGGGGTTTTTTTTTCCCCCGGGGAAAAAATTTTGGGGGGGGGGGGGGGCCCAAAGGGGGTTTTTCCCCCGGGGGCCCCCCCCAAAAAATTTGGGGGGGCCCCCCCCTTTTTTTTTTCCAAGGGGGGCCGGGGGGGGGGGCCCCCCCCCCTTAACCCTCCTTTTTTTCCCCGGGGGGGTTTTGGGGTTTTTTTTCCCTTTTCCCAAACCCCCGGTTAAAATTTCCCTTTGGGGGGGGGTTTTTAAAAAAAAAAAAAAAACCCCCCTTTTTTTTCCCCCCGTTTTTTGGGGGTTTTTCCCCCGGGGCCCCCCCAAAAAATTTTTTTTTTTTTTGGGTTTTTTTGGGGGGGGCCTTTTTTTTTAATTTTTTATTTTTCCCCAAGGGGCCCCAAAAAAAAGGGGGGAAAAAAAGGTTTTAAAAAAGCCCCCCTTTTCCGGGGGGGGCCCCCCCAAAAAGGGGGTTTTTTTCCCCCCCCCGGGTAAAAAGGGGTTTTTTTTTTTTGGGGGGGGGGTTTTTTTCCCCGGGTTTTTTTTTTGGGAAAAATTTTTTTTAAAAAGGGGGGGGGAAAAAAAAAAAAAAACCCCAAAAGGGGGGTTTGGGGGGGTTTTTTTTGGGGGGGTTTTTCCCCCTTTTTTTTTTGGGGGGGGGGTTTTGGGGGGGGGGGGGCCCCCGGGGGGCCCCTTAAAGGCCCCCCGGGATAAAATTTTCCCCCTTTTTTTAAGGGGGGTTTTTTTTTAAAAACCCCCCTTTTTTTTTTCCCCCCCGGGTTTTTTTAAAACCTTTTTTCCTTTTTCAAAGGAAATTTTCCCCCCTTTTTTAAATTTTTTTTTTTGGGGGAAAACAGCTAAAAAAAAAAAATTTTTTTTTTTTTTAAAAAATTAATTTTTTTTTTTTAAAAAATTTTTTTTTTTTTTTTCCCCCTTTTTCCCTGGGGCCCCCCCCCCCAAAAAAAGGGGGGGTTAAAAGGGTTTTTTCCCCCGGGGGTTTTTGGGGGGAAAAAGGGGAAAAAAAGGGGAAATTTTTTTTTTCCCCCCCAAAAAAAGGAAAAAAAAAAACCCCTTTTTGGGTTAAAAAAAAAAAACAAACCCCCAAAAACCCAAAAGGGGGGTTTCCCCCCCCCCCCCCAAAAAAACCCCCCCTTTAAAAGGGGGGGGAAAAAAATTTTTAACCCCTTAAAAAAACCCCCCCCCCAAAAAAAAAAATTTTTTCCCCCCCCAACAAAAACCCCTTTTTTTTGGGGGGTTTTTCAAACCCCCCGGGGGAAAAAAAACGGGGGGGAAAAAAAAACCCCCCGGGAAAATTTTTTTTTTAAAAAAAAAAATTTTTAAAGGGGGAAAGGGGGGGAAAATTTTTTTTTTTTGGGGGCCCCCCTTTTTCCCCCCAAAAAAACCCCCCCAAAACCCAAAAAAAAGGGAAAAAAAAAACCCTTTTTTTTTTTTTTTTTTTGGGGGAAAAAGGGGGGGGGTTTGTTTTTCCCCCAAAAACCCAAAGGGTTTTTTTTTTGGGCCCCTTTTTTGGGGAAAAATTTTAATTTTAATTTTTTTTAAAAAATTTGGGGAAAAAATTTGTAAAAAAAAAAAAAAATAAAAAAAAAATTTAACCCAAAATTTCCCCCTTTATTTCCCCAAAAAAAAAAAAACCCCCCCAAAAAACCCGGGGGGTTTTATTAAGGGGGGCCCCCCAAAAGGGGGGGGGGGGGGGCCCGGGGTTTTGGGGGGGTTTTTTAAAAAAAATTTTTCCCTTTTTTTAAATTTTTTTTTTTTCCTTTTTTTTTTTTTTTTTTTTTTTTTTTTTTTTTTTAAACCCAAAATTTAAAATTTTCCCCAAAAAACCCGGGGGGGCCCCCCCAAACCCCCCCAAAAAGGGGGTTTTAATGTTTTTGGGTTTTTCCGGGGAAAAAAAATTTTTTTGGGGTAAAAAAATTTTTTTTAAAAAAGGTTTAAAAGGTTTAAAAAAATTTTTTTTTAAATAAAGAAAAAAAAAAAAAAGGGGGTAAAAAAAAGTTTTTTTTTTAAAAAAAATTTTTTTTTTTTTTTAAAAAAAAACCCTTTTTTTTAAAATTTTTTTAAAAAGAAAAAAAACCCCGGGGGGAAAAAAACCCCCCCCCTCCCCCCTTTCCCCCCCTTAAAAATTTTTTTTTTTTTGGGGGTTTTAAAGGAGTTTTAATGTAAACAGATAGTAAAAAAATATAATAAAGGCCTGTATTGCTAGTGTTTTGGTGGTAGAAGGTTTTTTATGTTTGGGGTTTAAAATTTAATTTTGTTTTTTGGGGGGGGCCCCGGAACCCCCAAAAAATTTCTCCGGGCACTCCCCTGCCCCCCCAGCAGTCACCTTTATCATAAAAATCTTTTTAAAACAAACCCTTTTTTTGGTGACACACGGTGCTACATTGATTTGATAATTAAAACTGTTATAACTCTCCCCCTAATCCCCTAAGGTTGTTTTAAAAACGAGTAATAAGGGCGTTTAAAACCCCGCCCCAAAACCCACCCTGGGGGGGTGGTCCCCCCCGCCCCTCAAAAGTTTTTTAGTCAAAACCCGCCGTTTTCCGCCTCACCCGTGCCCCCACCCAGTCACCCCCTTTTCACCTCCGTCAGCTTTCCCACCCTGGGGTAGCACCCAAAGGGTATCACCAGTGATCATAGGATTTTTCCCCAAGGGTCCCCGCTCCCCCACTAAAAAAATTAACCAAGGAGATCTCCGCTGGGGGGAATTGCCCGGGGACGGCCCATTTCCGCCGCCCACAAAAACACCCTGTTTTCAAACTTTTACCTTTGCCTTTCCCCTGAAGAATCAGGTCGCTCCCACACATGGGGATGCACCATAGGAATCACCAGGGATCATAGGATTCCTCAGGGGTTCTCGCCCCCTACTTTTAAAAATTCCAAAGCATCTATCCCCCTTGGTTTTTGGGTATCCCCCTCATGGGCTTCATTCTGCTGCTGTGCTTTCTGCTGGGTGGGGTGCCGAAGGCCCGCTGCCAGACGTGGATAGACTCTTGCTTGTATTTCAAACCTTTACCCCATATATATACTAAAATCTATCCAAATGCCAAACCCTAAAGTCTACATTCCCATGAGAAATGATTTTTTCATAGCAAACCCAAACAAATAAGCGAGCCTGGGGACTCCCCTACCTCTGCTAATCCAGTCTCGCAGTCGTTGGCCCCTCTGCCCCTTTACGGGCCAAACCCCACACTTTTTCCGGGGCTGTGGGTTTTCCCGTTTTCGAAACCCACTTTTGACCTTCCTACCAAAAAAAGGTGATAAAGTGCTTCGTGGGTTCCCCCCCCCTGGGTGATGTACAAAAGATTTTAGATGGCAAGACAAATTTGGGGGGCAGTTTGGGAAAGGTCTGCCCCCCCTCCCTGTCCCTTACCTAAACCCTACCCTTTTTCGAGTCTAGTGTTAAACACCGGCTCCCGAAGAGTACTACAACGTCCCTTTTTTTGCTTGTTGTATTGTGCCCTTTTTAGTCATTTTAGTGATTTGTGGTTTAAATTAATGTGCTTTTTTGTGACTTTTTTTGTGGGCCCGGGCCCAGTGTGCTTCACACTCTTTTCATGTGTTTTGTGTGGTGGTTGGTGGGGGCGGTGGTGGGTAAAATAAGCCCTAAAATTTTAGAGTTTAGAGTTTGTTGTGTTTTGGGTAATAGTTTATTTAAGCTTTTAAAAAAAATGTTTTTTTTTTTTTTTTTTTTTTTTAAATTTTGGGGTCCTGGAACCCAAAACCCATTTTTAACCCTTAGGTTTTTTGGTTTCGTTTTAAAAGGGGTTGGAAACGGTTTAAAAGGGGAAAGAAAACGAAAACCGAAACAAAATAAATTATGCTCGGAACAAAAATGGAAAAAGAAAAAGTTATCATATTTTTCTGTTTTTGGGGCAAAAAAAGGGTTTTTTGAAATCCCTGTAAACCCGGTTTTTAAAACGTAATTTTTTTTTTTGTTCCATGCCCTAATTTTGGTCACTTTTCCATTTTCCCCTTCCAGTACCAAATGATTGAAGTAATTGCATCGGTAAATTTCTACATCATTTTAAAAAAGAAAAAATAAAATATTTTTTTTTCCTTTTTAAAACTACCCCCCCAGTTTTCCCCCTATGGGGAGTTTCGCGGTCCTCGATTTTCCCGGGGGGGGGGGGCGATTCCCCAAATTTTTTTACCATCCCGATTTCGGGCATTATATCCCCGAAATTTTTTTTTTTTTTTTTTTTTTTTTTTTTTTTTTTTTTGGGGTGGGTTTTGTGTGCCCACAGTGCCGTTAGCCATACCTCCGGGGGGTGGGGGTGGTAGGCCCTGGAAGGGTTTAAATTTTAAAGGGGTGTGATGGTTGGGGGTTTTGGGCGCCCGTGGTGGCGCAAGAAAGAAATTTTTTTATAGTGAAACCCCGTGATTAGAGGCTAATGCTGCCCCCCTGTGCCTCCGATGCAAAATCGCAATCGAAGGTAAGTTAATGGGGAGCGTGTTTGGGGGTTTTTTAGGCCACCCCAAAAGTCAAAAGAAAGATTTTTTAAATGGGGTTTTTTCAGCCCTTTTCAAAAGGAAACGAACTCGGAATCCCGAGATGCCACTTTGGGGAAAATTCTTTTTTTCTTCCTTGTGACCCCTTTTTGCCCCTTTGTTTCACTTTGTTTGGTCGTCTGTCAAGCTTCCCGGGTCGAGCTTGGGCATATATCTTGACGCTAACCACTCCCGCAAACCCCCCCCCCCAAAAAAGAGACTCGGGGCACACTTCCTTCCTTCCTGCTTAGTAAAAGTATTAAATAGGGGTTAGTATAGCTGTATGTGTTTTTCCTATTTTTTTTTCCCTTTTTTTTTGTTTTTTTCTCTACAGGAGCAGCCGGTGGGCGCATAATAGGTACCCCCCTTAACCCTTTCAACCCCCCCCGTTTTCCCTTTCTATTTTCCAAAAAAAAAAAAAAAAAGAAAAAAGAAAAAAAATTTTTTAAGTGGGGGTTTGGAAGGGGGTTTTGGGGAAAATTTTTTAAAAAAGGGGAAAAAGAGGAAGGCATTGTGGAAAAGTGGGTTTTTGGGGCCCTATAACACTGTCACAAAAACCATCACTTTACAAGATTTTTGTGTCAAACTCACTCACTCGAACCAAAAAAGCATCCGCTGGGGGACTCCCAACTCAACTCAAAATCCAAAACTCCTCTCCTCTCTCCTTTTTCTCTAAAAGTATTTTGGCCGAAGCCCCCCCACCCCGGGAAGGGGGGTCCCAAACCCTAGGCTAACCCCCGTAAACCCCTTCACGCTGGGTTGGGCAAGGGGGTTGGGAATTTTTTAGGAAATTTTTTTTGGGGGGGGGAAAAATGGGGTCTTATAAACTTAAAATACGGTAGGTACACAGCCCTTTAATTAACCCCCAGGGGCCCACCATCCCACCCCTGGAGGTCACCCGCCTAAGGCGCTGTAGGCAACCCCCCCCCCCCCCAAAAAACCCGACTAAAAGCATTTTTACAGTTTTTTTAATACCCCCAGTTTTCCGATCCCCCGAGTTTCGCGCTATGCCCCGGAAAAAAAGCAAAACCCCAAACCCCGGGAGGGTATGTAAAGATTATGAATTTGTTTTCTTTCGTGATATGCATCATGTTTTCCCCTTTTTTTATTACACCTTCCAATCGTGCAATTGTTAAAAATTATACTGCAGTTTGGTTTAAGAATATCAATCAATCATTGGGGGCATACGCCGGGGGCGCGTCGCCTCGCCCCTTACGACGCCACTCCCGGGGGTCACCACGCGCGAGTTCCCATGCAGGCTCCTTTCCCATACCAAGCAGCTCTCGACAAGAAACATCAACTTGCCCCAGCCACGAGCCTTGTGGGCGCCCCCTTGGCCTCCTCCACGCCGGATTGTCTCTTACAGATACAACCCGATGGGAAGGATCGGTTTCAGGGTAGCGTGCCACATGCCCATATAGCCGAAGTTGGCGCTGACGGACTATGCAGGTAATAGGCCTCGATTCAGTCTCATGGTGCAATCGCTGATCGAAGTCGCAGAAGATCCCAGAGTGACTCACGATGCACTGAATCAAACGCCTTCTTGAGATCAACATAGGCTGCAAGCATCCCCTGTCGAAACTCACGTCGGCGTTCCACCAGGACACGAAGCGCATATTAAGAATATGCTTAGATTAATATCCAGTATTCGAAAAGGGATTATATATCGTGAGTATGTGCTTAAATGCTTAACTGTGTTCATAGCCTAATGCTTGGTGCGCCGAATTTCGGTGTGAGTGTCCTAAGTTCGAGTCCTTGGAGTACCACATGTAGTCATTGACTTCATTGATTAGGTTTATTTAATTAGTGGGCTGGTGATATTACGAATTAATATAGTTTTACCATATATAATATTAATAAATACAGTGGTACCTTGACTTACGAGTTTAATTTCGTTCATTGATCGAGCTCGTAACTCAATTTGCTCCTATATCAAATCAGTTTTCCCCATTGAAATTAATTGAAATACCATTAATCCGTTCCAGCCCCCCAAAAACCACCCCAATTTTTTGACTGTACCTATATGACTGGACTGCACTCACCCTCCGCCATTTGCATTCGCCAGTGTTTATACTCTGTGTATCAGCTGTTGGAAACAGCTGTGGGTGGAACTGCCGCTAAACGTACTGCACTCACCCTCCGCCATTTTGCATTCGCCTGTGTTTATTACTCTGTGTATCAGCTGTTGGAAACAGCTGTGGGTGGAACTGCCTCTAAACGTAAAGCATCACCCTCCGCCATATGCATTTGCCTGTGTGAGCACAACACAACGAGATGCTACCACGGCGAGGTAACCAGGTGAAGTGAACGAGTGAGACGGGGGATGCTGGGCGGATGTTGTGGCGTTCGCCAACTAGCGGCGGCATATCTGAAGCTCGCTTGTAAAAAAAATAACTCGGAAAACTCATAAGTTGGGGCACTCGTAAGTCAAGGTACCATTGTAATTAGTGATTCATGTCTTTACGACGACTGAGATTGCATACTCCTACACTACGCTTCCTGGGATTGTATATGAAATTGTGTTGCCTTATTTAAGTCGTATAATAATATAGTTATTACGACATCTAAGGGTTTGATTTTGTTGGATACTATGCACCATGAAATGTATGGCTTTTTTACCATCCATAAAAATGTAGTCATGTATAGGCATTATTATTTATTAGGGCTACTAGCATATTCATTACATGGTTTGAGAATAACGTTCTAACCGGTTTTCATTTCGTTCTAACCGGTTCAGGAACGTTATGTTTGGAGGAGGAACGAAAAACGAAACGTTAATAATACTGTTTCTGATCAGAACGAACCGTTTGAGAAATTATTTCGTTTTCAAGCCTTGGTTTCGTTATACGAGATTTCGCTTTACGAGTATGCCAGGTGGAACCTAACTGCTTGTATCTTCGGGACCTCCCTGTACTTATTAACTTACACTTGTTCGTAATTTCCATTTATAATTTACACTGCGCCTCCATCAGCACTGCTTTTCTGCCAAGTTTGAAGAAACTGGCTCCTTTCGAATTCTGGGTTGCCAACATCTGGTAAAGGCGGACTTCTGAGAGTACTCCCGGGCTCTGAGGGTTAAACTAAACAATCTACTTACAATCTTACCTTTGAAATGGGATCGGCACCTCCAACCCTCTTGGAAACTCACTAAATATGTGGAGATGTGTATATGTGTAAGTTTTTTATAAGGAATTAGAAAAAAATAATGCCTTGGGGGTCAAGAGGCACGCCATTGTTTTGCTTATACATATCACCCCCCCCCCCCCCCCCCCCCTTCCTCTCCCAGCTCTTACCTCCTCTTCACTGGCACAAGTAGTGGCATCGGGGGGATGTTTGTGAAATACCTTGTATCTTGACCGGTAGCTTATTGTCTTTCGTGATTTTTAAGCTAATCACGATTCACCAGTTTACAGTGTCCGCAAAAAGTATAGAGCGTTTGCCATATAAATCAGTGGCAAAAAGCACCCACAAGTATGTGGGCTTGGCAGCCAAGTCGTGTTGCCAACAGGAACCAACTTTTATCTGGCAACTCAGACATATATAGTAGGGAAACTGGAGACTCAGTGGAAAGTCACAGTTTCCCACTCATAATAGGGTCACTTAGGGCGATTCGCTTCACATTAGGTGAAGGAAGTATTTTGAGGGTCTTATCCTAAGCATTTTGTGCCGCTGAATCCGAAAATCGTAGTTGGGTCGCTCGTTAGCGGTAAGTTTTCGCGCAATTTGCAATTTGGCAATTTGGCAATAAAATTGGCAATTACAAATTGCAGAATGAGAACCAGACGTCGTAGAGACCTCGTTTTGGACTCAAATTGAAGCTTATTAAGAGTGCATAAAATGTTATTTAGTACTCCGTGGTTGTATCTGTTCGCATTACTGAACTATAATGGAAATTAGAGATAAGTGGAAAAAAATGGAAAAAAATATAAAAGGAATAATTTTGGCCTTAATTTCACATCAAAAGTCATGAAATGTTTCTGGCTGTATCTGTTCTCATAAAGGCATTTACCGTCTGTTTAATAGAAAATGGTAACTTTTCGGCACGGCTCCGGTGCTTGTTGCTGCCGACATGGCGCTCTTCTCAAAGCTCCTGGAGATCAAGTTGAAATTGAAGAAGAAAAACTGGATCGTCCGCCTTGGCGACCTACACGTCGCATAGCCATGCTGCGGTGCATGGGTTGTTTTCCTGGAGGGGAGCGGTTTCGACGAGGTGCTCCACGAGTCGGGGGTGTTACGGACCCCCACAGTCCGGCAGATTTTGGCCGAAACCACGTCAACCGCGGAATTGAACACACATAATCCTCACAAGTGCACCCCTAGCTCAAGTTCTCTTCGGGACAATGGAGAGCGCCGAAGAATCGCCGCCCAGGAGTTGGCAGAGGAGGAAGACTGGTTTCCTTCAAGAAAGCCCTCGAGATCCTTGCACCCAAGTTTGCAGATCCTGAGGTCAGCGGGATCAGACGACAGTCCCTTGAGCAAGTTCTCCATGACGTACGTCAAGATGGTCCTCCTGCTTTTGAACTACACCAGGGCTGTGCGGACAGGGACTGGCGCTGCCCCTGAAGACGTTGGAGGAGTTCGGACCGTTCTTCTTCGCCATGAATCGAAGCCCCTTACGCCCGGTTCGTCCCGGTTTACGTGGCCATGATGCAGGACCTCCGCCTCAAGAATCCAAGAGCGGGACGACTTGGAGAAACACTGGGTCGTCCGTAAGTGTTGGTACCTTTCACGTCCCTTGCTGCGACCATGCTTGGAACGGGTTTTAAACCGGACTCTGAAAGGTGACGGTGGGTTTGTGGGATCACGAAAATCCCTCGACGAGGCCAAGTTCTTCTTGATCCAAGACAAAACTCTTGGCAATCAAGGCCAAATCATTCGGAAGTTCTGCTACGGCATCAAAGCACCAAAAGGGGACAGCCCAGCGGTCACGAAGAAGACACACGAGATGACCAAAGGGTTGCTGGTCTTCTTCCCCAGCATAACCCCTTCACTCGCGAGAAAGCCCAACTCACCACCGCCCTTTTCCCCGCAAGGTTGTTCCAGATAAGATGGTGGACGCACTGCAAGAATCGAGGAGACTGGCAAGGAAGCTCTCTTGAAGTACGAAGAGGGAAGGATCAGGACTGCGCAGCAAAGTCCAGGGGAGGTCCTGCATCGTCAGCCTACCAATACATTCAAAACGGGGCAAGAAAGCCAAGTTTCAATCGGAGGGAAGCAGGTGATTGTCACGGGATCCCAGACTTCACTCGGCGCCTCCCTGCTCGCCCCCAACTCGACAGCAGTCTGGACCTTCGCACCATCATCTCCAACTATGAGCTCTCCCTTTTCCCTTTGCCCTCTTTGACGACCAAGGCCACCCGCGGGTCACGACAAAAAGTCCCCTTCTCAGGGTTCTGGAGAAGATGAACGCGGCGGTCTCCACGGCCTCGCAAACCCCTTCTTTCCTCTCGCGTGTGGTCCTCGACGGGATGGCTATCCTTCAGCAGCACCCGTTTCCGGCTCAGCAAATTTTAAGAACCTGGTTGGATCCCTCCTGCAGAGAGTTGCCCAATGGGTGTGGCTACGGGGAGTGCACCTTGTCTTTGACAGTACGACATCGGCGCGTCCTCAAAGACAAGACAGGAAAACAGCGAGCCCGAGGTGGAGGAAAACAATATCGAAAATCCAAGCAGCGACGAGGATCAAAGCTGGAATGACCATGGCTAACATCTTGTCCACCAAAAGCAAAAAAGACTGCTATGACCTCTCTCATTTCCTCCCAAATCCAGCACCATTCATGGGGATTACGCGTCGTCTGCGCGTGGCGCGACAAAGCCGTGGCAACTTCTGGACCGGACGGAGTCAAGTTCGCTTCAGAACAAGAGGAAGCGGACACTAAGATGATATATCTCTCTCCATGCTCGACAAAGATGTGGAGGCAACCGTAGTTTCTCCGGACACTGACGTCCTCGTCCTCCTCCCCCGACACTTCCCCAAGATACCTCCCAACACGTGCCTCCAGCTTGGCAAGACGACTTTCAACGTTCAGCCATCCACGATGAATGGGCTCTCACGCGGATTGATCACGTCCTTCCATGCTCTGACTGGTTGGCGCACCACTTGCGCCCTCTTCAGGAAAGGCAAGTTGCAAGCTTGGCCTGTGTTCCAGGCGGCCGACCAGGGAACCCTCGACGCTTGGGGACACTCCGAAGCCGGTCCGCTGACGCAAGAGAGCTGGACGGTGCTGTGCCGATTCGTTTAGCAGAATTTACGGATATACCTGCTCTCTGCCGCAGGCGAGGTGGGAGGCACTTCAGAAGAAGAAGGTTGGAGCAGCACTGGCCCCTCCCACAGTCAACGCCACCCCCCAGCACATTATGCGAGCCAGCTACAGGCCCTCGTCTGGGAGGGGGCTGTGAAAAAAGGATTGGTGACCCTCGACCCGACCAAGTACGGCTACGGACCAAACCTGGCGCCTATCCCTTCCACCCTGCTCCCGCCCCGCAAAGTATCATGGTGGGATGCAGTGCGGATGCAAGACGAACTGCTCGACCCAAACGCTGCCGCTGTCAACGCCTGCAGACTTCCCTTTTTCGGAGCTTTGCGATTGCTCCCCGAGATGTGCATCAACGACGAGGAAGATGGGCATGAGGACGTCGATGGCGTAGAAGACTAGATATTCGATTTTTTTCAAATTGTTTAACCCCGCTATCGCAAGTAAGGGATTTTTTTGTGTTTAATTTTTATTTTCCAAAAATACGCGGAGGAGACTCGGTTTTGTTGTTTGAAATTTTTTTGTTCTGGATTAATACTCGGGTCACTTCGGCGGAAAAAAGGCTTTCGCTTCACCTTAGGTGAAGGAAGTATTTGAGGGTCTTATCCTAAGCATTTTTTTAGTTGAAATACCCTGTTCTACGCAATAATTGTAACCCCCTTGCACAAATTCGTTAATTAAATGGTCCCAAGAACAATTGTTTGTTATTTTACTTTTTTACTTATTAAAATTTAGTTTTAATTATTAAGAACTTAGGGTTTAAGGCCAAAATTATTTTTTTATTTTTCCAATTTTTTTCCACTTATCTCTAATTTCCATTATAGATCAGTAATCCGAACAGATACAACCACGGATAGTCAATAACATTTTATGCACTCTTAATAAGCTTCAATTTGAGTCCAAAACGAGGTCTCTACGACGTCTGGTTCTCATTCTGCAATTTGTAATTGCCAATTTTATTGCCAAATTGCCAAATTGCCAAATTGCGCAAACTTACCGCTAAGAGTGAAACCCCAAATACGATTTTCGGATTCAGCGGCACAAAATGCTTAGGATAAGACCCTCAAAATACTTCCTTTACCTAAGGTGAAGCGAAGCCTTTTTTCCGCCCTAAATGACCCGACTATCAGTGCTCACTAAGCGGCCTTTGAGAGGGGTTTCTGTGATGCTTGCTCCCATACCATGACCCTCTAATTTGGCTTGTCCCTTTGTTGGTACTGCAAAATTTGTACCCCCCATCCAGATGGGTCCAACCAACCTTAGTACTGAGGAAAAGGCTCGTATTTGGCCTGGAAGGGGAAAATGTGTCAACAAAGAAAATAGGCAGACGGACAGGCCGTGGGGAACGGCCCTGATGATGTCACCCATCTATGTCATCATGTCATGGACGTGGGGACAGGCCGCCTGAAGATGGTCATACAAGCAAAGGGGAACATGACAAAAAAACTAAAAATAAAGAAAAGTTTAATTTTCCCTTGTTATTAATTATAAACCCTTTAAAATATACCATGAGTTATATTGGGGAGGAGGGGCGCTCTATACTTTTTTTCAGACACTGTATATCGCCCACGGTTTGAACTGGATCAGAGTAGTCATTTTAAGATTTAGTTAGAAATTAGGCCGATGGCGGGTTTGCGGTTGGTGGCTGGTGATCACTTCTCTTTATTAGGTTGGTGGTTGATGATAACTTCTCATAAGGTTGGGGTGATGATCACTACTCATAAGGTTGGTGGTGGTGATCACTTCTCTTCATTAGGTGGTGGTTGATGATCACTTCTCATAAGGTTGGTGGCTGATGATCACTATCCATAAGGGTTGGTGGCTGGTGATCACTTCTCTTCATTAGGTTGGGGGTTGATGATCACTTCTCATAAGGTTGGTGGCTGATGATCACTACTCATAAGGTTGGTGGCTGGGGGTCACTTCTCTTCATTAGGTTGGTGGTTGTGATCACTTCTCATAAGGTTGGTGGCTGATGATCACTACTCATAAGGTTGGTGGCTGATGATCACTACTCATAAGGTTGGTGGCTGATGATCACTACTCATAAGGTTGGTGGCTGATGATCACTTCTCTTCATAAGGTTGCTGGTACATTATTTTTGTAGCTAAGATATGAAACTTTCTTTGGAAATCACTATTTTTTCAGCAAGGGGGAGAGGGGGGTACAAAAAAACTAGTAATTTCTAAGAAAAACGACTGTCAGGTTACCCGACTGTCATATTATTTCAAAGCTCACAAAATCTATTAGAAAAAATATTTTTGTCCAAAAAACAAATTGATCCCTCTGAATCTTTCCCCTATTTTTTGGTTTATGCTATTTTTTTCTGATAGATTTTGATGTGCCTTTTAATAATCTCATAGTTGTATTTTGGCAAAATACCATATATATTTTTTTCATTGGGGACCCTACAAGGGAGGTCCTACCCACTTTTCTAAGTGCTTTATAAGGACCAGCATTTATTTATTTATTTATTATTATTTTTTTTCAGTCTCTTTTGATGTTATAGAAAGATTCATAGGTAACTTTCTTTACAGGCCACGAAAGCTCCAGCTGCAGTAGCCACCCCGGTTACATCAGAATACCTGTTTTGCAAGGTAAGCATACTATCCTCGAAAGATTGCTATACACTCAACCCTCGGCTATCGCGCCTATTGGTGCCGCTATCGGCGCGCGATAGCCGAAATCGCGATAGCCGAACAGTAGAACTAATGGTAATAATTCTAATTGGTGCCAGGATCCCAAGATGACCACATATTTTACCACTTTTTTCGGTATTTTGATACTTTCAACCAGTATGAGGCTAGTAGTGCTCTTTTGCTATGCATTTTGAGAGATGATGGTTACATTATGAGAATGATGGTTATTGGTTACATTCAGTTTGGGGAGGCGATAGCGGAGTGGTTAGCGTCGCTGACTGGTGTTCTCGGTGACCTGAGTTCGATCCCGAAGAAAGCCGAAAACCTTTCTGCACCGTCGAGTGGCCTAAGAACACCCACATGCCCTGCCATCAACTCTACCTTCAATTGCGAGTGCATCGGAGGACACAGGGGGGCGGCATGAGCCTCTAATCACAGGCGTCACTATAAAAATCCTGCCTGCGCCACTACGGGCGAGGACCAACCATCACAGCCTCAAGTGAACTCCAGAGCCTACCATCCGAGCCCTGAGTCACCACTGCTACAGGTGCTATAGGCACAAATGTATAATAATAAAAAAAAATAAAAAAAAAAAAAAAAAAATCATCGGAAATGCCTCAATAGGTTAGGTTAAGATTTTTCAAGAATAGGTAGGCTTACCCTTAGACTTTATCAATTATATATCTATATATTCGCCCTTATGTCATCCCATAGTGTTTTAGTGTTTAGTGTGTCCCGTAGGGTGGCGAGCGACGCCCCCCGGCGTATGCCCCCAATGATTGATTGATAGTGTGTTTACCAGATATATTTTATGCCATCCACATAATCTGCGCTCCGCATAAAACTAGTTTCAACTTTCCCCACCCAAAACCCCGCATCCTGACAGGTTTCCAGATTTGTTATCGAGGAGGTGGAATGAATCCCGCGCCAACTACTGTCGGGGGCGGGCGTCCACCCCTGACGACGACACGTTGTTAATAACTTGTCATCTGCCTTACCTAAGTTACCTTTGTCTTCCTGAATAAATAGCATACCTAATCAAACTGTATACACATTTCGTCTGTTTATATATGCACAGCTGACGAGAAATGTCCTACGTGGGCCGCCATCTGATTAGCGGCCACAACAGAACAACATATGTTTGTGAAGAGGTAATGGTGCTCCCGGCACATTTAAGGCCTTAACAAGTTAACAGTACTCTTAAAACTAAAAAGGTTTGATAATACAATTTAGTGCCGAGCAGTCAAGTATTAAGTGTTAATCAGGATTTCTTGGCCTTCAGTACAAACTTTGTGTATGCAACCCCCTGACGCAATATTTGACCAACCATTCCGCATACTCTGTCTGGCCAAGCATGGCTGCAGCCATGGCAACTATAGTGCAATAGACATGTTTGTGCAGATATACAAGGCGTGATAGCCGTAAAACTTAGTAGCTTGATACGAAGGTTGAGGTAGCTACAGTACATTCAGGGGAGGCGATGGCCTCCGTGAAAGACATGGTTAGTGTCTGGAAGTGGCAAGCTCATGTACCGAGTTTGAATTCCGCCAGTTGCCACAATCTTTCGGCAATCATCAAGTGGCCCAAGAACACCCACATGCTGCCCATTAATTCTACACTAGACAGCGAGTGCATAGGACACAGGGGGGCGACATGAACCTCTAAACACAGACGCCACTTTAAAAAAACATGCTCGCGCCATTACAGGCGAGAGCCAACGATCACAGTCTTCATGTGAGCCTCCAGGGCCTGCCATTGCAGCCCCTTGGGTTACTGCTTACAGACGCTATAGGCAAAAAAAAAAAAGAAGAAAAAAAAGAAAAGATGCGTGATAGCCGTGAAACGCGACAGCGTGATGCACTATAGCCAAGGGATGAGGTACCTTTAGGTATGCATGATAGCCGTTTAAAGCGCGATAGCCAAGGGTTGAGTGTACAGTAAGATCTCAGATTTTTGAAGTTTTTTATCTGGCAAATTTCCATTAGCGACCCTAATCAATTGCTGCGCTGATTCTCATTTAGTGACTATATTCTCCCATTTAGCATTTATTTCCCGCCCCCTCTAGGAACTAATTCATATTTGGCAACCATGTTCTTGGATTTGTCAAATATTTTCACCCTGAAAGTGTTCTGTAATATGTAGTGTATTTCCCTGCCAAAGTTTATCTAACTGTCATTTATTTTGATCCACACCTTACAAATTGGAGGATGAAGATTAAAGAAACTTTTTATAAGCTCACTATGTTTCATCTCATGGTATTATCATAATGACAGACAAATAGGGAGGTGGTGCAGAGGTTAGTGCCTGCAAGTGGCTTGCTCGGTGTGCCAAGTTAAATCCCTAGGGGTGCCAAAAATCTTACTGCAATCGTCGAGTAACTGTATGTCACCCACATGCTGCCCATTAACTCTACCTTCAACGATGAGTGCATCGGAGGACACAGGGGGGTGGCATGAGCCACTATATAAATCACAGGTGCCACTATAAAAATCCTGCCTGCGCCACCACGGGCAAGGGTCTATATCACAGCCCTCAAGTGTACCTCAAGCGCCTAACATCCGAGTCCCCTTGATTTCTTACTGCCGATAGGCTCTATAGGCATAAATGTGAAAAGAAAACAAAAAATAGGATTGAAGCCGCCACACCAGCAAAACAGGCTCGACTCTGAGGGCTCTGGTACCATTAACAATATTTTCATTTGCTATAATTACCTATTTGCATTTGGTTAGGTTTCTCTGGCACCGATGTTCTTAAATGTGAGTCCTTACTGTACATAGTCATTTTCATGTCATGTAAGATATCGACTGTGCTTAAATACTCAATATATATAATGAATATTCATTTCAGGGATTGTATTACCAAATTGGAGATATTGTTTCCTTAATTGATGTTGATGGAGGACCTACTATGCTCAAATACGAGGATTGCTACAGGATCAGTATGTGAGAAAAAGTGCTGTGCTAACATGGCTTCTTCTACCAAAGCTTCTCCACCTCCTGAACAAGGCTTTGATCCGTCTACATATATAATAGGTTAGCTTTTTACTTAATTGTGCATATTATATTTAATTGTGTATGCTACTCTACTCTCACTGATGACTGTTCCATGGAAACGGGGGGGCCATGGCAGAAGAGTCTTGTCTTTAACCCGTAAAGTGCGGCTATGCCCATTTGGGTCTCACACTAAGGAAAACGCGAGTATGCCCAATTGGGCGGCCGCCAAATTAAAATAGGTGGGGCTAATTTTTTGGCCGGTGAAATCTGGCAACTCTACTTTACCTGAGAATGCCCCAGGGTCACACATAGGCTCAGGGACCCAGTGACCAGCATGGAAGGTGAAGATGCTGACAGGTCTCTTCCTATCGGGCAGAGAGATTAGAGAGGGAAGACCTTGCGGCCGTTTTCTGTGAACGGCTCCCACCATGGATTCCATAAACCTCAACGCTCTTCATCTTGAAAGTACAATATAGAATAACCACAAGACTTTAGCAAAAAAATAAATTTTAGCGGTTGCACAAATATATGGCGAATACTTTGATACACATTCAAGTTTGTTTAGCAACT
>JACEEZ010025963.1:66974-74366 GCA_016584305.1 Chionoecetes opilio | reverse complement strand
CTCTCTCTCTCATCTTCCTGTAATCTTCTGTCTGTCTGTCTGCTCTCTTCCTCCTCTTCCTCTCTCTCTCTCTCTCTCTCTCCCCATCTCTCTCTCTCACCCTCTCACCCGTTAGGGTGGCTCGGTTGGTAGAGCTGTGGGCTCGCGTGCAGCGTCCTTGCGTTCGATCAGCGGTTCGATCCCACCAAGTTCGTCCTGGCGTGGTGGCGCTTTGTATAGTCAATAACCTTGTCATTGGTACTTGCAAAGTGTCTAGATAGGATCAAAGTATCTTAACTTATCTCTCTCTCTCTCTCTCTCTCTCTCTCTCTCTCTCTCTCTCTCTCTCTCTCTCTCTCTCCTCTCTCTTCTCTCTCTCTCTCTCTCTCTTCTCCTCTCTCTCTCTCTCTCCTCTCTCTCTCTCTCTCTCTTTCTCTCTCTCTCTTTGTGTGTGTGCACACGCCCGATTTGAAGGCGTGCATGGAAGTGGTGAGATGCAGGTCGGTCTGGCGCACCAAGGTGTTCCATAGTCGACCATAGCGGGGTAGGAAGGAGCGGAGGTAATGTTCCGTCCTCGCGAAGGGCACAGTCACTTGATGGTCGATGTTGTGGGCCGCACGGGTAGAGTGGGAGGGCCTGGCCCGTGGGTTGAGGCGCAGCTCTGCTAGTTGTAGGAGCTGCATCCTGTGAGCCTTGTACATGACGCACATGCCTGCCACGTCACGCCGCTGCTGGAGAGCAATAGAAATGACCAATAGAAACAAGAGCCTAAATGACAATAAGAAATAATAATAATAATAGTTATATATATTATTTGAGTGTCGAAAAATAAAAATATGATTAATGAAGCCATGAAAAGATAGGAAATTATGTTTTTAAATTGTTTTTTTTCTATTATGAGAAAGACAATCTCTCTCTCTCTATCTCTCTCTCTCTCACTCTCTCTCTCTCTCTCTCTCTCTCTCTCTCTCTCCTCTCTCTCTTCCTCTCTCTCTCTCTCTCTCTTCTCTCTCTCTCTCTCTCTCTCTCTCTCTCTCTCTCTCTCTCTCTCTCTCTCTCTCTCTCTCTCTCTCTCTCTCTCTCTCTCTCTCTCTCTCTCTCTCTCTCTCTCTCTCTCTCTCTCTTTCGTCCACATATTGCTTCTACGTGGAGAGAGAGAGAGAGAGAGAGAGAGAGAGAGAGAGAGAGAGAGAGAGAGAGAGAGAGAGAGAGAGAGAGAGAGAGAGAGAGAGAGAGAGAGATTGTCTTTCTCATAATAGAAAAAAAACAATTTACAATTTAAAAACATAATTTCCTATCTTTTCATGGCTTCATTAATTATATTTTTATTTTTCGACACTCAAATAATATATATAACTATTATTATTATTATTTCTTATTGTCATTTAGGCTCTTGTTTCTATTGGTCATTTAATACATTGAACTAAAAACAATATAGATCCAGAAAGGAAAAATAACAGAGAGAACAGTTTATACCAAGAACAATAGCAATTCTTTAACATTAACAATAACAGTCCTTTTTATTTTTGTTTTGGTCATTTAATACATTAGACCTAAAAAAATAAAATAGATCAAAAATGGAAAAATAAAATAGATCAAAAATTGAAAAATAAAATAGATCAAAAATGGAAAAATAAAATAGTTCCAAAATGGAAAAATAAAATAGATCATAAATAGAAAAATAAAATAGATCCAAAATAGAAAAATAAAATAGATCAAAAATAGAAAAATTAAATAGATAAAAAATAGAAAACTTAAATAGTTCAAAAATGGAAAAATAAAATAGATCAAAACATAGAAAATAAAATAGTTCAAAAATAGAAAAATAAAATAGATCAAAAATAGAAAAATAAAATAGATCCAAAATAGAAAAATAAAATAGATCAAAAATAGAAAAATAAAATAGATCAAAAATAGAAAAATTAAATAGTTCAAAAATGGAAAAATAAAATAGATAAAAAATAGAAAATAAAATAGTTCAAAAATAGAAAAATAAAATAGATCAAAAATTGAAAAATAAAATAGATCGAAAATTGAAAAATAAAATAGATGAAAAATGGAAAAAATAAAATAGATCCAAAATAGAAAAATAAAATAGATCCAAAATAGAAAAATAAAATATATCAAAAAAAGAAAAATAGGTCCAACCTGGTAAATGTTTACCCAGATACGATGAAATTACGAGAAAATCTAGTTTACCACAGTGTGTCCTAAGGCCTCAGTGATCCCTAGAGCGTTAAAACAGAAAACGGAATATTTTTACCCAAAACAAAAAAAAATAGGAAACATATTTCATCAATTGGTTGCCATGGCAACAGTTGTGATTCGATTTCATCCAAAATTCAATCAGTTCTTCCTTATACCAAATAGACTTGGTATGCCAAGTTTGGTCTAAATCTATTCATAACTTTTTGAGAAATCCTGTACACTAACAAACAGACAAACAAACAAACAAACAAACAGACAGACAGACAGACAGATCGGGGTGAAAACAAAACCCCTCCAACTTCGTTGGCGGAGGTAATAAAATAGATCAAAAATAGAAAAATTAAATAGACCAAAAATAGAAAAATAAAATAGATCAAAAATGGAAAAATAATAGAGAGAACAAAAAGGAAAACAACAAATAGAACAGTTTCTAGCAAGAACAATAACAGTAATCATGCAAGAGACTATTTAGGTAGGCGAGGGAAATGTTATTGGTTCATTGTTTGCAGTGAACAATATAACATTAGAAATTCGTCTGTTCTTCTGGTTGACTGTTATTTCAGTATATACAGAGTCCCGCTTGGCTATATCTACATTGGCTTAACCCCTTGTGACCCAGAACGTAATTTCTATTGTAATTTGGGTACCATTAGACCATTTTTAGTGAATATAAGCAATATTTTATAGATAGGACCTGTTTAGTATCCTTGTCCACTAGTTAATTTGGTATATTCAGTCACTTTTCGTAATTTTATGGCTAACAACAGACCATTTTATATAGCAAAGGAAAACTCTGGGCGTGAAGGGGTTAAAGTAGTCGTCCAGACCCAAATTTTTTTTGCCGAATTATGTTGAATGACCATTCAAAACACCTAATCCACCAAAAATAATTGATTTCCAGGCCATATTTCCGTAAAAACACGACTTTTGTAAAAAGCGCGCGAAAAAAAAAATCGTCCCTCCAACAGGGCTACGACTGTTATTGATGACGTCAGAACAGGGACGCCCGCAGACACTCTGTCTGACACCTGTCGGCAAATGTTATGATGAGCGATTGTACTTCGGTGTCAGACAGTGAATCTGTCGCTGTGACAGATCTAGAGTACGATGCTCAATCTGACACCGAAAGAAATGACGCTGGTCGCGTATACTATGAGGAAAACGAACCTCAGATTGTCATGGGATCCTATATGTTTGAGCCCGAGTACGAGGTGGATGAACAGGTGTTAGCAGAGCCTGAGGTTCAGCAGGAGGACCTGGCACTTCTCCAAAACATGGATTGGTAAATAAGGTTAAACCATGTGTGTGTGGGAATCACAATGAAGGTACTTTCGAGAAAATCCTATGGTTAGTTTTGGAGCTACAGTCAAACGTAATTCCTCGGAAACCACATACTAGCATTAACTACAGCAAAGAGTTGGAAAATATGCGGGCGGGAAGGCAGAAAGTGTGACAGCCACACCACCACAGGGCACGCCCACGCCCACTCCACAACTGGTTTACTTGGTTTACTTGGTCTTGTTAAGAGGCAAAGCCTCACAGTCGTGGTGGTCCATCGCTACCCTCACTACACACCGTTTCTCAACACAACTGTTCGCCCCAACACACTATAGGCGTGAATCACCACACGCCACTCCGCCACTCCACTCCTACACACGCCACTCCTTTCCGTGTGCAAACTTTTCTCGAAAGGCACAGCTGTCTTGCTGCACCCATAAAGGATGCATGCATGTGGCATATAGCAAAACAAATCTATCAGAAACACCCAAATATCTTCAAGTACTATATTTATCTCTGTGTTTACGTGCCTCTCTGATCAAGCGCGGGAAGATGAGCCTCCCTGATGCTGCGTCACCGAGCCTGAGCCTGAGCGTCTGCAAACCTTGAGTGTGTTTTGAAAACTCGGGGAATTTGCAGATTTTGATTGCGGATTATTTAAAAACGGCTGACTGGATACAAAAAGTGACGACGTATTGTTGATATACTCGTTAATGGCTATGATTTGATTGCATTAAATCAGGAATGATGAAATGGTCTGGACGATTACTTTAAGGAACATATACTATTACCACTCCATTATTTTGTTAGATGTTGACATATATGTTATAAATTTTACGAGAGCGTCAACTTACAGCACCTGATGAAAAATTATATACGTATATGCATAAGTTCCAAATCAGTAAATGATATATTAACCCTTGAGACCCAGAACGTAATTTCCATTGTAATTTGTGTACCATTAGACGATTTTTAGTGACTATAAGAGATGGTTTATAGATATGAGCTGTTTAATATCCTTGTCCACTAGCTAATTTGGTTTATTTAGTTACTTTTTCTTAGTAATTTTTTTTATTTTCTTAGAAACATAACATAGGAAACATAACATAGGAAACATAGCATAGGAAACATAACATAGGAAGCATAACATAGGAAACATAACATAGGAAACATAACATAGGAAACATAACATAGGAAACATAACATAGGAAGCATAACATAGGAAACATAACATAGGAAACATAACATAGGGAACATAACATAGGAAGCATAACATAGGAAACATAACATAGGAAGCATAACATAGGAAACATAACATAGGAAACATAACATAGGAAACATAACATAGGGAACATAACATAGGAAGCATAACATAGGAAACATAACATAGGGAACATAACATAGGAAACATAACATAGGAAGCATAACATAGGAAGCATAACATAGGAAACATAACATAGGAAGCATAACATAGGAAACATAACATAGGAAGCATAACATAGGAAACATAACATAGGAAGCATAACATAGGAAACATAACATAGGAAACATAACATAGGGAACATAACATGGGAAGCATAACATAGGAAGCATAACATAGGAAACATAACATAGGAAGCATAACATAGGAAGCATAACATAGGAAGCATAACATAGGAAACATAACATAGGAAACATAACATAGGAAGCATAACATAGGAAGCATAACATAGGAAGCATAACATAGGAAACATAACAGGAAACACAACATAGGAAACATAACATTGGAAACATAACATAGGAAACATAACATAGGAAGCATAACATAGGAAGCATAACATAGGAAGCATAACATAGGAAGCATAACATAGGAAACACAACATAGGAAGCATAACATAGGAAGCATAACATAGGAAGCATAACATAGGAAGCATAACATAGGAAACATAACATAGGAAACATAACATAGGAAACATAACATAACAAATAGGGAACATAAGGAAACATAACAGGAAGCATAACATAGGAAACATAACATAGGAAGCATAACATAGGAAGCATAACATAGGAAGCATAACATAGGAAACATAACATAGGAAACATAACATAGGAAGCATAACATAGGAAACATAACATAGGAAACATAACATAGGAAACATAACAACAAATAGGGAACATAAGGAAACATAACAGGAAGCATAACATAGGAAACATAACATAGGAAGCATAACATAGGAAGCATAACATAGGAAGCATAACATAGGAAGCATAACATAGGAAGCATAACATAGGAAACAACATAGGAAACATAACATAGGAAGCATAACATAGGAAACATAACATAGGAAACATAACATAGGAAGCATAACATAGGAAGCATAACATAGGAAACATAACATAGGAAGCATAACATAGGAAGCATAACATAGGAAGCATAACATAGGAAACATAACATAGGGAACATAACATAGGAAGCATAACATAGGAAACATAACATAGGAAGCATAACATAGGAAACATAACATAGGAAACATAACATAGGAAACATAACATAGGAAGCATAACATAGGAAGCATAACATAGGAAGCATAACATAGGAAACATAACATAGGAAACATAACAGGAAACATAACATAGGGAACATAACATAGGAAGCATAACATAGGAAACATAACATAGGAAGCATAACATAGGAAACATAACATAGGAAGCATAACATAGGAAGCATAACATAGGAAGCATAACATAGGAAGCATAACATAGGCAGCATAACATAGGAAGCATAACTTAGGAACCATAGCATAGGAAACATAACATAGGAAACATAACATAGGAAACACAACATAGGAAACATAACATAACAAATAGGGAACATAAGGAACATAGCCAATGAACATATCTTACCAGCCTTCTTTAGTACTCATGTGAACGGTATTAATGGAACCTGCTTAGCTACAGACGCTTAATTTCATCATGATAATCGGATATAATTAAGCTGCGAGATATTAGAATGAACGATGAATTTGAGTATTAGACGAACTAAATATAATGGTAATAATGATAATAATGATAATAATAAGATTTGAGTTAAAAAAGATATTTATAATTCCAGATATCAAGCTATTTTTTTTTTAGAACAACACTAACTTTTTTTTTTACTTATGAATCTTTTACTTTTACCAATTAACCTGCACCCTGTAAATATGTATGTTTAAATGTCAAGATTCATAAGTAAAAAAAAAAGTTAGTGTTGGTCTAAAAAAAAAAATAGCTTGATATGGGTGCAGGTTAATTGGTACTGAGGCGATTGTTAATGAAGTCAAATGATCCCCAAGACATTTCGGTCTCAATATTATACTCAAGACAATTGGGTACCAGTCCAAAGCGTAACGTAGTCAACTTGTCCCTTGTCCAACTTGTCCCTTGTCCAACTTGTCCCTTTACACTATAACAAAAACACAACAACAATAGATAATGATGCTATATAACAATAAAATAATAATAGATAATGTAATAAATGTTGAAAAGAAATTACTATAACTTCCAAGTCGTCTCTTAACCTTATTACATCCATAACTTTCTCATAACATGACATTACTAACTTATATCAGCTTTCCTATTAGTGACAGCTTTTCTATTAGTGTTATTTTTCTTACTATTTTTCTATTATTGACAGCTTTTCTATTATTGCTACTTTTCTATTAGTGACAGCTTTTCTATTATTGCAGCTTTTCTTTCTATTTTTCTGTTCTTGCAGCTTTCCTATTAGAGCTACTTCATTTTACTTTCATTTCCTATTATTGCTACTTCATTATTTTTATGGATTTGTCTTCTTTTTTCTTTAATTCTATCTTTCTTTCTCTCTTTTCCAACTTTCTTGTATCTAATATCTCATAAATTTCTTGTTTCATCATCTCTTCTTCTCCTCCTCCTCCTCCTCCTCCTCCT
>JACEEZ010025963.1:54474-61974 GCA_016584305.1 Chionoecetes opilio | reverse complement strand
CTCTCTNGGGGACTCTGGCACTCTGACCGACTCCATTTTTATATTTATTTTTACAACACAAAGGACTGGCCAGGGCAAAAAAAAGAGGTCACAAAAATTCCGCTTGCTTGCCAGTCCCTATATAAAGAAGACATTAAGAGAATAAATTACGCATGGGCGAAGTGACTAAACATTATTTTGTGTGTGTGTATGAACGTGTGATTGTTGATTTTTATGTGTATGTGTGTGTGTGTGTATGTGTGTGTGTATGTATGTGTGGTGTGTGGGGGGGGGGGGGGGGCATGATGTATATGCATGTGTATTTGGTCGTTTGTGATTGCATGAATATAAAAAAAGTTATTCTGTGCACATGTATGTACCTATCAACTATGCATGCATGTATGTACGTATGCTGTACCTATAAAATGCATGAATGTAAATTGCTATATACACAAAAGTAGTACTCAGTATATATATTTTTGGGTATCTCTTGCTAATTTTCCGGCGCAGTTCTTGCTTCCAGTTATGTTCAATTAATTATGTGGTCACAGGATATACCTCAGCATTTCTAATACTTAACCTAAGCTGTCTACCTATATGAAAATTTATACTATAAGGGAAAGGCATCATTTTAGATGGTAAGATGCCAAAAAAGATAAGTCCTCTACGTAAATCAGTCATGACAAATGCACAAAGGTTGCTATTTCAGAGCAAGTTAAGTCATGGAAAGAGCGAAAGGCATTAACCTCTTGAAGCCCAAAACATTATTTCCATTGTAATTTGGGTACCATTACACGATTTTAATTAATATAAGCAATATTTTATACATATGACTTGTTTAGTATCCTTGCTCACTAGCTAATTTGGTATATTAAAGTAATCGTCCAGACCCAAATTTTTTTTTGCCGAATATGTTGAATTAAAACACCTAATCACCAAAAAATAATTGATTTCAGGCCTTATTTCCGTAAAAACACGATTTTGTAAAAAGCGCGCGAAAAAAAAAAATCTTCCCTCCAACAGGGCTACGACTGTTTTTGATGACGTCAGAACAGGGACGCCCCGCAGACACTCTGTCTGACACCTGTCCGGCAAATGTTTAGATGACGATTGTACTTCGGTGTCAGACAGTGAATCTGTCGCTGTGACAGATCTAGAGTACGATGCTCAATCTTTACCACCGAAAGAAATGATGCTGGTCGCGTATACTATGAGGAAAACGAACCTCAGATGTCATGGGATCCTATATGTTTGAGCCCGAGTACGAGGTGGTGAACAGGTTTTTGCAGAGCCTGAGGTTCAGCAGAGGACCCTGGACTTCTCCAAAACATAGAGATTTGGAAATAAGGTTAAACCATGTGTGTGTGGGAATCACAATGAAGGTACTTTTGAGAAAAATCCCATGGTTAGTTTTTGGAGCTACAGTCAAACGTAATTAACTCGGAAACCACATACTAGCATTAACTACAGCAAAGAGTTGGAAAATATGCGGGCGGGAAGGCAGAAAGTGGTGGGCGCCACACCACCACAGGTTCTCTCCCACCACGCCCACGCCCACTCCACAACTGGTTTTTCTTGGTTTACTTGGTCTTGTTTAAGAGGCAAAGCCTCACAGTCGTGGTGGTCATCGCTACCCTCACTACACACCGTTCTTTAACACAACTGTTCGCCCCAACACACTATAGGCGTGAATCCCCACACGCCACTCCGCCACTCCACTCCTACACCCCGCCACTCCTTTCCGTGTGCAAAATTTTCTCGAAAGGCAAGCTGTCTTGCTGCACCCATAAAGGATGCATGCATGTGGCAAAATAGCAAAACAAATCTATCAGAAACACCCAAATATCTTCAATACTATATTATCTCTTGTTTTACGTTTCCTCTCTGATCAAGCGCGGAAGATGAGCCTCCCTGATGCTGCGTCACCGAGCCTGAGCCTGAGCGTCTGCAAACCTTGAGTGTGTTTTGAAAACTCGGGGAATTTGCAGATTTTGATTGCGGATTATTTAAAAACGGCTGACTGGATACAAAAAGTGACGACGTATTGTTGATATACTCGTTAATGGCTATGATTTGATTGCATTAAATCAGGAATGATGAAATGGTCTGGACGATTACTTTAAGTTACTTTTCGTAATTTTATGTCTAACAACAGACGATTTTATATAGCAAAGGAAAGATATGGGCGTGAAGAGCGTTTAAATATGACAGCACTCAACAACAGACAATTTTATATAGCAAAAGAAAGATCTGGGGAAGAACGTTTACATATGCAGCACTCACACAAGACCATTCCCTCTGACTGCTCACCCGAGGCTTGTTGAATGGGATCAGCCGTGTTTTTGTACCGCGGTAGAAAAAGTGACAGACGGAGTGCAACAAAACATGGACAAACCACTGAGCTACTGGGGGAAAAGTTTTTTTTATCTCTGCCACTGGAAGCTTACACTCTCTCTCTCTCTCTCTCTCTCTCTCTCCTCTCTCTCTCTCTCTCTCTCTCTCTCTCTCTCTCTCTCTCTCTCTCTCTCTCTCTCTCTCTCTCTCTCTCTCTCTCTCTCTCTCTCTCTCTCTCTCTCTCTCTCTCTCTCTCTCTCTCTCTCTCTCTCTCTCTCTCTCTCTCTCTCTCTCTCTCCTCTCTCTCCTCTCTCTCTCCTCTCTCTCTCTCTCTCTCTCTCTCTCTCCTCTCTCTCTCTCTCTCTCTCTCCTCTCTCTCTCCTCTCTCTCTCTCTCTCCTCTCTTCTCTCTCTCTCTCTCTGCGCCAAGTGAGTTTGATCGATTCTTGACTCACAAAAAAAAGTTAAAGTCTTATTCGGTGTTGCAGGTAAAGATTCATGTGTTTTTGTGTGTGTCAGTGTAAACGTTATGAATGTTTATCTTACTACAATTATGACATGATTATAAACACGAAAATGACAGCATTCGGAACTTTAGAACTTTCACTAATTTAAAAAACATATTTTTCAGCATCTTACTATACCGCAAGGACTATTGGTTTGATAACTGGTCTGTATTCTGGGACTGAGAGTGCTGTGAAGTGTGGGGCAGGTTTATCCAGCTTCTTCCCTGTGAATACAGGAGTGAGGCAAGGGTGCGTCCTTGCCCCATCACTTTTCAATGTTTGTATGGACTGGGTATTGGACAAGGTTGTAGATCAAAGTGATTGTGGAGCATCCGTCGGCAACACCAAGATCACTGATCTTGTTTTTGCCGATGATGCAGTAATCTTTGCTGAGTCGCTGGAGGTCCTGGTGATGGCTCTCGAGGCGCTGCACGAGGAGGCAAAGCCTTTGGGACTTGAGGTCTCCTGGCTCAAGACCAAGGTCCAGGTGTTTGGAGATTTACTAGATGAAGCAGTACAGTCTGTTCTTTGCGTGTGGCGAGGACATTGAGATCTTGGAAAGTTTTACATACCTTGGTAGCGCAGTCCATAATGACGGCGGGTCACGTCAAGAAGTCTTACGGTGGATTGGCATAGCCCACGGTGTTATGGACTCGCTCAGCGGGAGTATTTGGCATTGTCGGTACCTGTGCAGAAGGACAAAGATCCGGATCTTCAAGTCGCTTGTGATCCTTGTCTTACTCTATGGTTGTGAGACATGGACACTAAATAGTGACTTGAAGAGACAAATCAATGCCTTTGATAATAAGTGTCTTCGCAGAATCATGGGGTATCGCTGGGATGATTACGTGTCAAATCAGCGATTGCACCGTGAGACTGAATCGAGGCCTATTACCTGCATAGTCCGTCAGCGCCAACTTCGGCTATATGGGCATGTGGCACGCTACCCTGAAACCGATCCTTCCCATCGGGTTGTATCTGTAAGAGACAATCCGGCGTGGAGGAGGACAAGGGGGCACCCACAAGGCTCGTGGCTGGGGCAAGTTGATGTTTCTTGTCGAGAGCTGCTTGGTATGGGAAAGGAGCCTGCATGGGAACTCGCGCGTGGTGACCCCCGGGAGTGGCGTCGTAGGGTGGGCGAGGCGACGCACCCCCCGGCGTATGCCCCCAATGATTGATTGATTACTATACCTAAAATGATGCCTTTCCATTATCGTTTTTTTTCTTTTCTTTTACAGTTATGAATGTTTATCTTACTATAATGTGACATGATTATAAACACTTAAATTACAGTAATAGCAATGACTCCATCTGCCATGAATTGAGGGAACAGACTATGACACAACTCCTTTTATTTGTTATTATACATCACAAAGGAATGGCCAAGGGCAAAAAAAAAAAAAAGACCTGCTGCAATTTTTATTTTTTTGGGGGTGTCGAAAAAAACTAAACGGGCTCATTAATGTCACGTCATCAATACCTTCACTTGTACCTTTATTAATGACCACGACCTTTTTTTTTCTGTCTCGTAACGACGTAATTAACGAGCCGCCACAATTTTCATCTCCAGGAAACATTTATAGTGGTAAAGTGAATCCAAACAGTCTGGAATTATCAATAAGTACAAGATAGGGGTTTGATTGTGTGTGTGTGTGTGTGTGTGTGTGTGTGTGTGTGTGTGTGTGTGTGTGTGTGTGTGTGTGTGTGTGTGTGTGTGTGTGTGTGTGTGTGTGAAAGAGAGAGAGAGAGAGAAAGCGAGAGAGAAAGAGAGAGGGACAGACAGACAGAGAGAGAGACAAAAAGAGAGAGAGAGGAGAGAGAGAGAGAGAGAGAGAGAAGAGAGAGAGAGAGAGAGAGAGAGAGAGAGAGAGAGAGAGAGAAGAGAGAGAGAGAGAGAGAGAGAGAGAGAGAGAGAGAGAGAGAGAGAGAGAGAGAACGACAGAGAGAGAGATGGTACAACAAAAACCACACACACACACACACGCACGCACGCACGCACGCACCGCACCACACACACACACACACACACACACACACACACACACACACACACACACACACACACACACACACACACACCGGTTCACAACCGAGAAGTCCCGGGTTCGATCCCCGGACGGAGCGGAAACAGATGGGTTGTTTCCTTAAAACCCGAGCCCCTGTCCACCCAGCAGTGAATAGGTACCGGGTGTTAGCCGAGGTTTGTGACCTGCTCTCCGGGGTGGTGGCTGCGGCCAATACAAAGCACTAAGGATGAATGATAAAAATGTTGATATGGAGACGGGGCCATACGAGCATTGCTCTGGCCCTGTAAAATACAACTAGATGAATAGATGAATACACACACACCACCACACACACACACACACACACACACCACACCACCCCTTACAACCCGGCGGTGACAGGAGGCCCAGGCAAGGCACCTTTAACCCACACTCACTCCTCCCTCCATCCCACACACACAGAACCATGATAAAGATGAACAACTAAGACCCCCCTCACCCCCACCCCCGATTTCTGTTGCTACTTCCCTCCTGCTCTCCTTACCTACACACTCCTACCTTTTTGTTACTTCATTTACTTACAGAGAGAGAGAGAGAGAGAGAGAGAGAGAGAGAGAGAGAGAGAAACAAACATGAAAGCGCTGGATAAGTTTAAAAAAAAAAAAAAAAAAAAAAAAAACATAGTACATAGTTTACATACCAAAAAACAAGTGACAAGTGCAAAAAACAACACAATATTTAGTTTGGCTGTGAGTGCGTTATCTTCAGTGTTTTTTTACCGTTATGTTTTGTTACTCGACTCGTCTTTTTCACCCTCGTACCCACAAGTCTTTATATTTCTTGTGTTTATTATGATGTGCTTTCTTCCTTATTTCAGGGTTATTTGTTAGTTTATGTACAGTACGAACTATACATGTCTTCTTCATGCTTATAATATGTTCATCTACTTAGTTCTCTCTCTCTCTCTCTCTCTCTCTCTCTCTCTCTCTCTCTCTCTCTCTCTCTCATCTCTCTCTCTCCTCTCTCTCTCCTTCTCTCTCTCTCTCTCTCTCTCTTCTTCTCTCTCTCTTCTCTCTCTCTCTTCTCTCTCTCTCCTCTCTCTCTCTCTCTCTCTCTCTCTCTCTCTCTCTCTCTTCTCTCTCTCTTTCTCTCTCTGCATACCTTTTTGTCATTCACCTTACCAACCTTCCTCCCCCCTCCCTCCCTCCCTACCTTCCTACCCGGCTATTTACCTTCGTCATATCCTCCCTTCCTCCCTCCCTTTACAGCCTCCCTTCCTACCATTATATTTACCTAAGTCCCTCTCTCTCCCTCGCCTCTTGTTGATATAAGTTTCTTCCTCTCTGCCTAAATCACTTACCCACCCACCTACTCAATATACTAACCGTTGCCGCTTCCTTCTTCCTCTCCTCCTTCCTTGCTTACCTTCTCTGTTAAACTTCTACTAAACTGCAACTAAACGAGGAGCCTTCTACTTTCCTATCCTTTCTCTCTTATTATCTAGTTAGTGTAGTGTAGTTAAATCAAGCAGCCATGTCAAGACCTAATGGTTTGTTGCTGTTTGTGTTTCCTTTGTATAAACTACTTTCTTTCTTTTTCTTTCTGTTATTCCTTCCTCGATTCATTCATTTTCTCTCTATATCAAACCTCTCTTAACTTCTACTTTACTACCTTGCCTCAACCTCTCTATCTTTTTTTTTTCTTTTTAACATCACAAAGGACTACTCGCATTTATATTTTTCACTTTATTTTTCATTTCAATCGTATTTGTACATCTACTCGCGTCTTCCTCCTTACTCTACCTTCCTTCTCGCCTTCCTTCCTACCTTGTTCTTCCTTCCCCCATCCTAATACTTCCTTCTTTCCTTCTTACCTACCGTGTACTTCCTCCCCCCATCCTAAGTCCTTGCAGCCTCCCCCTACGGCCCATTTCTTGCGCCACGCTTAAAGTATTTTCAGCGGGAGGGAGAAGCAGGCTCGTAAAACTCGAGGTGCAAGATGTGTGTGTGTGTGTGTGTGTGTGTGTGTGTGTGTGTGTGTGTGTGTGTGTGTTGTGTGTGTGTGGTGTGTGTTGTGTGTGTGTGTGTGTGTGTGTGTGTGTGTGTGTGTGTGTGTGTGTGTGTGTGTGTGTGTGTGTGTGTTGTGTGTGTGTGTGTGTGTGTGTGTGTGTGTGTGTGTGTGTGTGTGTGTGTGTGTGTGTGTGTGTGTGTGTGTGTGTGTGTGTGTATAGGGGCTCTAGGGAGTGTTCAAGGCGTGGAGAAAAAGGCCTGTTGGTGCTGCTAAGGGCGTCCTGTGAGAAGGGCAGGGCAGGCAACACCATGAAAGGGATCCTGGGAACGTAGCTCTAGTGTGGCGGGGACAGTGGTGGGCGAGGTAGGGTAATGGGTGAGTCGTGTTGAGGCCGGCGGCGATGGTGGAGGTGGTGGTGGAGGTAGTGGTGGTTGTGGTGGAGGTGGAGATAGTGGTGATGGTGGTGGTGGTTGTGGAGGTGGTGGTGGTGGTGGTGGTGGAGGTAGTGGTGGTGGTGGTAACTCGTGCAGAGGTATATAGTAAAATGGAGAGGCATACGTGGTTGGACAAATAGGAGAATGTTATTGAAGTATTGGTATTGGTTGTATTGGTTATGGTGGTGGTGGTTGTGGTAGTAGTAGTAGTAGTAGTGGTAGTAGTAGTAAT
>JACEEZ010025963.1:29474-44474 GCA_016584305.1 Chionoecetes opilio | reverse complement strand
GCAATGTCCATTTGTTTGTTACCGTACTCCTCTCACAGTTTTCGTCGGAGAAGGCTGTAAGTGGTCTCATTAGAACCGGAAGGCTCTAACTTAGGTTTTTACGCTTTTATTTTTTCAATTCGGAGACTTTTCGGAGACTTTTCATTTTTCGGATATTATTGGTTAAGGAGGGGAGGGACGGGACGGGACGGGGAGGGGTGGGACGGGACGGGACGGAACGCTGAGGGGTGGGACGGGACGGGACGGGACGGGACGGGACGGGACGGGACGGGACGGGACGGGACGGGACGGGACGGGACGGGACGGGACGGGACGGGACGGGATGGAACGGAACGGGATATTATTATGCATATTGTTATGCAAAAAAAAATAAACACGGGCAACGCCGGGTATCCTGCTAGTATAACATAAAAACTGAATATATAAAGAAACATTCCTCAAAAAAATAATCTCTCAATCACGCATATCATTATTTGAAGAGAATGTAAAATTTAAGTATAGATTATCATTATTTTTCGGATCCATGTATCAATTTGATACACACTGAGAAAACCTTAGTAATGTAATGGTACTTTCACACGCACGGTAAGTTTTCCGATGAGTGGCACGCAAACACATGATCGCCAGTACCCTTGTTAAATAATAATAATAATAATAATAATAATAATAATGTGTTCACCCGAAGGCAACAGTAAAAAAAGAAAACAACAACATAATATATATACATGAGGAAATGAACTTAAGTACTAAAGCAAATAAGCTGAAAGTTAAAGCTGACCCACTACACCCGTCATGTCACTCGGTTATTACTTCCCATCTTGTTTCCTCCAAGGAACCTGACTAGAAATTGACAACACTACAAGTACAAACAGACATCGTGGCCAACCTCTAGCTATTCCTATTTATATTGTTCCACCTTCCTCCTACGACTTAATTTTTTTCAAGAGAAGAGTGACAAGACATATCCCGAACTAAATTGGCCCAACCCCCTTTTTCCATTCTTTTACTGTCTTCTTTATAGGGACTGGCAACTGAGCGGGCTTTTTGTTGCTTCTTCATTTTCGTCATTGGCCAGTCCTTTGTGATGTGAAGAAAAAAAAATCTAGGACTCTGGGTTGTGCTTGTTAATATATCACAACATCGCACGCAGCAGCAACATAAGAACAGAATAATAAGGAAGTTACAAGAGGCCGTTAGACCTACACGTGGTAGTTCCTGTTACTTAATACTACCTACAATATACCCATCCCCTCGGGAGGATGTGTAGTAAATGTGTACCAAGGGTGTATTGTGTACCGTGTGTAACATATTTCATTCACTGACAGAATTGGCAGTATAGGCTATACCTATCTACCTGTCTATTGTCTACATGGTTGAGATGTGCAATGGTAAACATGGTACTTTGCACACAACACACCCTTACTTGTTACTACATATACTGTTATTCTCTTTCAATGCAATAAAGATTGTGCATACTTTTATTTAAAATGTCATTACAACCGGACCCGGGAAGTCCCAGGATCCAGGGAAAAAACTTTTCTCCCGGAATCCCGAGACGTTAAAAACACGCCAAAGCAAAACTTTAGTTGGAAGTGTTTACGTTGACGAGAAAATGTAGAAAAAAAAACATTTAGATTATTATTATTAGATTATTATTAGATTATTAGTCTTTGTTTACGACATTTTTTGGGACAGAATAATTTAAATTTTGAGGATAAAAAGGATGTAAAACGAAAAAAGGGATGGATATAAATTATCCTGATTGTTTGATAAAATTAAGTGATCAAATGAGGCAACCCCTCACTCCTTGGCCGCCGCTTTCGTATTGGCGTGCTGTTGCGCCTTTCCCCTCAAAACGTCGCTTCCGTCCCCCGCCTGCAAGCGGGCCTTCGGGTGGGCCCCTCGACGGCGGCCACCTCGGCGGCGGGCCCACGACTCTACGTACGAGAAGTTTTGGGTGGGGGGGGGCACCGATACCTCACGCCGGGTACTTCCAACCACCCTGGGGGAGCCCCTCCCCCCCCCGGGGCCCCCCAGGTAGCGCCGCGGTTGGGTGCCAATCCACCACCACTTTGACTCTTTTCTTTTGCGGCCTCGGCGGCCTCACGCAACTGGGCCTCGTAACCCCCAGGGGCCCCCCGGTGAGTTTGGGCGGCGGCGGCCCCCTGGCTCTTGGGCCCGGGAGGCTGACGTGCTTGGCGGGCGTCCGGGGGCACGGGAAAAGTCACCGCACGTTGGGGAAGCCCTTCCGTAGTTTTGGACGTTCCCCCGTGGCCCCATGACGTGCGCCGTCGCCCGGGGGGCCCGCCAGCAACATTTTCCGAGTTTCCTTCCACAAAATGCCTCACCTTGACGGGGGGGAATGCCCCTTGAGGCTGCTTTACGCCGACCTACACGCTTTTTGGCAGGGGCAACGCTTGCCTCCGCCCCTTGTGCCTTCTTTTTTGCACTTTCTTCAGGCACCCCCCGGATTTTTTCTTCCTTTTGGGACTTTTTTGATGTTGCCGGGAGTGTGCCACTCGCCGGACTCGTCCACTCTCTCTTCTCTTTTTGGGAGTCTTTTTCCCCCCTTTTTTTCGTTTATGCGAAAGTTTTCTTTTCGGAGTGCCCCCTTTGTCTTCTTTACGCACTGAGGCTCATGTAAAGGGCCCGTACCCGGGATCCTTGACGGATTCCTCTGAGTCCTACCCCCGCACTGGTGATGCCCGTGGGAAGGGAATACCCGCATTTCCGCTGAAGGCAAGATCGTCCCGATCCTGACCTTTACTTCCCGAAAAATCGGCGTCCTTCTGACCATTGTCATATATTCCACAACGTTTTCTAACGGAAATTTTTTTCATTGGCTTTTCGAGCCACTGCACACCAAAAAAAAGAAACTCACATGGGCAACTGCAAGGCCTTCAGATTCTTTGTGAACATCTCGTGCTGTGTGAGCTTTACGATTTTCTCCTCAATGCAGCCAAGAAGCTGCTTTTTCCGCGGAGCTCGCCAGCAGTTCCACCCGTCCTCGCTGACCCCACCCGAGGCCTCCGGGCTCTGAGGTAGGGCGGGGCGCAGAGGCCCAGCACCACATGTCAGACAGTAGCTCCCCTGCCCGCCCGGCAGTAGTGGGAGGAGGCCCAGGTCACCCCTGCCCGCAGGGCCTCGACACCCTCAGGCGTTGTCCAAGGCGTCCCCGCCACACGCTCCCGAGGAGGGGGGGTGATGCCCACACCACCAGCGTGAACACGGGCACAGGGGGCCCTTGAGACAGATTGCTTTCACAATTTTTTTAATTTTTCCCTTTGATTTTAAATATATCATTCAATGTCCCAAAAAGCAATGTTTTCACATGAGAAGAAAGGGGTGTGGGTCCCCCTACCGCAGCTGAATCTGATACAAAGTTTAGGGTTTCCTACACACTAAAGAAACTGTTTGGTTTTCCAAGGCAGAAAGGGGGGGGTACGATTAATTCGAAATAAAAATAATCAATATACAATTACAATATAATATCACAGGGAAAAACATTAATTTATGTATAGTACTTTATCGTATTCTGTTGCAACATTCATTTTTCCTTCTCTAAAGTTTTCAATGGCTGTTGTAAATATGGACTCTGGCTGTGTTTAGGCGAGTGATTATAATGAAGAAATAATCCATAAAGAATATAATTGAGTGGGCATATGAAAGAGACAGCCATACAAACATTGATGAAGATATGCTTGCCCATTCTCCCTGAGAGTGAGGTATGCAATGGTACACATGATACACTGCCCTCAAAGCACCCATACTTGTTACTGCATACACTGTTATTCACTTTTAGCCATCATTATAGTAATACGCTACATATAAAATCTGGGGAAAAGTTATACCCGGGATTTCTCGATGTTCTTAATTAAAGCACACTATTATGAGGTTATATGACATTACCGCACCATATTATTACGGTCTTTTTGCATTTATTTAGTATTCAAGAGAGAGAGAGAGAGAGAGAGAGAGAGAGAGAGAGGAGAGAGAGAGAGGAGAGAGAGAGAGGAGAGAGAGTGTGTGTTAACCCATGGTCTTGTCCACGCGAGCTGGCTCGCGATCGCCAGTTTTCACCCTCTCAGTGCGAGCTTGGAGCTCATTATTACCGAATTTTTCCTTTCTCTCTCTTTCTCTTTTTTCTCTCTCTCTTTTTCTCTCTCTCTGTCCCTCTCTCTCTCTCTCTCTCTCTCTCTCTCTCTCTCTCTCTCTCTCTCTCCTCTCTCTCTCTCTCTCTCTCTCTCTCTCTTCTCTCTCTCTCTCTCTCTCTCTCTCTCTCTCTCTCTCTCTCTCTCTCTCTCTCTCTCTCTCTCATCTCTATCGTCAGTGTGTGTGTGTGTGTGTGTTCAGGTTCAGTTCGTGTAGGAAACGTGTATGCACCATGTAGCGTACGTACCCCCAAGCCTGGCCCTCAGAAGCTACAAGTGACCTATGTAGCTACAAATCACCTATGTAGTTTGTCATAACGGTCCTACATCCACCTTTCATCCCCACCTATGAAATTGTCTAACCTCCATTTAAAGCTCCCTATTAAACCTTACTCATATTATACTTACTTATAAATAAATATACTTACTATAAAATTATCACTTACTATTACTTATTTCTATTACTTACTTACTATAAAACCCACCACTCAGCCCTATAATGATACCGATTACTTGGTGAAGGTACAATGTTTTCATCAAGGCCAAGAGAGTAAGGCTTTTTTTCTATTGGCCTTGGTTTTCATGATACTGTACGATGACATTATTTTGTTCTGTCTTCATCGTGTCTCCAAACATTTTCCCACCGTGTTCCATAGTAATCCAGAGAGAATCAGGTAAATATGACATCTAGTTTGTAAATATGACATCTAGTTTTACAGGTAATAGTTATTTCCACATTATTTTTCCTCAAATTAAATTTTTCATAATCGTCCTTAAAGACCCAAAATTTTACTTTCTAACTGAACGTATATTTATTAACATCAATAAAATAAGAAGCTGAAAGTATCTCGCTTTAAAATTATGTCCGTAAAGAATAAGAACAGTCAACTTTATCACACTGTACCTAACTATTATTTAACATTAATAAAACAAGTAGCTGAAAGTAATTATCTTTAAAATTAAGTATGTAAAGAATAAGAATAAGCAACTTTATTATTTATTATTGTTTTCTTACCGTTGTGATACTCTTGTAGACGAATAAGGAAAAAAATCACATTGTACCCAAGGCCGTATATAGTATGTAATGACTTTGGTATATAGTAATGTAATGTAATGACTATGTAAATGACTCTCTATGTAATGACTTTGACTGTACCTAGCTGAGGGGTAAGACTCGTCGTTGATTTCCACTTGAAAACGCTGGAATTGCGCAGTGTTTCTCACCACCGCTATCCATCTCCATCAGTCGTGCAGACCCTCTCTCGTCCCCCCCCCCCACTACCCTACCCACCCCTCTACCCTACCCACCCCTCTACCCTACCCACCCCTCTACCCTACCCACCCCACTACCCTGCCCACCCCTCTACCCTACCCACCCCACTACCCTGCCCACCCCACTACCCTGCCCACCCCTCTACCCTACCCACCCCACTACCCTACCCACTACCCTACCCACCCCACTACCCTACCCACCCCTCTACCCTACCCACCCCACTACCCTGCCCACCCCACTACCTTACCCACCCCACTACCTTACCCACCCCACTACCCTGCCCACCCCTCCACCCCCACCACACACAACTTGGCACACGCCGTATACTGATAACTACAACACTAAAAAGAGAGAGAGAGAGAGAGAGAGAGAGAGAGAGAGAGAGAGAGAGAGAGAGAGAGAGAGAGAGAGAGAGAGAGAGAGAGAGAGAGAGAGAGAGAGAGAGAGAGAGAGAGAGAGAGAGAGGAGAGAGAAGAGAGAGAGAGAGAGAGAGAGAGAGAGAGAGAGAGAAGAAGAGAGATGAGAGAGAAGAAAAAGAGACAGAGAGAGAGAAAGAGAGAGAGACGGAGAAAGAGAGAGAGACGGAGAAAGAGAGAGAAAGAGAGAGATGACGTAAGAAGCCACGAAGGAATTACGGGTGTGGAGGTAGCGTGAGAGGACGGAGGGAAGATAAAATTAAAATGTGGGTCAATACTTGGTCACAATCGTAGTATAATGAGGCTTAAGGCGTTTTCTGCGGGGGTGCAAGTGAAATTTCGCTTGCAATCGAAAAAATTTCGATTGCTCAAATTTCGCTTGCTGTTCAATCATCCAGGAAAGATGATTGCCCGACCCGCAAGAATTTGTTGCGGCAGCAAGCGAAATGTTTGTTTGGGCACTGTCGCGTTCGGCTGACGTGGCGGTGGTTTGTGCTTCAATAAAATGTGACAATAGTGTACTTTAGTTAAAATCAATCACTCCTTCTTATTTTAATATCTTATTCTATAATCTTGAATCAGGTAAGTGAGGTTGCGGCGTGTAATTAAGGATAAAATAACCGGCACATCTTTACATATTCCTATATATGCATTCAAACAGTCTTTACACACACAACACAGCAAACAGCCTCCGTCGGCCATCTACCATCATCCTGTCCACTTGTGCATTCCTGTTCCAAGCTTCTGTGCTGCTTTATTGACAATATGAGCGTCACTTTTAGGTAAGAACATAGAACTGATCCAGCATAAAATCACTCGAGAAACTTTGGTCCGCCGCCATGTTTTGTTTACATCTCAGCCGCCGCCCTGCCATCTCAGGAGCAAGCGACGGAAACGTTTTCTGCGGGGGGAAAGTGACCGCTTGCAAGCGAAAAAATTTCGCTTGCAAGCGAAATCCCCCGCAGAAAACGCCTTTAGTTTGACTGCCGCCGTCTGTCACATGATCAATTTTTCCTTATCTTTTTTTGCTTACCCACACTCCTACTGTGTCCCGCGGCCTCTACGAACCCAAAAAATACCGTTTCCACAGACACACTAAAATATGAAGATTTTTATTGTGAAGAGGAAACAAGACAAAGAACCGTAATAGGCTTCGGGCGACAGTGACTTCTCGTTAAAATGGAATCTTTTGAAAATGTGAAAGAGAAAAGTTACGCCGCTTCATGGATTCATTGCCAATTGTCTGCAACACTCCGTAACAACCATTTTTCTTTTACATTCAGCTTTACAAATACTGTACGTGAAGTTAAGACGTATACTCGTATTACACACTTCCATCAGTCTTCCAGGTGCCACACACGCTCCGCTAAACTGACAGCTGGCAACACACACACTCATAACAACGATCGATAACATTACGGAAAAATCTAACTCTCGAGAAGGCTTAACAGAGAGAGAGAGAGAGAGAGAGAGAGAGAGAGAGAGAGAGAGAGAGAGAGAGAGAGAGAGAGAGAGAGAGAGAGAGAGAGAGAGAGAGAGAGAGAGAGAGAGAGAGAGAGAGAGAGATTGTAATGCCAAAACAAGAGGGAAATATATAGAAATATATTCATCTATACTCAATCCTTCTTCACTCACTTTGTCCTCCTCCTCCTCCTCCTCCTCCTCCTCCTCGATCCATACATTCATAGGGAGTTTTATTCGCTCATAGGGAACTACTACTAATAGGATGTACTCATAACATACTCATTACATCACTAACATACCCATAGGGAGACTAGGGAGTTTTTCCTTTTCTCTTTTCATATACAGGGTGTAACACGAGTTTCTGCAAATATTGATACAGGTGAAAGAACATGTAATTCTAAGCACAAAATATTCTATAACCATATGCTTTTTGAAGCTTCCTAAAGACGTGAGATGAAGTTAGGAAAATTAGCGCGGCCAGTAATTTCACCATGGCAGGCGGCTGCCGCTCGGTGACATTTTGAATGATTTAATCATTATCTTTACTAATAATGGAGCATTACATTATCTTATAACAACACAATTGGTATTAATGGAAATGTTATGACTAAATAAGCAGTACATGAGAACAGCAGGGCTGTAATAAACAATACTGTAAAAGGCTAAGTGGCAACGCGTCGGGGCGGGGGAGGAAGGAGGGACTAGGCTGCGAGGCCTCACGCCGATCAACTGAGTCACGTGTTCCATCCTACCCCTCCCTGACACGATGCCATGTAGCCTTTTACAGTATTGTTTATTACAGCCCTGCTGTTTTCATGTACTGCTTATTTAATAATAACATGTCCATTAATACCAATTGTGTTGTTATAAGGTAATGTAATGCTCCATTACTAGTAAACATTATGATTAAATCATTCAAAATGTCACCGAGCGGCAACCGCCTGCCATGGTAAAATTACTGGCCACGCTAATTTTTCTAACTTCATCTCACGTCTTTAGGAAGCTTCAAAAAGCATATAGTTATAGAATATTTTGTGCTTAGAATTACATGTTCTTTCACCTGTATCAATATTTGCAGAAACTCGTGTTACACCCTGTATTCTGTGCTGTATCTTCTAAATAAAGTGATAGTTACCAAAAACTAATGCATATAATCTGAATAACAAGACTGGCGAATTCCTTTACTCATTCGGGTATTTTCCAGGCAAGCTCGAAATAGAAAAGCTATGCTGATCTTTTTTATATCCTCTTCCTCCTGCCTACGATTTTTGACACCACTAAAATCGGAACATCAGATGAGGATAAGGTTAAAAATAGATAAAATAAATAGATAGGGTAAAAAAATTGATAGATAAGTTTGAGAAATTGATAGATATGGTTAAAAAAAAATAGAGATATAAGGTTAAAAAATTATAGATATGGTAAATATATTGTAGATAAGGTTAAAAAATTGAGAGATAAGGTTCGGAGCATCAGATTACCTTCTAAACTTATCTATTTTTTCCCTTTGCTCTTTCTTTTTAA
This sequence comes from Chionoecetes opilio, assembly GCA_016584305.1. Classification (NCBI taxonomy): domain Eukaryota; kingdom Metazoa; phylum Arthropoda; class Malacostraca; order Decapoda; family Majidae; genus Chionoecetes; species Chionoecetes opilio. The sequence continues at coordinate 35,646 of JACEEZ010025963.1, read as the reverse complement.
ACGGAGAGCAACAACAACAGATCTACCTCTTTATTTATTCACCATTTTAATTTCCTTCTTTTTTAGTTTTGGAAGCTTCTTAAACTAAATCAATATGTGCTCAACGAAGGCCACAAAAAAGTCTTCCACGGGTCAAGAAAAAGGGTGCGAGGGACTGAAAAAGCGTCGTTGAAGAAGACGTCCTACTGAGGGGTAAGACAAACGTAGATCAATAGACTTTTAATAGTCAGTTAGTTACTCAGTCAGATAGTCAGTTAATCTTGAGACAAACGTCGTATGGAACTCTGGGACGGATGACAAGGAGGCAGAAGAAGGAATAATGGAGCCAAGAACAGAGCGTGCAGGCAGAATGTAGATATATGGGCGGGAGAGAAAGAAGTGGTGAGGGAAGAATCATGAGAGAGAGAGAGAGAGAGAGAGAGAGAGAGAGAGAGAGAGAGAGAGAGAGAGAGAGAGAGAGAGAGAGAGAGAGAGAGAGAGAGAGAGAGAGAGAGAGAGAGAGAGAGAGAGAGAGAGAGAGAGAGAGAGAGAGAGAGAGAGAGAGAGACAGGCAGACAGACAGAGAGAGACAGACAAAGAGAGAGACAGAAAAAGAGCGAGAGAGAGAGAGAGACAGACAAAGAGAGAGGGAAAGACAGAGAGATATAGACAGACAGAGAGAGAGAGAGACACAGACAGACATGAGAGAGAGAGACAGACGGAGACAGACAAAGAGAGAGAGAGAAAAAAAGAGAGTGAGAGAAAGAGAGAGAGAGAATGGAAAGATACAGGAAGAGCTTCATGAAAAGGCACTAGGGAAGGAAGGAAGGAAGGAAGGAAGGAGGAAGGGTAGGCAAGAGGAAGGAGGGAGCAGAGATGAGTAGTTTTGTGACAGTTTCGACAGCCATCAAGGGAGACCAAGAGCAGTGTTGCCAATACAGCGCAATCGCTATCAAAGGAAACCAAGAGCAGTGTTGCCAATACAGCGCAATGTTTATGGCATAGGGAGAGGCTTTCAACCACCGCAGTTTGTTATTCTTTTGTTTACCTTCTCATTTTTGCGGTGAGAGCCATTGTCAGCAGTCACAACCCGCCTCCCTCCCCGCGCTGTCTGTCCATTACGCTTCACCGGCTGTTGTTATGTCAAAGAGGCAAAGGGAAAAAGAATGTGTCCAAAAAACTTGTATACAAAAGAGAGAGAGAGAGAGAGAGAGAGAGAGAGAGAGAGAGAGAGAGAGAGAGAGAGAGAGAGAGAGAGAGAGAGAGAGAGGAGAGAGAGAGAGAGAGAGAGAGAGAGAGAGAGAGAGAGAGAGAGAGAGAGAGAGAGAGAAGAGAGAGAGAGAGAGAGAAATTGTAATGCCAAAAAGGGAAATGTGCCAGAAGAGAGAGAGAGAGAGAGAGAGAGAGAGAGAGAGAGAGAGAGAGAGAGAGAGAGAGAGAGAGAGAGAGAGAGAGAGAGAGAGAGAGAGAGAGAGAGAGAGAGAGAGAGAGGAGAGAGAGAGAGAGAGAGAGACTAAAGCAATAAGCCCATCAACGTGCCTTCTTACATCACCGTCCAGCCCACCAGCCTCTGCCATCACATCCCCAAGACACAGAGAGACACTAGAGACACAGCCAGCAAGGAGGTTAGCAAGGCGACATTGGCAGGGGCGGCAGCGGCAGGGAGGCCCGGCGAGCTGCCCTGCACGAGACACGACTACAAAGGCTCCACAAAGCGTCGGCAACAGGGCGTGAAGGGCAGCGATGTGTACCTGGATAGACACACTGCCTCACTTCATTAGCCTTGGAGTGGAATCGAGTTTAGCAGCTCATCTTCACCCAAACACTTTATGAGCGGGATAAAAATGCGCGCGATAGGCGGATAATATACTGATGTTACAATGTGTCTGGCTGGTTAATTAGGGAGATGATGGTGAGGATATGGTGATGGTATCGTGGGAGGGACACAAGGCACTGTACACACTATATAACACACTTCTACTATAATTATAGTAACCCTTCTTTTCCATAGGACAGACCAAAGTCCCTTCTAGAAAAGGGAGCGACCTTGTCGCTTCTCTTGAAGCGACCTTGGGACAGACAACGACAGCTAACAAGAACGAGTTTAAAAAAAAAAAAAAAATATTAGCATCACCCAACATGGAATGGGAAAGCCAGGATAATGTATAATGGCTCTGAAGGTCACGCAATACTCTCCTTGTGAATATTGGTGTCATGGAGAACAATAGAAGACGACACGACACGACACGATAGCAAACACAGTCAGCGGATCAAAAAAAATGAAAATTACAAGAACATCTATTAAATTCACCCCTAAACACGGTATCCTCACCTCCAGGACCTTTACAGATGCCTGGCGCAGTCTCCTTCCATATATTATATAAGGTAAGTTAAGGCAATTTCACAATCGACTGTATTAAGGTTATGTTTTTAATGAGTGACAAAATACAAGACTCCAGGAAGATAACAGCACGCATGACACCCTCCACCCAATCACTCTGCTACACAAAACCTTAAGAATTATTCAACCTCACCTAACCTAATTCTAAAGGCTTTGCTTCTATCGATCCCCAAGTGAGCTTGCGAATTTTACGATTGATTGGTACTGAATAAACTTAGTCACGAGAATAGATAGCATTCATAATAATATCTAAGACGATAGTGATGGGGGAAAATATTGTCCTCATGCAAATCGACACGGAGCTTACGTGAATTAGTGAACAGCACCTATGAATGGATAAATGTCTTCTTTGATATCAAAAAAATATGTTATCAATATCATTACGAGATTACCGTGATTCTGACTCCTCCAAATCATCTTGAAGAACCACCAATAATGAGAATCTTTCATGTTCAATCCTCGGCCACCTGCCTCCACCTGCACGAGTAAGTATAAAATGTAGGTATAAATAATAGTCAAAATGTATAAGTAAGTACGTAAATTAAGTAATATAAGAATGAGTAGGTATAAATAATAGTAAAAATGTACATAAGTAGGTACGTAAATTAAGAGTAATATAAGTACGAGTAAGTATAAATTATAGTTAAAATGTATAAGTAAGTAAGTAAATTAAGATATAAGATAAGATACGTTGATCCTATCTAGACACTTTGCAAGTACCAGATAAGATTTTCATCCTATCTAGACACTTTGCAAGTACCAACTACAAGGTTATTGACTATACAAAGCGCCGCCACGTCAGCACGAACTAGGCGGACTCGAACCGCTGACCGAATGCGCAGGGACGCTACTCCCGCAAGACAACAGCTCCACCAATCGAGCCACCCTGACGGGTAAGTAAATTAAGAGTAATATAAGTACGAGTAGGTATAAATTGTAGTTAGAATATATAAGTAAGTAAACTAAGTAACATAAGTACGAGTAAGTATACGTACATTATAGTTAAAAGGGTCACGTTTTGTACCCTCGGGCGTGACCTGAGGCGACTCGGCTTGGGCAACACCTGTGCGTGCCCCCCCCCCCATATGCCCCGTCCCCCCCCTACTCGGCCCCACCACCAGCTCAACAGGACCAGTGAGTTCCAGGGCCCCATCGCAGGACTCGTCAATACCGTTATCTACACGGCATAAAATACACATATCTAAAAAAACAGGCATAATTAAAGTGACCTAGAAAATAATAAAAATAATGCTACAATAAATGGTCATATACAATATAGATAAAAAAAAATAGTCACTATTATCTCCCAATAAAAAAACAATGCAAAAGTAACTACAGTCAAATACAACATAAAAAATACAGTCACTTCCATCTCCCATTAAAAAAACAATGCTACAATAAATACAGTCAAATACAAAATAAAAATACAGTCAATCCCTTGTCCCTCAGTTATAATAATTAGCCCTCACTTATAAATATATACAATACCTACTTATATCACTTACTTATTACTTAAATACTCACTTATATACAATACTTAGCCCATCCCCCTCAGTTATAATGCTTTAATTTGGATTGTATAAGATTTTAGCAGGGTCGGGAAGGCAGGATTCTCTCCGTGCCTGAAAACTGTATTCGTAGTCACGGGGGAAGTGAACCTTCCCCGCAGGGAAGTGAACAACGCTGCCTTCATACACCATTCAAGCACCGCCGTTGTATACCCTGACATGGACTGCGAAAGCGACGTTACTGGTATAGCTACACAGCCAATGTTTCACACGATGTCAAAAGTGTGTAGTGAAAATAAAAAACCACTGAAAAAGACGTATATTTCAACCTGCATTCACCCTTACGAGTTTCTTTCGCTTTAGTCTGTCTATCAATCGTCCTTTTTACCACCAACACTCTCTCTCTCTCTCTCTCTCTCTCTCTCTCTCTTGAATCAGTTATCAAAAAAGTAAATATAACAGTTTCCAATCATCACCACGAGTAGGTTGGTGACACACTCAAACCACTAACTTCTATAATGAGTTTGCAGGGACATCGGCGGCCCAGGTAGCGACAGAGGACACGGCTGCCACGAACAAACACCACACCATCAAAGCAAACACTCGTCCTTTAGTTGGCTCCCCGCTGGCCTAAATCAAAGCCCGCGTTGCTCTACTCACAGCAACATCCTCCTTGGTGCAAAGTTTAAATCCATTGAGACACGACACACACGACACACCTGCACTTTGTTTCTAAACTTTCATTTCCATCAGTTCGGCCAGTAGTTTTTATTATTTTCTAGGTCACTTTGATTGCTCCTGGTTTTTCTTTCTATATTTGTATTTTGTGCATTGCAGATAACGGTATTGACGAGTCGACCTTTAGGAGTGTGACATGGACTGGAAAATACACGTATAAACCCAGAATAACAAGCCCTGCGATGACTTCCTGAGCCAACGATACAAATATACGACCGTAATTGGATACTCAAGACTGCAAGAGGTGCCTTTAAGAGATACGTTTATTCCTTGAGCATCTCTTAAGGTCCACACAAAGCAACAGACTTAACCCCTTGAGGTCCAGAACGTAATTTCCATTGTAATTTGACTACCATTAGACGATTTTAATAGATATAAGCAATATTTAATAGATATGACCTGTTTAGTATCCATGTCCACTAGCAAATTTGGTATATTAAGTAACTTTTCGCAATTTGATGGCTAACAACAGTCGATTTTATATAGCAAATCTGGGCGTTAAGGGGTTAAGATGTCGATTCTCGCGGTGCATTCAAGGGTGTTTAATATTCACAACATTATATATCTCAGTTTCCACACAAAGCAACGGGGACTGAAAAAGTGGATGCCTCTCAAAACATCTCATGCAAGTGTTTCAGCCACCAAAAAGTGACCCAACGGGGGCGGAAAAAAGTGGATGCCTCTTATAACAGCTTAAACAAGTGTTTCACCCACCAAAAAGTCACCATATTGAGGCAAAATTATTCACCCACAAGAACATTACAACAATTGCCATTAAAAATACACGGTCTTTTCACACCAAGCGGAATCAAACAACAAAAGCAGTTTCTATATGCAAGGAATCATCATTACGACGCAGGAAGTTTGCTTACAGGGCGTAACGTGAAGCATGAAGGCAGCGCATGAGTGGCTATTTCGTGCTTCAGGGGCCAGGCTACATCAGGTGAGGTCGGTGAGATGAGAAGTCTATGTCTGCTTCAAGGCCTCGCAATAAGCCAAAAACAATACGTGTTATTTACGATGCTCACAGGATAAACAGTGACCGGAACGCAGCCCTTAACTATAGTCTATTAACTTAGGCTGGATTCTTGGGAGCTGCTCGCTGCCTAGCCGAGTTTGTAAGGACGTCGCTGATTGGCTGATAGACTCGGGCTGGGTGGCGATGGTGGTGGTACTTGCCTTGCCGCAACCCAAAACCCTTGCGTTGCCTCAGAAAAATATTCATATTTCTTGGGTTTACTCATCTCTTACACAAGATAGGCCTATTTTGTTTGCAGCAGTGAATCAGGCAGTGATTGTTCAACAACAACACGCCATTTATAACTCAATAGGGTAAAAAATAAAGTCATGACTGACTATCACAAGAGTAGGCGGACTTTTAGGTTTTCAGTGCATTGAAATGTTGTACTCCTACCCGATATTACCAAGCTACCAGATGATATTTATGAAAGCTGAGCCTACCATCGTGTTCATAATACATTGCTGCATATCATGAGCATAAAAAAATTACACTAAGACTTCAGTAATATTAAGATAATTGAAGGAA
>JACEEZ010025963.1:11974-26974 GCA_016584305.1 Chionoecetes opilio | reverse complement strand
TAAAGTTTAGCACGACCACTGATAACGTAATTTGTTGGACCATATATCGTGGTTTTTATGATTATATAAATTGTATGTTGAGATCAATAAAATATCTATCTATCTATCTATATATTTCAACGAGTCATCCGTCGACAGTAGGGTTGTACGGAGTCTCGTGTTCTAGCCCACGGTAATGATAATATGAATACATTTTTACACAGCACTGTAGTTACCATGGAGACACTAAAGCTGCATACGACCACTAAGATAGACCCTCCCCAAACCCAGGGCCGAGGATGAAGGACACCCACCACCTGTATTGCTCTCCTGGCGAAGTTATAAAATCCGCAGACTCTTGATAGCTTAGCGCGACATCAGCACTACTCGTGACTCCCCTTCTCTGAAGATTTTTTTTTTTGTGTCAAATTAATGTATGCACTACTTTTGCTTAGAATTCAGCTTTACCTTAAACATAGGCTCAAAAATTGATAACGTAATTTGTTGGACCATTATATCGTTGTTATTATGATTATATAAATTGTATGTTGTGGTCAATAAAATATCTATCTATCTATCTATCTGTGTGAGCCTCTACGAGTATATGTTTTTTGCTCATATCGGTCAACAATACATCACTTATTGGTTAGAAATGAACAATGGTGTATTCATTCACCGTCCGGCATAATAATTTCGGCACCGTTATCACACGCGCGCCCTGCTACATCCCACTTGTGTTAACACCACCAGTACATACCAACCACCGTGTACGTACATGAAGTAATCTGTATCTACACTGTTATCACCGGTTTTTGTTCGTAAACCACAATTGTGGATAAAATGCAAGACAGAAAAGGAGCATCGTAAGAGATATTGGTTTTCATTCTTATTAGCTTACTTATTAGTCCACCTACCTGCCTATTTACCTATTTTTCTATTTAGGAATCTACCTACGGCCCAACCTACTTGCCATTTAATACATATCACACCTATTACCTGTTATCTAAATATCTTACCTACATGTTTCGCGTGCACATGCATGTATTTCCCGCGGCCACACACCTGCGCCTCACAACCATCCCCTGAGGGCGCCACACCGCCACCCTCACGCCACTACTTCACGTTATCACCTCACAAGTGTCACCCAACACAACGACCCGCCCGGCAATAACCATGAACGCAACGACACCCACCGCGACGCTCTGGGGACCATCTCCATAAACTCACATTCACTCAACGTCACCAAAGCAACTCTTCCCTCTCATGATGACCCCGCAGGCCCCGCCCTCCCTGCATCCGGCGCAGCGTGGGCCACTATCGCCACCAGGGCCTCACCTGTAGCATGCACAAACACGTCACTCTTGACAGCCCGCAAATCCTCCCTCACAGCCTCGCAGCCTCACAGGGTTACACTCACACCCTCCCGCGGCCGCCCCACACACGCTGCAGGCTGGCCGGGCATGTCATCAGTCCTCCTCAGTGAGCCGCCTTACCCTCGTCCTCCTTCTCCCTAACACACACACAACTCCACACATCATATCACCGACACACTCCAAACTAAACTACATTAGCGATCACCCCTCAACCCCATCTCGACGAGGGGCCCGGCACAGAGCGTAATGTCTCGGGTGGGCGCCACTCAGCGAGCACCAGCTGGAATGCTACCTGCGGGGCACAAGATGGCCTGGGAGAGGCGAGCAGATGTTTCTTCCTGGTCGGTCGTAAATTTCTTGCTATCATTATCCACGAAGCATCGATTAATACCCATTCACGAGGCATGCGTAATGGCCTAACCATGGACGCTGGTTGCCCGCGCTCCAGCCACTATCTGGACTCTGCGCAACACTTCCAAACACTACAATGTAACATGACTCGCGACCCTTTTATCATTGCAACTGCGCTCTCGGTGAAGTCACGATCATTGCCTCATTATCATAGCGACCCTGACCGTCCCGCGCATCAAAGTCCCGGCGGGCAGACCCACACCCCACAGGGTACAGCCGGGCGGAGAGCCTCCCACTCGTGCAGCGGCGGGAGGCTGTGGGCGCCTGGGTAATGACGTCGTGCTGCAGGGTCAGCCTTTCCTCATCGCAAGCCCTGCGTGGGTTGCCGGTGGTGTTCAGGACGACGCAGCACCTTGCTCAGCACCCCTCACCACCGCTGCAAAGCCTATAACCAGACGACCTTCATGACACAGATTTAAGGAAGAACATTTTCCCTTTTCCTTGCAATCTTCTGGCACTCGTGAATTTCGATGACACTGAGAGATCTGACACTATAAGGCAGCACGGTACGGTCACGACTGAAGGCGAGGAGTGTGGAGGCGAGAGGGAGTGAGGGCGTCGGAGGTGAGCGTGGAAGGACGGCATGACGCGGTACTCGGTCATGCGTCGAAAGTCCAAGGGAATAAAACCTTAAAAATGAAGCGGGAATTTTTTCATTAAGATAAGACTCATATCTCGACGTTGTGGCCAGCGAGTGGGACAAAAAGACATAACTGAAACAAGTGTTAAGAATAATCATGAAAAAAAAAAGATGTACGACCGAAAATTCAATGAGGACTGATCACACTAATAACAGTTGTCAGATGAAGCCTCTCACCGGTAACAAGAAGAAAGGCGATTGGTGTTCTGAGTCACCTAAGCCACAATGACCACACCCAGTGACCACCCACACCCAAACCAAAGAAGCGATGCAGCAAACAAAGTAAAAATATAATTATCAAGCCACTCAGGTTCAAAGGACGTGAAGTTTATCCTGCTCGCCGCTCTTCTAAAAAAGTACGCTATAGTATTTATCCTCTCAGACACACGTTGCTCTTCATGAATAATATATTTCTTCATCCTCTTCATCCTCATCCTTCATCTTCCAATCATCCTCTCTTCAGGACTAGTTAGCTCATATGAGTCAGGAGCCACCCCAGTCCGAGATTAGCCTCCGTAACTACTGCTGGATAAGTGATTTTAAAGCTTATGTTAAGGTCATAAAACTAAAACATATCTCGGACTTCCTTCGGGACTTGAAAAAACTATCAAGCGACGGCGACTACCACCCTCACAGACAGCTTAGTACAATTACAAGGTGATTCCAAGGTTTGTGTTACGATCTGTAAAAAAAAGTACTGGAAAAGACGTCTCTCTTCCTTCGGGACTGGAAAACAACTGCCTGGTCTATAGGGGATCTTAGCGCGTATATATAGGATGAGATCTGGGAGCTGAAATATGGTATAATTTCTTCAAGAGCATACACTCATATCAGAAGTTACCAGCTCAGTATCAACAAATTCTGAGCTAATAATAAATTTTCCATTCCGCTTCTCCTGTTATGTGTGCGAGGGTGGCGGCGCGGGGACTTGAATGCGCCGGGGGAATGAGCACCGGGCAACACCACACTCCCGCGATAGTTAGTTAGTTGGTTTATGGACAAAAATATATAAAAAATACGGAAATATTAATATAAACATAATACACATCCAGGCAGGGAACGTGACCCTTGACGAGCTCTCTTTGGCGGTTATTGCAAGGCCTAACCAGACGACCTTCATGACATAGATTCAAGGGTCATAATAATAGTTATGTGAATCACCGTACTGAAGTAACATTGATTGGTCGTCATAATTATTTGAACTGTACATGCAGTGGACAGAGGAAAACTGAGAGCATTCTCATCACTGCTTTTAATGGCAAAGGTTGTATGTATGGCGTATTTCATAGAAGTAAAACTATGTATTTGTAAATATCCGTGGGTACCGGACAGCATCATCATCAGCAGCAGCTAATGACAGTCCAAACAAACTCAATTCATTCACCTCTTGCAAAGTAATCACCTGTATTTGTACTCTTATATTTACGGTTTAATATGAATCTGTGTAATTCCGTTAATTGGTCATTTAGGCTGTGACGCGAACACACATCGCGCCGTGTTATCCAGCTCGGCGCGGGGGCGGGATGCGATAGGTTATGAGGCGTAACTTATTACGTAATCAAACGTAATTGCAAAGTTTTACGTTGTAACATTCATTTAAGGTTAAAAACTAATACTAATTTCATGTTATTTCGATGTTATGAACACCGCCACGATAGTCCAGTGGATACGAGCGTTGGCGCGCCATTCTGTGGTAGCCGGTTCCAATCCTCACTGCTCCCGGGGATTTTTCACAGACAAATTCGGGAAGCAGGCCCCCTTGCCCCCTTGAGCAAGGGAATGGGGGTGTGTGGTATGTGTGTGGTGTTTAAGGTCCCAGCATTACCTAAAGATCGGAAATAATGAGCTCAAAGCTCACTCCGGGAGGGTGAAACTGGCGATCGCGAGTCTGACTCGCGTGGACAAGACCATGGGTGAATATCACACACACTTACACACGAGATAGAGACATAGTGTGTGTGTGTGTGTGTGTGTGTGTGTGTGTGTGTGTGTGTGTGTGTGTGCAAGCAAATGTCTGATCTCAGAAGCATGCAACGCAGCCAACTCCTAAGGATAAATAAAGATGAGTTGATAGATGTTATAATGGCTGCAAACGACGAGAACGGCAGTTTATCAGAGATCACGAAGAAGCTCACTGAAGTAATGACGAGTTAGAGTCACTAAAGACTCTTGTCACGTCACCGGAGAATGCCACGAACAAGAAGATCGCTGCTTTAGAGGTAAAATTGGAGCAGCAGAATGAGATTATCGTGAAGCATCAACTCTATCTGGAAAGTTTGGACCGGAAGGAGAGGGAAGCGAATATAGTCATCCTAGGTGTTCCTGATGAAGATGAAGCTCTCGACGGCGCGTTGACAGACGATGCCAAGCTCGGGAAGGTGTGGGCAGCGATGGGGACAGGCGCCGTGGATGGAACGCACGCAGGTTGGGGCGGCGTACTGCCGACGCGTCTGCCCGCCGCTGCCGGACCCATACTTCTGACTTTGCGAGATAAAACCTTACGCAGTGGCATCCTGGAGCATAACAAGAACCTCAAGAACGCAATGAACCGTACAAGAAAATATACGTAAAAAAGGACATTCACCCATCCATGAGGAAAGAGTGGCAACGACTGCGGGATGCTGAGAGGACAGAAAAGGAGCGGCCCCGAGAATGCAGGCTGCGTGGTCCGCCTCGACACCGGGAAAGGAAACTCTACAGGGATGGCTGTGTCATTGACAGCTGGAGTCCACAGTCTTTTTTCTAACCGATCCACAGCGAGTGAGTGACTTGACAATTCTATCGTGGAACGTCAAGGCATACATACCAAAATAGAGAAAAATAGTATTTTGCAAGTATTAACCCAATATGATGTTATTTGCCTTTATTGAAATAAAAACAGGTTTACAGTCGTGGTGCCCGGATACGTGTCGTACCGCAGTGAGGTGGCTGGTTCACCTAACAGAGGGGGTGTGGTGGTGTGTGTGAGGACAAGTCTCACGCACTTAGTGCAAGCTATTGATGTGAGTATCGGTGATCAGGTATGGCTTCAGTTTAAAAATATGCCTAATACTTTGTTAGGGTTTGTTTATACCGCCGAGTGACTCACCATACTTTTCCAATGTGTCCTTCGCACTATTCAGGAAAGACGTGTGCAAATCATGTTAAGAATGGATGCATTATTGTAGGGGATGAATGCCCGCTTCGGGAAATCAGTAAAAGACTACTCGCCCACTTAAATGTTCCCAGCAGTGAAAGATTATCTTACCCTACAATACCTGATGACATTAACACAGCAAATGCCAACGCGGAATTATTGTCGTCTTTATGCACTGAGAACAATTTACTTGTTGTTAACAATCTTAAGACATCATGTAGACACTATGTTGGTAACAAAACTTATAAGAAAAAAGACACGTGGATTTCAGAGATTGATACATGTGTAGCATCCTATGAGATGATAAGGTATATCACAGATTTCCGGGTATTACAGCGGAGCGGTCTCCCATCAGACCACGCCCCGATTTCTCTCACTGTTTCAAGTACAGGTGTGAATCTTGCCCTGGTGTGCGAGAGGGCGTCGGCGCTGGGAGAACCACTCAGCACCACACGGCAACGCTGCCAGACACAGGTTATCAAGGAAGCCTGTGCGCTTTTCTGACATTGACAGGGAACTTTTTGAGAATAGTGTTGTTGATGTGAATATAGATGTTGACAACGATGATGATTTTGATGGTTTAGCCAATATGATATCCAATGAGCTCTACAGTTGCGCTGTTCGGAGTAAGAGCCATGACCAGGATATAGAAGTCAGGGATGATCATTTAGGTAAATGGGAGAGGTTGTTACAGGACAAAGATGATGTTAGAGTGTGGCGAGCCATAGACTGGAGAGGTAAATTTTGATGTGTCAAAATATGGAAAAAGAGGTGTCACCCGGAGATGAAGATTTTAAGACACACTTTGAGAGAATACTTAACCCCCCACATGTCCCACCCAACGAGGAAGTAAGCACAGAGGTCAGCATACCAGTGTTAGATAGCCCCATTTCACATGTCCCACCCAACGAGGAAGTAAGCACAGAGGTTAGCATACCAGTGTTAGATAGCCCCATTTCACATGTCCCACCCAACGAGGAAGTAAGCACAGAGGTCAGCATACCAGTGTTAGATAGCCCCATTTCACATGTCCCACCCAACGAGGAAGTAAGCACAGAGGTCAGCATACCAGTGTTAGATAGCCCCATTTCACCTGCAGAAATTTTTGATCAAGTCAAGAATATGAAGCCAGACAAAGCCTGCGGGCCGGACGGAATATCGCCTGGTATATTTCGCTGTTGCCTGTACACCTGTTTTGACTATTGTTACCTATTCACAGAGTTTTCATGAGTGGTCAGTATCCTTTATCATGGACCAGGGCAAAGATCTTTACCATCTTTAAGAAAGGGGACAGGATAAACCCAGATAATTATCGGGGAATTAGTGTTACTAACTCCATCACCAAGCTGTACGACATGGTCCTCTGTCATAGACTAGGCCAGTGGTTTAAGCCGTGTCGGGAGCAGGCCGGAGCACAACAAAAGCGAGGATGCCTGGAACATATTGTTACGTTACGGCTACTCACTGACTCTGCAAGGAAAGAAAAACAAGGTTATTCGTGTCTTTCATTGATTTTTCGAAGGCAATATGACGTAATGCCAAGACAAAAGTTGTTTATGACTCTGAAGCGTCTAGGTTGTGGAATGATGATGCTTGCAGCTATAGTTGCCATGTACCGACCGCGTCACGGAAAGTATTTTAGGCTGTGCAGTTGTCACCTCCACCGTCGGAGTAGGCAAGGTCTGTCCACATCTTGTCTCCTATTTATATTATATGTAGACGAGTGGTAAAATGATGAGAGATAATTGTAGTCCTGAGACATTTATAGAATGGCTGCACATATTGTTGTATATGGATGATGCGGTGATACTTGCTACGACCAGGGACAACATGTTAAAGAAGTTTGTATATTAAAGGAATTTTGTGATGAATATGGAATGAAGATAAATATAGGTTAAAACAAAGTTTTCGTGATAAACGGTCAAGCAGGGGACGCCGAGCCGCTGCGCGTGGACGGGTTAGTGGTGGAGCCCTGCAGCAGCTACGTGTATCTGGGGACTCCCTTCACGTGTGACGGTTCGGTGTCATCTGCTGTGAAATACATGCACAAAACAAGTTATGTCATGTTTTAAAATTTGTCTCATTTATTCGAAAAAACAATGACATTCCTTTTATTGTAAAACGTCGTTTGTTCGATGCTGCCCTTATGTCGTCTTACTGTATGGCTGTGAGTCTTGGGTAGGCGCTGACGTGAAACCTATCATTAAGTTGTACAATTGGGCCATGAAGGAGTTGTTAGGGGTAAGGAGAGCCACTACCAATAATGTATGTTATGCTGAGTTAGGATATCCCCTCGCTGCTGACCTTCTAAGACACAAAACAACACAAGTTTTATCATAGTATGTGGTCAGAGAGACGTAACATGAACGATGCCCTTTGTCTTTCGCTCTTAAGTATGTTATGTCTTTAAATACCCGGTTGGAAAACTTGTGGCCCACATGACACACAATAATGTCCCTCACATGTCCTCTATGTTGTATAATGTACATAATACAATGCTAACTCTGAGGCAACAAGATGCAATGTATATAAAACAATTAACCCTGAATTTAAAGTACATGACATTATGAAAAGAAACATGTAATTAACGATCTACATAGGATGTCGTTTACACGTTTTGAGTCTGTGGTCATAGTTTAGTAGTGGAAACGGGACGCTGGAACAGGCGCGGACGTGGTCGCCTTCCTCTCGAGGAGCGCCTGTGTGTATGTGGTGACATACAAACAGAACAACATGTGGTAGAGGTGTGCCCCATAACACAACACATTAGAAACCTTTACAGATTTAATACTGTTCATGACGTATTCTCTAATTTCAGTGATGTAGTAACATGGCAAAAATTACTCATGAAGTTTTAAATAGTTATACATAGAAAGCATATTCTTTCCGTTAATAGTTTTTCATTTTTTTTTGTCTTTCATAGGGACGTAGATCAAGCTGGCTGCTTGTTGAATATTATGTGTTTAGTAGTTTATCGTAGTAGTAGTAGTTTTAGTAATTATTTTTTGTTGGACTACAGTTTGTTACTCAAAATTTGTGGGAATGTTTCATTTTTTGTGACATTGAGTGTTTTGTCTTATTCATTAATGATATTATGTGTAATTTATGTATAAAGCTGTGGTCAATAAATATCTATCTATGTGTGTGTGTGTGTGTGTGTGTGTGTGTGTGTGTGTGTGTGTGTGTGTGTGTGTGGTGTGGTGTGTGTGTGTGTGTGTGTGTTGTGTGTGTGTGTGTGCGTGTGTGTGTGTGTGGGGTGTGTGTGTGTGTGTGTGTGTGTGTGGTGTGTGTGTGGTGTGTGTGTGTGTGTGTGTGTGGTGTGTGTGTGTGTGTGTGTGGTGCTACAATTAACTACAATGCACCACACGTTTGCAGCACCGGACGGTTCACATATAGACACCAAGGAGCATATAAGAGACCTAGGAATTACCCTCAGCTGTGACGGAAACTTTATCCAACATATACAAAATGTGGTAAAGAAGGCACGAAGCCAGGCTGGCTGGATCCTTCGCACTTTCCGGACACGTGAAAGGCTTCCTATGCTGACATTATACAAGTCACTCGTGATACCGTTGTTGGAAGTATGTTGTCAGCTGTGGAGTCCATGGCGAGCAGGAGAGAAGCAGTCATTTGAAGCAGTACAACGATCTTCACCGATAGAATATTTGACGTCCGACATTGGACTACTGGGAAAGATTACGTGAACTCGACCTTACTCACTAGAAAGGCGTAGAGAAAGGTACGCTATATTATACATCTACAAAATATTGACCGGAAAATCTGTAAATAACTTGAATGTACGGTCTAGCAATCACCCACGACGGGGTCTGCTCTGCCATATTGAAAGGATATACCCCAGAGCAAGTACAAAGAGTCAAGACGCTCAAAGAAAAAACGCTTTCGCTATAAGAGGGCCACACCTCTTCAATGCACTGCCCAGACACCTGCGTGACTCAACGAACATAACCTTGAACGTTTCAAGAACCACCTAGACAAGTTCTACGGACAATACCCGATCAACCCAAGCTGCTCATTACCACCTCTGCGCTGCCAGCAACAGCATCATAGACCAGATGGCGAAGAGACGAGCAGACGGGTTATATTAGTGGCGGCGCATCAGCGTGGCCACGGGCACCAACTGTTGCCTGAAACTATTCACCACAGGAACCACAGGAACCACAGGTGTGTGTGTGTGTGTGTGTGTGTGTGTGGGGTGTGTGTGTGTGTGTGTGTGTGTGGTGTGTGTGTGTGTGTGTGTGTGGTGTGTGTGTGTGTGGGGTGTGTGTGTGTGTGTGGTGTGTTGTGTGTGTGGTGTGTGTGTGTGTGGTGTGTGTGTGTGCGTGCGTGCGTGCGTGCGTGCGTGCGCGTGCGTGCGTGCGCGCTATTAGTCTCTTTGATAGCATCCAGCACCTTTGATATCCACGGAAAGATAGACTCCTTAAAGAGTTCCTTAGCACAAGAGACAACCAAGAGCACCACGCATCCTCAAGTGCACCAAGTCACCGTGGGAAAGACTGAAATAATGAAGTCTTCAACCACTTAAGTCTCTTCTGCTACCTGGATAATGTCTACTAAGTGTGAAGTAAAGTCATACTCACCTAAGTCATCCCAAGTGAAGTGCGCTCATTGGCTTACCTGTAAAGAGAAAGAGAAGACATAATTAATAGGTCCTATACACAGCCAGGTGTTATCCTCTCACCCCCTGAAGCTAACAGTCTAACTAATCACTACAAACACAGCAATATTAATAACCCCACGAAGTATCCATTATTTACATCACAAAGAACTGGCCAAGACACACAAAAAGAGGTAACAAAAAGCCCGTTTAGTTGTCAATCCTTATAAAGAAGACAGTTAAGAGAATAAGGAAAGGGAGATGCAGAAAGCACCACATACTACCACACTAATATAAGTACTACCATCATCTCTACTGCCACCACATTCATCAAGTCACCACCATCACCTCACCACTATTATCATCATCATCAGCAACACCCCCATCACCATCAATATGAAATATCCACATTATTATTAATTTATATAAACTCCAAGTTTTCGTCACAGCAATACGACTGATACACAAAATTGAGACATGTTCTTATCCTACTTCCTTAAAATAACTCACAAACATTGCATTGGCAGGATATAGAGACATAGATAGAGACGGATGTAGATAGACATAGACATAGCATAGATAGACATAGCATAGATAGACATAGCATAGATAGACATAGCATAGATAGACATAGCATAGATAGAGATAGCATAGATAGGCATAGCATAGATAGACAGATAGGATGTAGTGACGTAGATATGTAGAGGGAATCAATAATAATCCTTTCAGAGGAACGAATGACTAAGACACACAGACAATAATATGATATGACACACAGACAATAATGGGATATGGCACACAGACAATAATATGATATGACACACAGACAATAATGGGATATGGCACACAGACAATAATGGGATATGGCACACAGACAATAATGGGATATGGCACACAGACAATAATGGGATATGACACACAGACAAAATGGGAAAATTTACACACAGACAATAATGGGATATGACACACAGACAATAATGGGATATGGCACACAGACAATAATGGGATATGGCACACAGACAATAATGGGATATGGCACACAGACAATAATGGGATATGGCACACAGACAATAATGGGATATGACACACAGACAATAATGGGATATGACACACAGACAATAATATGATATGGCACACAGACAATAATGGGATATGGAACACAGACAATAATATGATATGGCACACAGACAATAATGGGATATGGCACACAGACAATAATATGATATGGCACACAGACAATAATGGGATATGACACACAGACAATAATGGGATATGGCACACAGACAATAATGGGATATGGCACACAGACAATAATATGATATGACACACAGACAATAATGGGATATGGCACACAGACAATAATGGGATATGGCACACAGACAATAATGGGATATGGAACACAGACAATAATATGATATGACACACAGACAATAATGGGATATGGCACACAGACAATAATGGGATATGGAACACAGACAATAATATGATATGACACACAGACAATAATGGGAAAATGGCACAAGACAATAATGGATATGGCACACAGACAATAAGGGATAGGAACACAGACAATAATATGATATGACACACAAACAATAATGGGATATGGAACACAGACAATAATGGGATATGACACACAGACAATAATGGGATATGGAACACAGACAATAATGGGATATGGCACACAGACAATAATGGGATATGGCACACAGACAATAAGGGATTGACACACAGACAATAATGGGATATGACACACAGACAATAATGGGATTTTGGCACACAGACAATAATGGGATATGACACAGACAAAATATGATAATGGCAAAACAGACAATAATGGGATATGGCACACAGACAATAATGGAATGGCACACAGACAATAATATGATATGACACACAGACAATAATGGGATATGGCACACAGACAATAATGGGATATGGCAAAACAGAAATAATGGGATATGGCCACAGACAATAATGGGATATGGCACACAGACAATAATGGGATATGGCACACGGGCAATAATGGGATAGGACACAGACAATAATGGGATATGGCACACAGACAATAATGGGATATGGCACAGACAATAATGGGATATGGAACACAGACAATAATGGGATAGGAACACAGACAATAATGGATATGACACAAGACATAATGGGATAGGTACACAGACAATAATGGGATATGGAACACAGACATAATATGATTGACACACAGACAAAATATGATATGACACACAGAAATAATGGGATATGGGCACAGACAATAATATGATATGACACACAGACAATAATATGATATGACACACAGGGCAATAATGGGATAGGCACACAGACAATAATATGATATGACACACAGACAATAATATGATATGACACACAGACAATAAGGGATATGGCACACAGACATAATATGATATGACACAGACAATAATATGATTGACCATAGACAATAATGGGATATGGCACACAGACAATAATATGATATGACCACAGACAATAATATGATATGACACCACAGACAATAATGGATATGGAACACAGACAATAATGGGATATGGACACAGACAATCATGGGATATGGCACACGACATATGGGCTATGGCACACCCGACATAATGGGATATGGCACACAGACAATAATATGATATGGCACACAGACAATAATATGATATGACACCAGACAATAATATGTATGCACACAGACCCAAAAATGGGGTAGGCACACAGACAATAATATGATATGACACCAGACAATAATATGATATGACCCGACAATAATGGGATATGGCACACAGACATAATCTGATAGACACACAGACAATAATATGATATGGCCCACACAGACAATAATTGATATGGACACACAGACCATAATGGGATTGGAACACAGACCCAAAAATGGGATATGGAACACAAAACAATAATGGGATATGGAAACACAGACAATAATGGGATATGGCACACAGACAATAGGGTTATGGCACACAGACAATAATGGGATATGGCCCAGACAATAATGGGATAATGGCACACAGACAATAATGGGATTTGGCAACAGACAATAATGGGATAGGGACACAGAAAAATAAAGGGACTATGGCACCACAGACAATAATGGGATATGGCCACAGACAATAATGGGATATGGCACACAGACAATAATGGGATATGGAACACAGACAATATGGGATATGGCACACAGACAATAATGGGATATGGCACACAGACAATAATGGGATATGGCACCAGACAATATGGGATATGGCACACAGACAATAATGGGATATGGAACACAGACAAATAATGGATATGCCCCCAAGACAATAATGGGATATGACACCCCCAGACATAATGGGATATGGCACACAGACAATAAAATGATATGAAAACAGACAAAAATGGGATATGGAACACAGACAATAAAGGGATATGACACACAGACAATAATGGATATGGAAACACAGACAATAATGGGTATGGCACACAGACAATAAATTGTATGGGACACAGACATACTATGATATGACACACGACAATAATGGGATATGGCAACACGACAATAAAGGGATATGGCCACAGACAATAATGGGATTGGACACAGACAATAATGGGATATGGAACACAGACAATATGGGATATGGAACACAGACAATAATGGGATATGACCACAGACAATAATGGGATATGCACCAGACAAAAATATGATATGACACACAGACAATAATGGATATGGCACACAGACAATAATGGGGTATAGCACCAGACAATAAATGATATGGCACAGACAATAATATGATATGACCACAGACAATAATGGGATATGGGCACACAGACAATAATATGATATGACACAGACCCAAAAATATGAAATGGCACACAGACAATAAGGGATATGGCACACAGACAATAAAGGGATAGGCACACAGACAATAATTGAATGGCACACAGACAATAATGGGATTATGGCACACAGACAAAATGGGATATGGAACACAGCAATAATGGGATATGGCACACAGACAATAAGGGATATGGAACACGACAATAATGGGATATGGAACACAGACATAATTGGATATGGAACACAGACAATAATGGGATATGGAACACAGACAAAAATGGGATTGGCACACAGACAATAATGGATATGACACACAGACAATAATATGATATGGGACCCCAGACAATAATATGATATGGACACAGACAATAAAATGAATGCCACAGACCAATAATATGATATGACACACAGACATAATATGATAGACACAAGACAATAATATATGGGCACACAGACAATAATGGGATATGGACACAGACATAATATATGAACACAGACAATAATATGAATGGCACTATCATAAGCCCGCCTATCTCATCCTGTGTGACACACCCCACACACACACAAACACACACCACACACACACACACACACACACACAAAACCACACACACCACACACACACAAACAACACACACACAAACACTGCCCGGGTACCACTAACTACCCTTCCTCAATCACACGAAGGAAGGCACCGGAACTACCCGGGATCTCGCCGGTTTGTTTCGACTCAAAGCTGAGTGAGCAGCCCCCGGCCCAAAAAACGAGGCATTTATAAACCTCGTTTTCTTTTTTTAGTCAGTCATCTGTATATAGCCGAAGGTTACTATCTTTGAGGAACATAGCAGTAACACCATTCTTGTGCCTTAAGTAAGTAAACCCAAACCCGTCAACATTAGCACCGTGACTCTACTCAAGTCACTCACATTATATAACAACTGGTGGGAAACCCCTTAGTATCTTTGTGTTTCTTTAGGGTTAATATCTTTGGTTTTT
>JACEEZ010025963.1:0-11754 GCA_016584305.1 Chionoecetes opilio | reverse complement strand
TGGCACACAGACATAATGGGATATGGCACACAGACAATAATGGGATATGGCACCAGACAATAATGGGATATGGCACACAGACAATAATGGATATGGCACCAGCAATAATGGATATGGCCACAGACATAGGGATATGGCACACAGACAATAATGGGATATGGCACACAGACAATAATGGGATATGGACACACGACAATATGGGATATGGAACACAGACAATAATGGGATATGGCACACAGACAATAATGGGATATGGCACACAGACAATAATGGGATATGGCACACAGACAATAATGGGATATGGCACACAGACAATAATGGTATATGACACACAGACAATAATGGGATATGGCACACAGACAATAATGGGATATGGAACACAGACAATAATGGGATATGGCACACAGACAATAATGGGATATGGAACACAGACAATAATGGGATATGGCACACAGACAATAATGGGATATGGAACACAGACAATAATGGGATATGGCACACAGACAATAATGGGATATGGAACACAGACAATAATGGGATATGACACACAGACAATAATGGGATATGGAATACAGACAATAATGGTATATGATAATGAACCGTCTAGTCTGAGGGTGGCTGGGTCTAGACATCCCCCGAGAGGTGCACATAAGTTTGCCTCCATATCTATATAGCCATTATGCCACACCGCTGCGGCCAGACGGGGAAAAGTTACCGAGGTTGTCGATATCAAGGCCAAGGGAATAGTCTTAATTCTCTTGGCCTCGGTCGATATCAAGTAGCCTTCATCATACGTATACATGACCTTGGTGTAGTCTGGGGCGTTGTATCATGTGACCTCATCATCATCATCAACATCAGTATTGGAAATTATTAATATGTTAGTGCAGAATAAAGACCTCCTGCCCCCCACCCCGCAGCCCCTTTTCCTCTCATTAATGTCTTCGTATCGTCTGGTAATTCACGCAGATAATTTTTTTTTTCTTTATCTCGTCGCTTCCTCTTCTAATTGTTCTGTCTTACTTCCGTTCTCAGCCAAATTTCAAACTGTCACACTGCATTCATTTTTTTCCTTAATTACAGACAATATTTATTTTTCTTGATCTCGTAACTCTTGTAATATTTCTGTCTTAGCTCCGTTCTCAGCCATATTTACACACTGTCACAGCTGCATCATTTTCTTTAGAATATCCATAAATTTCTATTGTTTCCTGATCACTATGGTTCTTAATTATCTGTAGCATGCTTAATAGTACTCTCTGCCGAGCGCTCACAACTATTTATAATAATGATGAATCCCACACCCATAGCAAGACTCTCCTAGTTCCTGCTCCATTAATTCAGATGAAAAAATAAAATTACTTCATACCGATCACATCTCCGAAGAAAAAGATAAATGACTTCTGTTACGTTTTTTCTTCCAAAAAAACACTCTGCTTTTGCCATAAAGAATTCTTATGAGATTTAAGAACCTACATTATATCTGAAACAGTTTCCAAGACTAGCAATTCTAAACTCGTGCTGATAATTCAATCACTATAACATTTTTTTTCATTTTTTCCGTATGTGTTATCAATAGTTATTACGTTATTTTTTGCTAGAGATCAAATGCAGACCTGGTTTATCAGCAAATTGGTTAAACAAGCGTACATACATACATCACCATTATAAAAGAATACTCCATAAACCTTATTACGGGCAAATATTCTCCCAAGACTTTTGTGAGTCGCACCATTCGTCTTTATAGATTACTAGCCGCAAAGCCGCCCTCCGGGCGGCCTTTTTGGCTAGCTCCTGCGGAGGGCTATTGGTGGGCCCTTGGCCCACCACCTGTGTTTGGTGGGCCGAAGGCCCACCAAACACAGACTCTCCAGATAGCCCCTTCTAGCTTTCCTGAAATCATGGATGTAGAAATGTATGTATTAACGCCAACCCATTCACATCACCCCCAACCCATTCACTCACCCATTACCCATCAACCCCCACCCATTCACTCACCCATTAGGGCTATTGGTGGGCCTTCGGCCCACCACCTGTGTTTGGTGGGCCGAAGGCCCACCAAACACAGACTCTCCAGATAGCCCCTTCTAACTTTCCTGATATCATGGATGTAGAAATGTATGTATTCCCCCCACCCATTCACTCACCCATTACCCATCACCCCCCACCCATTCACTCACCCATTACCCATCACCCCCACCCATTCACTCACCATTACCCATCACCACACACCCATTCACTCACCATTACCCATCACCCCCCACCTATTCCCTCACCCATCACCCATCACCCCCAACCCATCACCCCCCACCCATTCACTCACCCATCACCCCACACCCATTACCATCACCCACCCATTCACTCACCCATTACCCATCACCCTACATCAAGGGTTTCCTCAATTCTCGCAAAACCCCCTTTTTTTTCACAATTATCGCTAATAGGCTGCTAAAAAAAAAAAAAAAGTGATCGGATCATCTCAAATTGGGCTTAAAACCTTCCCCTGATCAACCCGGCTCCAAAAATGTGCCATATGAGGTGATTGCGCCACGGGGGGCGGAACCTATACCAGACACACACACACACACACACACACACACACACACACACACCACACACACACACACCACACACACACACACACACACACACACACACACACACACACACACACACACACACAGACAGACAGACACACTTTCGCTTATATTTACCATTACCCATCACCCCCCACCTATTCCCTCACCCCTCACCCCAACCCATCACCCCCCACCCATTCACTCACCCATCACCCCACACCCATTACCCATCACCCACCCATTCACTCACCATTACCCATCACCCTACATCAAGGTTTCCTCAATTCTCGCAACCCACTTTTTTTTCGCAATTATCGCTAATAGGCTGCTAAAAAAAAAAAAAAAAAAAGGGATCGGATCATCTCATAATTGGGCTTAAAACCTTCCCTTGGTCAACCCGGTTCCAAAAATGTGCCATATGAGGTGATTGCGCCACGGGAGGCGGAACCTATACCAGACACACACACACACACACACAGACAGAGAGACAGACAGACAGACACACTTTCGCTTATATTTACCATTACCCATTACCCCCCACTATTCCCTCACCCATCACCCATCACCCCCAACCCATCACCCCCCAACCCATTCACTCACCCATCACCCCACACCCATTACCCATCACCCCACCCATTCACTCACCCATTACCCATCACCCTACATCAAGGTTTCCTCAATTCTCGCAACCCACTTTTTTTTCTTCACAATTATCGCTAATAGGCTGCTAAAAAAAAGAAAAAGAAAAGTGATCGAATCATCTCATAAGTGGGCTTAAAACCTTCCCCTGGTCAACCCGGTTCCAAAAATGTGCCATATGAGGTGATTGCGCCACGGGGGGCGGAACCTATACCACACACACACACACACACACACACACACACACACACACACACACACACACAGACAGACAGACAGACAGACAGACAGACACACTTTCGCTTATATTATTATAGATTTCGCTACTCATAGAGACAATATTATCAGCATATATGTGGTTGCTGAGATACCTTTCTATCTGTGCTTATTTCTGTGATTTGATTATAGTCTATTTTTTTATTTTTGTCAAAATGCAGTAAGGAAGCCACGCCCCCTGCCTCCCCTTCTATTCTACAAGACAGCTGATTGATGCACTCCTCGTATCATCACTGCCAATCACAATATCTTCACTACTTAACAGCGCGTGACCACTGGACAGAGCAATCTTCACTACAGAGGGATTTTTTTTTTTGTCACCCTCTGTAGTGAAGATTGCCCCTGTCCCAGTGGTCACGCGCTGTTAAGTAGTGAAGATATTGTGATTGGTAGTGATGATACGAGGAGTGCACCAATCAGCTGTCCCGTAGAATAGAAGGGGAGGCAGGGGGCGTGGCTTCCTTACTGCATTTTGACCATAATAAAAAAAATAGACTATAGTTAAAAATTTCCTTCAGGCTAATCCTTTCCTTCAGGCCTTTCCTTCACGATAATCAAGATTTGGGAAGCTTTTTTACACTTTTTCTTGCGTTCTTTTTTTGTGTGTGTGTGTGTAATCACCTATTTCTTGGAAGCCTTTTTTCTGTATCCTCCCAATATTGATTTTCATTGAGCTGGTACATTTACAATTGCAATTATTTACAGTTTCGAAGGCGCTTATGTAATGTAGACAAGCCGTGTATGTGGGATGATCATATAAAAACATTCCCACCAGATGATAAAACAGTTATTTTTACTATCAATTTCCAAACCTTCATTAAAATCCCATCATGCACTTTTATCATTTACATACAATTCATCATAACCTTCATACACTATCCATAAAGTTAAAAAAATTCGTATAACTTATTTATTAACAGAAAATTCAATGATGAGTCAACACAGTGTTAAAGTTAATCATGAAATAATTATCATGAAAATCCATTCTATGAAAAATCCGGAATCATACTTGAGAATCTCGGAACTGCCTTGATAATCCGTCTTTCCAATGACTTTAAGTGGAGAGAAGGAGGAGAAATGGAGGAAGAAAGACAGGCATAATGGAGCGTTAAGAATGAGTCATGAGTATATATGAAGGGAGAAGAGACAGACTGCCGTGAAACACACAATGAGAGAGATAAAATATGGAATTAATGATGTGAGAAAGGTGTGTCTGTGTGTGTGTGTGTCTGTGTGTGTGTGTGTGTGTCTGTGTATGTGTGTGTGTGTGTGTGTGTGTGTGTGTGTGTGTCTGTGTGTGTGTGTGTGTGTGTGTGTGTGTGTGTCTGTCTGTGTGTGTGTGTGTGTGTGTGTGTCTGTTGTGTGTGTGTGTGTGTGTGTGTGTGTGTGTGTGTGTGTGTGTGTGTCTGTGTGTGTGTGTGTGTGTGTGTGTCTGTGTGTGTGTGTGTGTGTGTGTGTGTGTGTGTGTGTGTGTGTGTGTGTGTGTGTGTGTGTGTGTGTGTGTGTGTGTCTGTGTGTGTGTGTGTGTGTCTGTGTGTGCGTCTGTGTGTGTGTATGTGTTGTGTCATAAATTGCAAAAAATGCTACACTAATTTAGGAAAAAAATAAAGATTGTGAGCGCCAAATGTATTTTCTTTTCGTGATATCTCTCTCTCTCTCTCTCTCTCTCTCTCTCTCTCCTCTCCTCTCTCCTCTCTCTCTCTCTCTCTCTCTCTCTCTCTCTTCTCTCTCTCTCTCTCTCTCTCTCCTCTCTCTCCTCTCTCTCTGTTTTTCACACACACACCACACACACACACACACACACACAAACAAACAACCCCATGCAAAAAGAGAGCAAAAGAGAGAATAAAAGAAATCTAAAAATTAAAATAACAGATCCCCCTCATACAAAGAAAACATAGGCAATCGGCTTGGGGGTGGAAAGAATCCGAACTGCTCTACGCTCCCCTCCTCCCTCACACCCACCTCACACACCCCTCCCCTGATGGTTAGAAAAAAAAAAGAGAAGAGGAAAGAAATAATAGTAAAGACAAAAGAAAGAAAGAAAGAAAGAAAGAAAGAAGAGATAAAAGCAAGAGAAAAAACAAAACAGGGCAAGCGTGTTTTTGTCATGCCAAGTAAAGGTGGGAATCGAGTGCTCTTAAATTTCCATTTGT
Organism: Chionoecetes opilio; assembly: GCA_016584305.1. Taxonomy (NCBI): domain Eukaryota; kingdom Metazoa; phylum Arthropoda; class Malacostraca; order Decapoda; family Majidae; genus Chionoecetes; species Chionoecetes opilio. The sequence continues at coordinate 6,104 of JACEEZ010025963.1, read as the reverse complement.
CTGACATACGAAACACGTCGCGAAATGTGCGAATGTGATGTGAAAATGATGTGGCAATGGACGGACGCTAGATATTACATAACACACACACACACACACACACGCACACACACACGCACACACACACACACACACACACACACACACACACACACACACACACACACACATACACACGCACACACACACAAACCACATACACATACACACACGCACACAAAAACACACACACACACACACACACACACACACACACACCACAACACACACAACACACACACACACACACACACACACACACACAACACACACGCGCACACACACACAAACCACATACACACACATAAAAAACACAAGCCACACAAAAACATAAATGAACACACCAAAAAAAAAACATAAACACACAACACACACACACACCAACACACGCACACGCACACGCACACGCACACGCACACGCCACACGCACACGCACACGCACACGCACACGCACACGCACACGCACACGCACACGCACACGCACACGCACACGCACACGCGCACGCGCACACGCACACGCACACGCACACGCACACGCACACGCACACGCACACGCACACGCACACGCACACAGCACACGCACACGCACACGCACACGCACACGAACGCACACGCACACGCACACGCACACGCACACGCACACGCACACGCACACGCACACGCACACGCACACGCACACGCACACGCACACGCACACGCACACGCACACGCACACGCACACGCACACGCACACGCACACGCACACGCACACGCACACGCACACGCACACGCACACGAACACACCACACACACACACACACACACACACACACACACACACACACACACACACCACACACACACACACACACACACACACACACACACCATGGTTGATCCGTGAACTAGCAGCCATCCAAGCACCGTCTCCTGAGGCCAGCCAGCAGCACCCAGCGGTAGTAAGATTACAGATGACAGGCACCAGTGAAACACACCAATCCTTTCATCCCTTGGCCGCAAATTATATACCACAAGTGAGACTGAAAAGCAAATCATCACTCATTTTGCCGACATTCATAATTTACCTCTCTCTCGGTTTCACACTTGCAACCCTCTACCATCAATAACACTGTAACACTGCACTCACTAATGTCGCCAGGCGCCATATATTAAGAATTTTAGCATCACTACTGATTGGTATGTGCCACTGAAGACATGTACATAATTATAAACTACTGTGCATGCCTCTTTAGTGGTACATACGAATTTGTAGTGATGCTAAAATTTGTAATATATGGCGCCTGGAAATATTAGAGCAGTGACGACTACAGTTTTATTGACGATACATTACTTTTCTGTTGCCGCTCATCCCCTCATTTCGGACATGGAAAAGCCACATCAACGTCATAAATGCAGCTTCCATCTTCCATCCACCGCCTAGATCTAAATGAACCTCGCCTAGATAAGTTCTGAAGATATAAAATAACCTCAAGTGGTGCATTTCCTGAAGAACTGTCACAACGAGGTATTTTCTCCTAATTTCGGGCAAGGAAAACCCACATCGACGTCATAAATGCAACTTCCATCCACCGCCAAGACCTCTCACGTGCTATGCGACCCTGAACCTCCCTGTGTCGGACTGTACAACGCCCACACTGTTAATTAATTATTCAGGAAGAGTGCCGGTTAAAGGTTTAATGCTGGTTTAAAGCGTAATTTAAAAAGGAAATAGGGAAAAACTGGTTCACAAATAGGGTGGTAAATGATTGGAATGGACTCAGTCGACAGGTGGTCAGTGCGGAGTCAATAGGGATCTTTAAAAGGAGTCTGGATAAATTAATGGAGGGGGAAGAGAGGTGGAAGTAGGTAGTGTTACGTAACAGGAACTACTATGTGTAGGTCTCGCGGCCTCTTGTAGCTTCCTTATTTTCGTATCTTCTTATGTAAAAAGGCCGCAACTGTACCTGAAGGCGGGACAGAAGCCTCCCACACCAAACCAAGACCAAGACCATAAGCTTACTTTCGCCTTTCCTACAACGCCCACACTAACTATTCATAAGCTTACTTTCGCCCCCCCTGCATGGTCCTCCACCCTCACGCAAACTCAAAAAACCCGCCTGAAGAAGAGAGAGAGAGAGCCACAAGAGAGTCACCACTCTCCACTATATACGAGGACTTGTACATACTCAAACCTCCGCCTCTGTCCACCCTTAAACCAAAAGGAGTGAAGAATTGCCTGTTCGGGAAATGCCAATGTAAAGGTTATAAATCCTGATCCACAGCAGAACTATATTGATGTATTTTTATTGTAGTTTAGGTCTTTCATGAAACACTTGATATGTAATTTCACTAATAGACAATAGAGTGTTTTATAAAGCAGTTTCCATAGTTAACCCCTCCACGCCCAGATCTTTCCTTTGCTATATTAAAGCGTCTGTTGTTAGGCTTAAAATTACGAAAAAGTAACTTAATATACCAAATTAGCTCGTGAACAAGGGTATTAAACACGTCATATCTATAAAACATTGCTTATATTCATTAAAAATCGTCTAATCGTAGCCAAATTACAATGGAAATTAAGTTTTGGGCCTCAAGGGGTTAAGCACCACCTCCTTCATTGATTTGGAGAGTAATTCTTGTGCTAAAGTCACTAACAACACTATTATGCTACTTTATACCTCTTCCCTCTCCCGTCAGGCTGAGTAGACGTGATATGGGAATATTATCTGTTGTTTATGTGGCAGGGAAGGCGTCATTGACGAGCTGGTGTGTGTGTGTGTGTGTGTGTGTGGTGTGTGTGTGTGTGTGTGTGTGTGTGTGTGTGTGTGTGTGTGTGTGTGTGTGTGTGTGTGTTTGTGTTTGTGTGTGTGTGTGTGTGTGTGTGTGTGTGTGTGTAAACAACGAACAGAGGTGTCGTAACCAGCTTTGAAGGACGGTACAGAGTGACACAAAATAAGCCCCATCGTAAAACACACACACACACCGCCACGCGCAAAGCGCGCGCCGCACCACGCACGCACGCACGCACGCACGCACGCCACGCACGCACGCACGCACGCACGCACAACACGCCCCGCACGCACGCACGCACCCCACGCACGCACGCACGCACGCACGCACGCACGCACGCACGCACGCACGCACGCACGCACGCACGCACGCACGCACGCACGCACGCACGCACGCACGCACGCACGCACGCACACACGCACGCACACACGCACACCACGCACCCCACGCACACACGCACCACACACACACACCACACACACACACACACACACCACACACACACACCACCACCACACCACACACACACCACACACACCAGCACACACACACACACACACCAACAGCTCGTAAATGACGCCTTCCCTGTCACATAAACAACAGATAATATTCCCATGTCACGTGTAACAATCTCTAAGTGTAACCCTTGATTTACTTTTACCATTTTCAGTATCATTATTTTTTGTTATTATCTTCATTATTACCTTTGTTACCATTATCATCATTATCATTGCTATTCTTATCATCATCTTTATCCTTATCACTCTTATTATAACTACTATTATTTTTGTCAATGCTACTACTGTTGTTTTCATTATTGCCAATCATTATCACAAACATACCAATATAAAAATACATATATATGCACAGACATCTACTCATCTTTCTCCGCTCATTCCTCTTCCATTCCCTCCATTTCCCTCCACTTTTATTCCTTCTCCTCCTCCACCCTGTCAATCAACAACACCACCACCAGAAATTTGCAGATGACACCAAATTAGGCGGTAAAGCATATACTAGAGAAAACTGCGAACTCTTACAACGTGATCTCGACAAACTATCAGATTGGAGTGATAAATGGCTATTAAAATTCAATTCTGATCAATGTAAAGTAATGCATATAGGCAACGATAACCTCAAATATAACTATCAAATGCATAATAAATCGTTAACTGAAGTACAGCAGGAAAAGGATTTAGGTGTAATCATCAGTAATGATCTTAAAACCAGTCCGCATTGCCTAGCTGCCAGTAAAAAGGCGAATATGATGTTGGGCTTCATTAAACGCAACTTTGAACATAAAACTCCAAAAGTAATGACACGATTATACACGTCTTTGGTTAGGCCGCACTTAGAATATGCCGTTCAATTTTGGTCGCCTTGTTTTGTAAAAGATCAAGCCAAATTGGAATCAGTGCAAAGAAGAGCAACCAAACAAATTCCATCTCTGCGAAATTCATCTTATGAAGAGAGTGCGGAAACTTAATATGTTTTCCTTAAAGGATCGTAGAATTCGTGGGGACTTGATAGAAACCTTTAAGATCCTAAAAGGATTTTATGTCATTAATCAAGAGAACCTATTCGAACTTTCTCCTCAAGTGACAACTAGAAATAACGGTTTAAAACTAAACGGTCAACGTTGCATCACAGATCTCCGTAAAGATTATTTCAAAGTTAGAGTTGTTGATCGATGGAACAAGTTACCAGCAAATGTTGTCGAAGCCAGCACAATAACTACATTTAAAAACAGACTTGACGCGCACTGTAAAGTAAATGGGTATTGATATCAATCAATCAATCATTGGGGGCATACGCCGGGGGCGCGTCGCCTCACCCACCCTACGACGCCACTCCCGGGGGTCACCACGCGCGAGTTCCCATGCAGACTCCTTTCCCATACCAAGCAGCTCTCGACAAGAAACATCAACTTGCCCCAGCCACGAGCCTTGTGGGCGCCCCCTTTGCCTCCTCCACGCCGGATTGTCTCTTACAGATACAACCCAATGGGAAGGATCGGTTTCAGGGTAGTGTGCCACATGCCCATATAGCCGAAGTTGGCGCTGACGGACTATGCAGGTAATAGGCCTCGATTCAGTCTCACGGTGCAATCGCTGATTTGACACGTAATCATCCCAGCAATACCCCATGATTCTGCGAAGACACTTATTACCAAAGACATTGATTCGTCTCTTCAAGTCACTATTTAGTGTCCATGTCTCACAACCATAGAGTAAGACAGGGATCACAAGCGACTTGAAGATCCGGATCTTTGTCCTCCTGCACAGGTACCGACAACGCCAAATACTCCCGCTGAGCGAGTCCATAACACCGTGGGCTATGCCAATCCGCCGTAAGACTTCTTGACGTGACCCGCCGTCATTATGGACTGCGCTACCAAGGTATGTAAAACTTTCCAAGATCTCAATGTCCTCGCCACACGCATGAACAGACTGTACTGCTTCCTCTAGTAAGTCTCCAAACACCTGGACCTTGGTCTTGAGCCAGGAGACCTCAAGTCCCAAAGGCTTTGCCTCCTCGTGCAGCGCCTCGAGAGCCATCACCAGGACCTCCAGCGACTCAGCAAAGATTACTGCATCATCGGCAAAAACAAGATCAGTGATCTTGGTGTTGCCGACGGATGCTCCACAATCACTTTGATCTACAACCTTGTCCAATACCCAGTCCATACAAGCGTTGAAAAGTGATGGGGCAAGGACGCACCCTTGCCTCACTCCTGTATTCACAGGAAAGAAGCTGGATACACCTGCCCTACACTTCACAGCACTCTCAGTCCCAGAATACAGACCAGTTATCAAACCAATAGTCCTTGCAGGAATCCCTCGGTATTGATAGTGCCCTGCGAATTCATATTATAGTCTCCCGGATTGATTAGTAGTGGGGCGGTTTACCTAGGATATTCAAACCTATTGTGCATTTTTTGATAAAAGCACCAATTTTGGCAGAGGTAGACCAATATATTATGAACAAATTTGGATGTGGAACCATCGCCCAACTGCCCCCTGGCGTTCGTGGCGGCCATTTTCCAAAATGGCCGCCATGTGGCTGCCGAGGAAGACTTATCCCTAGGTGAATGAGATGTACTGAGTAAATGTGCAGGAAAAAATTATTGTTTTGAATCTGCAATGTTGTGCAAACATTATGTTGCGTGTTGTTGCTAATGTAGGGTAGCACCAACAAAGAAAGGTGCCCATGTGTTTTTAGAATCTTATCTTATTATCGATTTATTAAATTATTCATAGATTAGCATAACAACCATGACAAACATCTCTCAAAAT
>JACEEZ010025961.1:20000-33151 GCA_016584305.1 Chionoecetes opilio | reverse complement strand
GGGGTTTTAAAAACTGCCTGGTGGATTTGGTTTGTCTGTGATTTGGAGTCTTCCCAGGAAAGATTGTGCTCAGGTCGCTTTCACGTGTATCATACCACTTTGCGTCCCTACTGCAGCCAGTCAGTACCTTGCCCTCCAGCACTGTTCAATGACCTTCGTGAAAAACTATGAGGGGTAGCAATGCAATAAAGCGCTGCATTGATTGAAGTGCTTCATAATAAATATAGAGGAGAAACATTTTTCTTATTTATTTGAAACGAACCTGATATTTATTGCTGGAGAAAGTAGGAATTCAATCGCATGAATGTCACTCCTCTTCCCAAGAAAAAGGTAATAAAGAAAGTTTGATTAAAATCACATTTCCAGACATATTTTGCTGATACTACATATTACAGTAAATACTAAATGAAGAATAATACAGAAAATGCTGAATACTGCTGAAATGTTATGCGGACAGTGTGACAGAGGTCGGTATAGGAGAGGTGATCATAAGCACTGGCTAATAAGGAAATCCTCGCTCTCTAATTCCTGCTGTTAAAATGTTGGTGTATGCGAGTATATGATGATGTCAAGAAGCGCAGATACATAGATATCAATAGTCATGCTTCCTTGCCTTGCCATGCAGCTTCTCCGCGTGTTCAAGCAACGGCATCCCCGACCTGAATGCTTGTCTCCGTGTCATCTCGCTTCATCAAATAGCTTTCAAATGCTACCATCAATGGTCCAAATTTCTCCTCTCATATTTTCCCTTCCTGTTGTAAACACTGAAAATATTGCGGCTCCGACCCATGATTCTCCTGCACATCCATTACTTTTGTATCATCTTAATTTTCATTTTTTTACCTTTTGTCTTTCCTGGATTTGTTTTATTATTTTCCTTCCTTTAAAGATGGTGGATCCAATTCCAGTCCACCTCTTATTTCAGAAGGCTGCTTCTTTTTTTAGTATTTTTTCACAATTTCAGCAAAGCGGCGATCCATCTCGCGGCTGCTATCGTGACGCGCTCATTAGTCCTGATTGAGTCTTTCTTAAATATCTTTTCCTCTGAAAGATGGTGCGGCTCATCGAGCTTCACCTGCTTGGTTTTATTCTCTGACATTATTTGTTCATGGTTTTCTACTTCGTTACCCTACCCAGCTCCTTCAGTGTAACTTTCAGGTTCTTCAACTCAGTATTTAGAAACCCTATCTCAATAAATATATATATATATTATATATATATATTATATATATAATATATATATATATATATATATATATATATATATATATATATATATATGAACAAAAGCTATTCTGTATGTAGGAGCTGCTTTATAGGTGGTGTGTGTGTGTGTGTGGTGTGTGTGTGTGTGTGTGTGTGTGTGTGTGTTGGTGTGTGCGTGTGTGTGTGTGTGTATGTGTGTGTGTGGGTGTGTGTTTGTGTGTGTAGTGTGTGTGTGTGTGTGTGTGGTGGTGTGTGTGTGTGTGTGTGTGGGTGTGAGAGAGAGAGAGAGGAGAAGAGAGAGGAGAGAGAGAGGAGAGAGAGAGAGAGAGAGAGAGAGAGAGAGAGAGAGAAGAGAGAGAGAGAGAGACGAGAGAGAGAGAGAGCGAGAGAGAGAGAGAGAAAGAGAGCGAGAGCGAGAGCAGAGAGCGAGAGCGAGAGAGAGACAGAGAGAGAGAGAGAGAGAGGAGAGAGAGAGAGAGAGGAGAGAGAGAAGAGAGAGAGAGGTAGAGAGAGAGAGAGAGATGAGAAGAGAGAGGAGATGAGAGAGAGAGAGAGAGAGAGAGAGAGAGAGAGAGAGAGAGAGAGAGGAGAGAGAGGAGAGAGAGAGAGAAAGAGAGCGAGAGCGAGACGAGAGCGAGAGAGAGACAGAGACAGAGACAGAGACAGAGACAGAGACAGAGACAGAGGAGAGAGAGAGAGGAGAGAGAGAGAGAGAGAGAGGAGAGAGATGAGAGCGAGAGAGAGAGGAGAGAGAGAGAGAGAGAGACGAGAGACGAGAGAGATGAGAGAGAGGAGAGAGAGAGAGAGAGAGAGAGAGGAGAGGAGTGGGAGAGAGAGGAGAGGAGAGAGAGAGGAGAAGAGAGAGAAGAGGAACCATCAAGGCGATGAAAAAAAAGTGTTTTCTTTTCTATTTTGTCTCGTTGTCTTGTTGCCTCCCATCGTGTTGGCGTTGATGTTCCTTGTCTGCAGCACAACATTGTCAATCTATGTTACCGCAAGTGTTCTCACGACAGAATCCACGAAAAAAAATTGACCACAAATCGTGGATAATGAACATGTAACAGCAGAAAAATGTTCAATAACTCATCGAGGCTTAGCTCTCAAGGTGTGAACCGTCCATACAGGCAGCCTAAGTAAAGGATTATGAGGAAGGTCAAGCTTATTTCCGTGATTTTTTTTTTTTTCCGGATCCCTCCTCACATTATCATTTAAAGGTTAAGTTATGATAAAAAGGCAAACCACAGTAGTGATAAGGTTCATAACAATGGTAGTGATGCATGTCTCCCCCTCTCCTCCTCCCCCCGTGCTTTCTTAGTCTCCCATGTCCTCCCGCAGCGCGCCCAACGTCCGTGGTGATCAAAGCCCCCGCGGAACCGCTGGTCGAGGGACGGAAGACGCGGCTGGAGTGCGTGGCGGCGGGGGCGTATCCATCGGCTGCCATCTCTTGGGACATGACCGTCGCGGGCCGCTCCAAGCTTCTAAAGCCACGGTGGGTACAGTGGAGTTAAAACCCGTCATTTTTGGGTGCATCCTTTGGTAAAACCAAACCTGCCACCCCCCTCCCCCTATTTATTCATATGTCTATAGGTAAGAAGGGGGTTGGGCCCCCTAGCCCAATTTTTCTTATGGGGTCGGGGGGCGGTGCAGAAGGGCGCTCCCCGCGAATACCCCTGGGAAAATCAAACGCGGAGGGTTTTCGTTTGGGCTGGGAATGTTCTGAGCCCCCGACAATCATCGATCCCTCTCCTATGGGGCGAGCTCAGTAGGTGAGGGTGGATATAGTGGGACTCTTGAGACGAGGGGGGCCGGCAGTGGCGAGATAGCAGGGGGGTTTTAACCTACTACTGGTCCCCCAATTAGCAATGGTCCCCGTGTAGGGGAGTAGCTATGGGCATCTCCAGAAAACGCAGCCGTCAGTTTTTGAGGTTACCCCGGTTGAGAGCGTTAATGCGGGTGAGGAAAAAACACACTTGGGTTTCATGTCTTTGTTTGCAGTTAGCCCCCTCCCCGGAGGTTTAAAAACTGAAGAGAAGGAGATTTTCACCCCAAACTCGACTCTGTTTTAATAGGCCTCCCGGGACACATATTGTTTTGGGGGCGATTAAATTATATGGCACTGTGAGAGAAGGGAAAGAGTTGTGTTGGCCCCATGGCTCCGGTCCAAAAAACCCCAAACAGTTCTCTGTTCTGAACTTTGCAAGATCCAAAAGGTTTGGAAAATTGCGGGTTCTTGGTATCAGGGGCCCAGAGCTGCACCGCGGGGACAGGGTTATAGTAACCCGGAGGGGTAGCTAAGCAGATCGACCACTTTCCCCGTTGTTTTGGTGGGGGATCCCAAACTGCGGGGTTTTTCCGGAGGCGAGTTCTTTGGAACAGATCACAGATTGTTGTTGCACATTAAAGGGTTCATGTAAAAGTCCAGAAAAATCTAAGAAGTAACCTACGGTTTTGCATCTGAGAAACTAAAGGGGAAACTTTACATGTGTCATGAGTATGCGGTGGCAGTCTCAAAAATCAGTTGATGCGTCGGTGCTTGGGGGGACCCTTAGAAAACTGTGGGATCCCTTCAAACGGAAAACCTAAGGTGCCAAGGAGTGATTGGGGAGCCCCCGAGGTAAGGCGGGTTTTGTCTCGACGGAGACGCGGGAGAAAATCGAGGAGAGCGCCTGCGGGGTGGTGGGAAAGGGACCAGCACAGGGCTCGTACCCCGGACTAGAACCCCCCTAGGAGGGGACAAGGAGGGGTATGTCAGGAGTTCGTGAGGAGTCGAGGGTATTGAACGTAATGACCCGACCCGCTACCGACCCCTGAAGAAGCCCCGTTCCAGTCTCCTTCGGGCGAGTGCTTTTCGAAAAGAAGAGGGGCCCTGTGTATGGATGTAGGATGGGCAGATAGTCGTTGGGCGATCTTTGGGCAGTTGTCCACGGTGGACCCCCCAAAAATGAGCAGTTACACACGGGGTTACAGGCAGTGGATCCCGACCCTCCCATTGACGAATCGACCCTTCTTGACAAAGTCAGGAGGCTTGGCTGAAAAACAAAGTTGAGGGTAGAAAGGCGCTGGGTTTGTAAATTTCAGTGGGGGAGTCCTCAATGCGGGGGGGTGAGGCATGACCCCGCGGGCTGCATGCGTCGACTGCCGTGTAAACAATCAGGCCCATTCCTCCTGACTGGAAAAGGGGGCTGGTGTCCCTATCTGGAAAGGGAAAGGGGCCCGTCGGACTACAACAATTACCGTGGTATTAATGTGGGGACCAGGAAGGGCTTGCCCATTTTTGCTGAAGGATTCGCATCATTGGTGAAGCATAGAGCCCTCAGCAGTCGGGTTTTCACGCCGGGGTAAGTCAACAACGGGGCCCGTACCCCCAGCGTTTCGTGCCCTGGTGGAAAAACGCCAATAGTTTCGACAGGGGAGCTTGCAGCCTAGTGATTCAAAAAAGGGTTTTGATTGTGCATCGGAGTAACTTTGGGATTTCCCCGACTTGAGGGTTTCCTGCAAGGATTTTGGGTTTGATAACTGGTCGTATTATGGGACGAGAGTGCTGGAAGGTGGGGAGGTGTACCCAGCTTTTTTCCGGAAAACAGGAGTAGGCAAGGGTGCGCCCTTGCCCCATCATTTCAACGCTGTAGGAATGGGTTTTGGAAAAGGTTGTAGATCAAAGGTTTGTGGAGATCCATGCCAACACCAAGTCATGTCTTGTTTTCCCGATGATGCATAATTTTTGTGAGTCGCGGGAGGCCTGGTGAGGCTTCGAGGCGCGCACGGGGAGGAAAAGCTTTGGGACTGAGGTCTTCGGGCTCAAAACCAAGACCCAGGTTTTTGGAGTTTACAGATGAAGCAGTACAGTTGTTAGGGTGTGGCGAGGACTTTGAGATTTGGAAAGTTTTAATCCCTTTGGTTTAGCGCAGTCCAAATGAGGGGGCACGTCAAGAAGTTTTAGGGGAAATTTGGCTAACCAGGGGTTTTTATGGCTCCCCAGCGGAGTATTTGGCGTTGTCGGACTTGCAGAAGGACAAAATCCGGATTTTCAAGTGTTTGTAATCCCGTTTACTCTAGGGTTGTGAGAAGGACACTAAATTTGATTTGAAGAGACGAATCAATGCCTTTGGTAATAAGTGTTTTCGCAGAATATGGGGATCGTGGGGATTAGTGCAAATCAGCGTTTGCACTGAGACAAATCGAGGCCCTATTACCTGTAGTCCGCAGGCCAATTTTCAGAAATGGGATGGGCACGCTACCCGAAACCGATCTTCCCATCGGGTTGTATCTGTAAGAGACAATCCGGCGTGGAGGGGGCCAAGGGGGCCCCCACAAGGCTCGTGGGGGGCAATTTAAAGTTTTTTCGGAGCTGAGGTATGGGAAAGGAGCCTGCATGGGAACCCCGGCGTGGGCCCCGGGGTGGCGCTAGGGTGGGCGAGGCGACGCCCCCCCCCCGGCTATCCCCCCAAGATTGATGATTGTTTGATACGTAAGTAAAACCAGTTTGAGTCCCCAAACCCCCTTATTTGGGTACTGTTTTGAGTAAGTACACATCAGCCCCCCCCCCCTTAATTTCCTTCTTGTGCCCTTTATCAACAGATACTAGGTATGCTACAAGGCTGGTAGACGCCACAGTTTTCCTTTTTTTAGAAGGAGATCCTTTTTGGGGGCTGCACCACTATGGGGTGCTTTTTTATTTGTAAGTCAATTTAGGTAAGAGAAGGACCACTTCAAGGTACCGCGACGGTGTCTTTCTGTTAGAGAGAGGGAGGAGAGAGGGGGAGAGAGAGAGAGAGGAGAGAGGGAGAGAAAAGAGAGAGAGGAGAGAGAGAGGGGGGAAGAGAAAAAGATGAAAAGAGGAGAAAAAGAAGAGAGGAGAGGGGGAAGAGAGAAGGAGAAAGAAAGGGAAGAAGAGAGAGGGGAAAAGGGGAAAAAGGGGAAAGAGAGAGAGAAAAAGAGAGAGGAAGAGAGAGAGAAAGGGGGGAGAGAGAAGAGGAGAGGAGAGAGGAGAGAGAGAGAAGAGAGAGAGAGAGGGAGAGAGAGAGAGGAGAGAGAGAGAAGAGAGAGAAGAAAAAGAGAGAGAGAGAGAGAGAGAGGAGAGGGGGGAAAGAGAGAGAGAGAAGAGATTTGCAATGGGAGAGAGTGCAATGAGTACACGGACACATAGAAATACAACGCAAACAAACAAAAACCCAGCCTCCCCTCACCACACTCGGTAAAGGAAAACCCCAGGCCTATTATTATCTCCCTCGTCATTTTTCCCATGACTTTCCCTCCCCCCTCCCATCGTAGCATCAGCAACTGAGATATGTAAGACCCCCAGCGTGTCAAGAGTTCGTTAACCCGGGTGGGGAGCTGCATAGGTCTCTGTCGCAAACCCCGCCCCAGGCCAGCCATCCAAATAGGCGCCAGGAAACATGAAACCCCCACGTTTATGTAAAGGTCAGCACATCTGCTTTTCGACCTATGCCGACTGGCTGTGCTAACAAAACGCATTAATCTCAGGAAAAACGGAACATCAGCGATATGGCCAGCTCACGAGAAACAGCGCGGGGAAAAAGTCTAAGTCTTTGCCGTGATCCTTTTCCTGGGATGACATGTGGGTGGTAGCTACCGGGGCAGCCTGGTTCGCCCCAGCCGACAATCAAAAAATTTGGCCAAAATATTTTCCCAGAGTTGTGAATCATTGTATTGTTGTGGGAAAAACCCTTTAATCCCTAATCCGTCCCCTAAATTCAATAAGCCGGGGATTATTCCCGGCAAGTCAAACTACAACGAGGGAAAAAGGGAAAACAAAAATAAATGAGGCCACACGCCAAAAATTTACATTATTGGGATCAGTTTTATCCCCGGGCGGCCCATTCAGGTCCACGTTGTAACGCCAATCACATAACAGCCCCCGTTTTTACTTTACGAACAAGAATCGCTCTCGGCAGGAGAATGCACTGGGGCGCTAGAAACTGTTCTGCTCTTTAAATAAAATCTTTGGGATTGTGGTTGGGCCTGGGTAAAAAGGTCCCTTTCCGACACCGTGTTAAGCGGCGCCACACCCCCCGGGAGTGGACAGGAAGCGGCCAGTGAAAAAGGGAGGGGGAGGCTATGCAAGGGGCTGCGAGATTTTGGAGTGCTTGGGGGTGTGAATTTCCCCCGTTGTTTTTGTGGAAGGGGGGGGGGCCCTTGGGGTATGGTGCGGAGCGGGAAGGGGGCAGTGGAGGAACGGAGCAGAAAAGGATCGTTGAGGGGGGACGGGACGTGTCGAGTGCTTGGTAGGGCGGACCACTTCTTAAAGGTAAATAAGAAAAATCGTTACCGCCCCCAACCCCCTACCGCAAACTTTCATTTGATAAGATTTTATCGAATTTTTCCCGCTAAAAAGTCAGCAGAGGAAGGGAGAATATAGGCAATTTTTTTATATTTGCAGAGGGTCTTTAATCCCTCCTGATAGGAGACTGAGGGATAAGTTGGAGGGAAAATAACACGACATTTTTCCCACAAGCTTTGGCAAAGTATATAGCAAAGAGGAGAGAGGGCGGTGACGCTGTTTTAGGCAACGGTAGGGGTGAGGACCACTGTGTTGTGGTGTGGTGGTGGTGGTGTGGTGTTTGGTTTTGGTTGTGGTTGTGTGTGTGTGTGTGTTTTGGGTGTGTTGTGTTTTTGGGGTGTGTGTTGTGGTGTGTGGTGTGGTGTGTGGTGGTGTGTGGTGGTGTGTGGTGGGGGTTGTGGGTGGTGGGTTTTTGGGGTGGTTGTGGTGTTTTGGTGTGTGTGGTTGTGGTGGTTTGTGGGTGTGGTGGGTGGGTTGGTGTGGGGTGGGGGGGTGTTGTTGTTGGGTGGTGTTGTTTTTGGTGGGGCGTTGGGGGGTGGTTTTGTGGGGGTTTTTTTTTTTTTTTTTTTTTTTTTGGGGGTTTTTTGGGGGTTTTTTTTGTGGGTGGTGTGGGGGGGTGTTGTTGGGTTTTGGGGGTGGTTGTGTGGGGGTAAAAGTAAGGGGCGGGGTTTTTTGTGCCCGGGGGACTGCTTCTAAAAGTAAAAGTCGTAACTTTTAAAGATTTTCTGGCACAGGGGTGGCGCGGGGGCCCCCCCTTTTTTTTTTCATTTTTTTAAAAAATTTTTTCTTTTCCCCCTTTTAACCTTTTGCCCTTTGTTCCTTTCACTTTAACCTTATGGGCCTTTTGGGGGGGGTTCCTTTAGGTCCCTGAGATCGGTCCTCAGCCACCCCAAATTGTTGCGTGGTGGGTTTGTAAGTCAAAACCTTTTGTTAGGTAATTGAAATGTATAGAAGGACAAATATCGATCTTATCCTTTCCTTTAAAAAGTTTTTTTCCTGCAATTTTTTCTTAGGGATTTTATGTTTGATAACCCCCCAAAAACAATTTTTATTAAAAATTTCAAAAAAACATTTTTTACCCTTTCAGCCTTTTTCCCAAGGCCCCTTTTTCGAACTGCAAGGACCAATCTAAACGACTTTTTTATAGCATCGATGTGGGACCCACCTTGGTCCTTATGGTGAGAGGTGTTTTAAACCCCAAAGATGGGTTGAAAAAGGGGGATGGTAAAATGCAAAAGGGCAAACCCCTTTGAATTGATTTGTGTTTGTATTGGGTTGGGTCAAAACAAAGCTTTAAACCCTTTTTCTTAATTTGGGTAACAGGAATAAAAGTGACTTGAGAGACCGAATCAATCCCCCTTTGGTTAATGTCTTCGCAAATAGGGTTTCGCTGGGATAATTAGTGTCAAACACAGCCCTGGATGAACGGGCCCTTTCCGCAAGTTGCGGCAAAAACCCGGAATGGGGATGTATACCCCGAAAAGATCCCCGGGGATCGTGAGAAATCCCCATGGAGGGGCCAAGGGGGCCCCAAGGTCGTGGGGTGGGCAAATTAAAAAAAAAAAAAAAAAAAAAAAAAAAAAAAAAAAAAAAAAAAAAAAAATTTTTTTTTTTTTTTTTTTTTTTTTTTTTTTTTTTTTTTTTTTTTTTTTTTTTTTTTTTTAAAGGGGCCCAATTTAAAAATGGGGGGGGGGGGGGGGGCCCCCCTTTCCGATCCCCAAAAAAAAAAAATCTTTTTTCCCGGGAAAAGATCCCAAGTGGGGGGTTAGGGGGAGCTGAATCAAGGCTCAAAAGCCCCCCCTCTTTTTTAAGAAAAAAGAAGAGAATAAAAAAATAGTGTCCCGGGGTCGCAGAATTCATGGGTTACGGGGGATATTAGTGTAAAAACAGCATTGCACCGTGAGATGAATCGAGGCCTTTACCTGCAAGTCTGTCAGCGCCAACTTCGGCATAGGGCATGGCACGCTACCCTGAAACCGATCCTTCCTTCGGGTTGTATCTGTAAGAGACAATCCGGCATGGAGGAGGCCAAGGGGGCGCCCACAAGGCTCGTGGGGGGGGCAATTTGATGTTTCTTGTCGAGAGCTGTTTGGTATGGGAAAGGAGCCTCCCATGGGAACTCGCGCGTGGTGACCCCCGGGAGTGGCGTCGTAGGGTGGGCGAGGCGACGCGCCCCCGGCGTATCCCCCCAATGATTAAATTGATCTTGTGGTCTTAGTATTGGTGGGGATTTTCCACACAAAGTCTTTAACCCCTATTAGTCATTAAGTAGGTACAGCAGAATAAGTCAGTTCTGTGCTGTGTTTGGGACGGTCCGCTTGCAATCCATTCTTCCCACTTTGCCTCTGCTCATTTTCCATAAGAAAAAAGATGGAGGACCACATAACGGGCCTCGGCTCCCAATTTGCTTTTGAGGCTTGTCAAGTTTATGCACAGGGCCCTGTTTATGCACAGGGCCGGCACACAGCTCTTGCCGCATGCCGGGCCAAAGACTTCGAGAGACTCGCAGTATATACTGTAATATGATCGATGGAAGGGCGGGCGAAGTCGTGCAGAAATTACGCATCCTTGAAGTGGGGCTGGCGCTCAGCGGGGTCTTCATGTCGGTGTGCGGATCATTATGAGCCTCTAAATGCCATCGATTCCCAATCTATTCGGAAAGTCAAGTTGTTTAGGGACTGAATCAGTCAAGCTCTAAGATGAAGAGAAAACTAGCTGTCAGTGGAGAGAACAGCAATTGGTGTAGGGGGGAGGGGGGGAGTCTTTGTTCTCTCCTGGTCGGGTTGTATTGACAGTACCATCATCAAGGGAAAACCTAAAGTCGTCATCACACGACTGTTACCTGCATTCTGAAAAAGTTGCCGCGCTGACAAACGTATCGTGCAGGTAACGCTGAGACATCATATATCTTTTCCAACAATGTAGGTGCTTTTTGACAGTAAAGAGTTACTCGCCACCCTAGATGTTGTACCATACCAGTGGCTTGAGGATGTCAAACTAGATTTAGGGAACTGTATTGTAGTCACTGGAGCAGACGACAGTTTGTTTGTGTTAGTTATACCAACGTCATTGCCCAAAGGCTTATCGAAATGAAATGGCAATAATTCTTTTGATCCTCGATCTCTTTTCTCCTTCTCTGATATAGTTTAATACAAATATATTTAAACCAATAGCCTATCCTTTTAGCCCTTTTAAGCCTTTGGTGTTTTATTTCTCCAGAGTTGGACGTGGGATTTGTGTGTGTATGTATGTGTGTGGTGTGTGGTGTGTGTGTGTCACTGTGGTGTGTGCGTGTTTTGTGTGTGTCCTGTGTGTGTGTGTGTGTGTGTGAGTGTGTGGTGTGGTGTGTGTTTTGTGGTGTGTGTGTTTTGGGGTGTGTTGTGTGGGGTGGGGTCAATGTGTGTGTGGTGCGGTGTGTGTTTTGGTCCTGTGTGGTGTGTGTGTGTGTGTGTGTGGGGTGTGGTGTGTGTGTTTTTGTGTGTGTGTGTGTGGGGTGTGTGGTGTGTGTGGGGTTGTGTGTGTGTGTGTGTGTGTGTGTGTGTGTGTGTTTTGTGTGTTTCCCCTGATGTGGCCTACTGGGCCTAAATTATACTGTATGGTCTTGTTTCTAATATACTATGGGAGTAGTCGTGTGTCTGTGTGTGTGTGTGTGTTGGTGTGTGTGTGTGTGTGTGTGGTGTGTGTGTGTGTGTGTGGTGTGTGTGTGTGGGTGTGTGTGGTGTGTGTGTGTGTGTGTGTGTGTGTGTGTTGTGTGTTGTTGGGTAGCCGAAACTGTAAATTCAATTTTGATGAGAGTAGGCTCAAAAAAATCGCAAATAAATCGTGGGTGGTAAATGGCTTGGTCCCATGTCGATGAATCATTTGAAGGGGGGGGTTGGGCTTAAAAAAAACTTTTCAGAGGGTTAGATTACACTAATGAAACTCTGCGGTAAAAATCTTGCCGCATTCACTAATTCCGTAGACTCATGGACTTATCGTTTGTGCGTGTATTCATCTAGTTGTATTTACAGGGCCTGAGCAACGATCGTATAGCCCCGTCTCCATATCAACATTTTTATCGTTCATCCTTAGTGCTTAGTTTTGGCCGAAGCCAGCACCCCCGGGGAGCAGGTCACAAACCCGGCTAACACCCGGACCCATTCACTGCTGGGGTGGACAAAGGGGCTCGGGTTTTAAGGAAACAGCCATCGTTTCCGCTCCGCCCCGGGGGTCGAACCCGGGACTTCTCGGTTGTGAACCGAGCGTGCTACCCCTACACTACGGAGTACCCAGGGGATACTGGGGCTAGGGGCTACATCATACTGTGTGTGTGTGTGTGTGTGTGTGTGTATGTGTGTGTGTGTGTGTGTGTGTGTGTGTATGTGTGTGTGTGTATGGCACACACACACACACACACACACACACACACATTACATTTTCCCTTGTAAGTGGTCAGACGTCAATTTCACAAGAGACTCACCCACTTGGCACTCACAACATCGTAAAATTTTAACATGCTAGATTACAAAGTTTAACAGTCCACAGGTAGTATAGTAAAAAAAAGACGTCATAGGAATTGAATAATTCCAAGGGGAGGGATAAGAATTCAGGTCATCATATACGTAGAATGAATGGTTGAAATTTCATGCAACTTTAACACAATGTTGAGACTATTACAAAACTGCTTCACACAAGACATTTGAATCCAGACATTTCAAAATCCAAAACCAAAAATCAACTTTTTTTTTTTTTTTTAATGTAAATTCTTCAAGCTTTTACTACGCCTTCCGTTTTGCTACCAATGCTTATTTTTAAAATTAATTTTAAGGAGGAAGTATATTTCTATTAAATTTTTTGCCGGAGTTTGACATTTTTTATAAGTTTTCAAGATAGATACAATTTTTGAAGAACCGCAAAAACAACAAGATGTAATTTGATCTGATTAAGAAATTATTTTTGCATATATCAATATTTTAGCAAGATTAATCCTTCTATATATCATACTGATCTAAAGACAATTACATGATTCAAAATTGGTTAGAAATTGAGCAAGTAGTGACCTATTGAAGTACTGAAAACCAGTCAACATGCAATTCTGAGAAAACGGTCCTCAAAGATTGGCTACAAATTACTCCTATAACATTCAATTTAACAGAAATTTCTGCTTCGTAAGTTCTATAACTTTTAATAAAGATTCCAATAAAAAAACTGATTAAAACTTGATCAATAAATATAAAAAATACAGCATTTTGAATGCAAGTATCCAGAGCAATTCTTGGCGGCGATTTTAGCGGCGATGGGCCTTTTCATCTAATAGACCAAATATAAATAAAAAACCTACATACCTTTATCAGGGCCCTCCTAGAAGCCCTTGCCTTTGTTCAAACTCTTTTTACACTATCCCAGGGGTGGTTTGAGAAGCGCATTTCCCCCCGGGTTTCCCCAGTAGGCCTACTCTCTTGTGGTTGCTGTATCGTACAGCAACCACAACCATTTTTTTTAGATAAAATAACAAGATAACTGAAACAAAATGGAAAACTAAATTTGTATTAGATGATATGGCAACAATCCCAGACGTATTAGCCCCTTAAACGCGCGTAGGACATTTAGCATTCGTGCGAAAGTTTAAATGAACATACGTTTGGCAGAGCTGATGATAGCAGCT
>JACEEZ010025961.1:0-10000 GCA_016584305.1 Chionoecetes opilio | reverse complement strand
GAAACAACGTCCTACGTTGGGATACGTTGTATAGGATACGTTCCCGTTGTCCGCCCTTAGACTGAACAGAACGTTGTCTGAACAGAGACCCAGGGACACAGCCCAAGACATCACTCAACAAGCTGACGGCTCTGGTGAAGGTCCTAGTCTCTTTCTTATACGCTACAAGGAGAAGGGAAGCAACGAGAAACTAAAGAGAGAAAGGCCGAGGGAAACTGAGACGAAACAAGACTCACCCTAGCCGCGACCCACGATTGGAATGTCCCCCTTCGCACTGAGTTGGTGTATCGTGAGTACGAGATAAAGTTGCTGTGAGACAGGGCCGTGCGTGAACAACCAGAGACCATAAGCTACGAGTCACTAGGTTAGATATAGGAAATATAATTACTTGTGTTAGTGTTAGTGAACAGGACATCGAGACAAACGTTATCCTTGTCCAATTGTGTGGCTGACTTGAGGTACCCATTGAGTGTATATAAATACAACTAAGAACCACAACTAAAAGAAAGTCCTAACCAGTAGAAGGACATTTATTGGTACCAAGATAATTTATGTACATTTAATTATTTGCATTTTGTAATGAAATAACAAAACAACCACTTCAGTTTCAAGCTCCCTAAGTAAATATTTGTCTGTCCCTAAGTTACAAGGCCACTCGGTACATGAGCACGCTACCTAGGTAATTCATATTTCTCATATAACGTAACAACAACTTACGGGGTACGACAGTGGTGGCAGCTTTTTTGGGATTTTGGAGCTGATAAGTACTTGCCGCTAACAAAGCAAAGTCAGTAAAGCCTCCAACAAAAACACTTTATGTGGCACCGTAAACCTAAAGTAAAGCAGGTTTCTTCAGACAGTGATACCAGTAGTGAGGAAGTAGATTACTCTAGTGATAGTGATCATTACTATTGGGATAACAATAATACCATCGATATGACGCCTCCTACGTCAAGCGACACAACGTCACAGGGTGCCGCCCAGAGTAACATCAATCCGGGAGCAGCGGCAGATTTAGCCGCAATCATCACTGGTAATGCGAAAGACAATTACGCTAAAGTGAGCGGGCTTAATTACTTCAGTGGGAAAAACAAGAGTGTTGACCCTGAGTAGCCAGGCTTAGAATTTCATATAAGCCCGAAGAGCTGGCTTAGGGCTATAGAGACCAGAACCAAGGAAAACTGGACAGACTGCGGTAAAATAGAACTAGCAAAACAGTACTCAGTAGGTATAGCACGTAGGTTTTTGATAGACGAAGCCGGAAACCATAAATACGTCTGGACTAAAGTAAAAGAAGCATTTCTAAAACATTACACAGTCGAAAGCGAAATAGAGAATATAAATAAGGAAATAAGTAATGTTTAGTGACAGCCGGGAGAAGCGTTATATTCTTTTTATGGCAGACTTGATCATCACATCAATCTGGCTAAAAGATAAGAGAAAGACCAGACTTGGAACCATGTTTGCGAAGTATTGCGGTAACGAAGTTTTGCGACGCCCTTCCGATAGGCTTTTCGACCTACAAAGCCGAGGGTTTTCGAGAGGTATATTTCTAGGGGTATGGGAGTACTGCAGAGGTCAGATTGCTGACGTCACCTCTCGGGCTCCTCTTCATAGTCGTCGGCGCTCATGCCGGGCGGCGGAAGTCAATAGGGGCGTTGCTGTTGTCTACTTCCGTCGGAGCTTCTGCCTTGGGCGGCGTGGGCGTGTGGGCGGGCACCGCGGGCGCGGTCCTGACATCGTCCCCCCTTCGAAAGACCGCGTCTCCGCGGTCTAACGGAGACAAGTTGCCAGGCCTCCTGCCTCAGAGACCGACGCGCGTACCGGATCGTGTATAAGTGCCAACTGAAAGTGGCGGCGACCAGCAGAAGTACTCTGAGGCCAACGACGATGCAAATCCAGAGGGGCACCGCCACACTACCCGAGGGGGCAGCTATGCGAAGCGGCTAGAGTCGCGCCATCAGGTCCTCGAAAGGTACGGGCTGGGAGCCCAAACCATCATCACCGTCCATGTCCTCCAACAGGCGGGAGAGGTTAAGCAAAACATCCTTCCCCCCGTGGCGGAGTGCGAAGTGGGATGTCAGCGGAGCAGGGGACACCGGCAGTGGTTTCTACTGCACCAACATGTCCTGTGCTGGTAAGGAGAGGTAGTCGCCATGTGCGCTGCATCCTTGGCCCAGGGTAAGCACGCCTGTTCCGTTGATTTGCTGTCGGAACTTGGAAGCAGGATTAACAAGACAATTCAAAGTCATTGTCATAGCCGCTGGGACTGAGAAGACCCAGTGACCCAGACCTCAAATAAAAATGGGTGGGAAGGATTTAACAATTGCTTTAGAGCACAACTTTTGTGCTACTGACTTGTTTAAGAACAGTGCAGACTCACATGTATCAACAGAGACATCATAGACAGGGCCAATCGGCTCACAAACAAGTAATTGATCATGTTTTTTACAATGATCCACTGAATCCAACAGGAAATACTTTTGTCTATCTTCAGACACAACTATAAATGCAGATTGGGTCTGTGTCATCACACAATAAGGTGAATCAGGTACAGCATAAGGGAGCTTCTGTATTCGAAAAACATCGAATATATCATTAGGGTCTCCGTGCATCGGGAGTGAGAGATAGAAGTTGACTGATCTATGCCGGTTGGAATACCTATAAGAGACCTTAATACAATCCCTGCACAGTGCTAATTAATCAGGAGTCACGGGGAACAACAATCCCGGTAGTTGAGAAGAGGCATTTGACAATAATTGGAGTAGCACTCCGTTTGGAACAATAATAGGAGACAACCTTGTATCATAGACTCTAAACCAATGCGTACGTTTAAGGTATCATGATTGATATCAATGAGGGCTAAGTTCAAATTCAACAAAGCTTCCAACATGCGTTGTTCACCTTCCACTTGAAGAGTGCGGAGAGAAAACTCTTATTATTTGGTGAGATAATTTTGCGGCTGTTTCAAGTCTAGCAATACCTGTATTAAGGGAGCGCATTTCTCTCATGGTAGCATTCAATATTGTAGAATGTACATTCAATAATTCTCTCTCGTGACGAGTCGTTGATTCTAAATCATTTATTTTACTGTGAATGGCGTCAACTTGCTCCTGTGTAGCGGCTGCAAATAAAACGTTAGCCAGGGATCCAATTAAGTTAATGCCGCGTTTAACCCTTACACGTGCGTATGGCTGCTGCCCTATTAGATATGTTAGAAAATAATTTAATTCATTAAATAGCTTTGTGAGCTCTTCTTCAAATGAGCTAAGTGTATTTTGCAAGGAACTAACCACAGTGTAGGAAGCATTCATAAGTTTTATGTTCCAGCTTATTTTATCCGTTATGTTAAAGGCGCGTATCAATGGTGCCTGCAAGTCATCCGTGGGAATCATTAGTGGTATCACGTAGTTTTTCCCAGTAATGAGCATCCTATATGCGGGCGTGAAGCTTAGCCCGGCCCGAAGCGGTGTTTCTTGCTTCGGCGGGACGCCCAAGACCATCCTCCATCATCTGTAAAATAATATTAAATCAGACCAAAGTAATAAAAAGCAATAACATTACATTCTACGTCTATTATATTCTATGGGGCGAGGCATGATGTGGGGCAGGTCGTGTGGTGAGGTATGGGAGCGTAAAGCCCCTATCTCACATACACGATTTAAGAAATTGCGAACACGAATTAAGAAAAGTTGAAAAATCGTATTGATTCGTGCTCGACCTTGTGGTTTATGCAAATTTCTTAACCAAACACGACCCTCATACGACCCTCATACGACCTTCATACGACTGAAAACGACACTCATACGACCGTCATAAGATATTCATACGATACAACACGTTTTAAACCCTCATTTAACACGACCCCAATACGACTGTCATAGACCAAACACGACTTGTCATACGACGCCCTAGGGATTTAAACACGAATCAACACGACGCCATACGATTAACACGAATCATTATGATGTCCATACGACTAAAAAAATAAACACGATCTCCATACGACTGAGCAAGACCTTCATACGACATATTTTTTTTTATTTGGTCACGTGGGTCATCTATCTATAATAATATAAGCGAAAGTGGGGTGTATGTCTGTGTGTGGTGTGTGTGTGTGTGTGTGTGTGTGTGTGTGTGTGGGGTGTGTGGTGTGTGGTGTGTGTGTGTGTGTGTGCTATAGGTTCCGCCCCCGTGGCGCAATCCCATCATATGGCACAGTTTTGGAACCAGGTTTGACCAGGGGAAGGTTTAAGTTTTTTTTGGGGGATGATCCGATCACTTTTTTTTTAAAACACGACTGAACGGGACGAACACGATCTTAAATACGACTGAACACGATCTTCATACGATTGAACACGACTGTCTTTACGACCTTCATACGACTGAAACACGACTTTTCAGCTCGGCTTAAATCGTGTTATAAATTTTTGCATTGCAAAAATTTATGACACGATTTAAGCCGAGCTGCCACGTCCATACGACCGCGCGCGACCGACCACGACTTAACACGAATGAACACGAATAAGTGTGCGACCTTCATACGTTCTAACACGATTTAAGGAAAAACGTTAAATCGTGTTCATTCGTGTTCAGATTCGTGAATGTGAGATAGGGGCTTAAGTTATATCTGCGCGCGGGTACACTGGTAGTGGAAGTGACGTCATCATCAGTATTCTGTCTCTCGCCCGGACGACCCAGGGAAGCCCCTGACTCATCTGTCTGACTCCCCACATCCGCCTCTGGCTCTACTGATAAAGGCGGGGTGAGGAAGTCCGCTGGTAACCCAACGTGGTTTTCCTCTTGTCGTGGGTAGGCTTTGCGAATTTTCTCATTCATGCCAACATCCACACAATCCTCATGAAGGATTCTCACTCTGTCAGTGTGGAGGACATGTTCTTTCCCTGTTCTAATATTCCTAATTTTCACTACGACGTCACTCACCATTTGAGGACTCTGTATGGTCCATCATATAAAGGCTGTAGTTTTCTCGGCTCACCCTTTGTATATCTATGTTTGACATAAACCCTGTCTCCTACTTTAATTGGTTTTACTTTAGCTTTATAGTATTTTCTTTCCATTTCCAATCTACCTTCTTCCAAATATGTCTCGCATCGCTCATAAACGTTCTGAGCCATAAGTGACATACGGTTTTTATATGAATCTATGTCATACCAAGGCTGCTGTTGTTGTTCAATCATGGCATATTGGGTTACTGGGTCGCGGAGATAAAACAAGTAAAAGGGCTGTCACGTACAGTCCTGTGATACGCCGTATTATAAGCGTATACAGCTAAGGTAGCATTTCATCCAGATGCTCCTATTTCCTGTACCATTGTACGCAGGATATTGTTTCGTGTCCATTCGGGCGTTCAATCACCCCTTTAGCTGACGGGTGATAAGGTGTAGTCTTTAGGTGAGTCACTCCTAACTTTTTCGCTACTTTCCGGAAAATCTCATTTATTAATTCTCGTCCTTGGTCTGTAACAACTATTTTAGGGACGCCGTGAACACAAACTATATGTGTGAAAAAGGCAGCTGCTACCTCGACTGCTTCTTTACAATGGTATGGCGATTAGGAATCGCGTCATTACGTCGATGATTGTACAGACATATCTGTAGCCTGTCTCTGAGTAACCCATGGGACCGAGGAGGTCCATGTGCACTCTCTCCATCGGTGCACTAACGTCTGGGTAAGTCGTAAGGGTGCCTGGTGAGATTCCCTCACACGCTTGTAACAACAACAGACGTGGCACCGTTTGCAGTATTGTTCTACATCCCTTCGCATTCCAGGCCAAAAACCAAGTTTTTGACACCGAGCCAGTGTGGCCTTGACGCCTCCATGTCCAGCGCTAGGCGTGGAGTGAGCAAGACACAACGCTCTTGGAATGTATTCCGGGGTCAGAACAACTGCATATCTGACCTCACCATACGGAGTGGTCGTCTTTAAGTACAGGATTTGGTTGCGCAATACTAAATCCTGATACACTCTGCGCAATTCTTTGCACAGTCCTTTAACTTCACTTGCTTCATTTTTTTTCTCTATCATCTTTATTCAGCAAATCTTTTAGGGGCCCATAGACTTCATGCCTATCTTGAAGCGTTCGTATCTCTTCTATACTCCAACTGACGACTCCCTCTGTTACAGACCGTTTATTTGTATCATTTATTTGCATTATTTTATCACGTGGATCCTCAAATTCTACTTCTTCATCTTGGCGCATGCGACTCAAAAAATCTGCTACAACGTTATCACGGCTGGGAATATACTTTACTGTGAAGTCAAATTCAGACAACAACGTTTGCCACCTCGTGATTCTACTGTTATAACTCTCTGTATTGAGTAACCATTGTAACGGGCGGTGATCTGTTCTAATGTGTACTTTGTATCCCAAACACAAGGGACGATTTACTTTTAGTCTGTATATCACAGCCAGAGCTTCACGCTCAATGGTGCTGTACCGCGTTTCAGCGGGGTTTAAGGTTCTACTGAAGAAAGTGATTGGTCTCACCTGACCATTCTCATCTTCCTGTTGCAATACCCCGCCGATACTTACTGACGACGCGTCAGTTACTAGGAGGAAGTCTTTCTCTAAATTTGGAAATACTAGTGGGATTTCCTCCGCGAGAGTGCGTTTTAGCTCTTGAAATGCTTCAAGTGCTTCCTCTGTCCAGTTTAAGGGGGTCTTGTCATTCTTTCTTACTTGTTTTTGTCTTCCCGCCATCAATTTCGTTAAAGGGTGACATATCTGGGAATATTGTGAAATGAATTTCCTATAGTAATTTATCATGCCTAGAAACTATTGTAAATCATGAATAGTTTTAGGGATTGTCACCCTTCTTATCGCTGCCACTTTTGTGGTTGTGGTTTAAGACCCTCGGCACTAATGACATGACCTAAATAATCTACTTTTTCTTTGAAAAAGCTACACTTTTCCATTTTCAATGCCAACTTAGCATCCGCTAGTCGAGCTAGCACTTCATCTGATTTGTGGGCATGGTCTTGAAATCTTACCCTGCCCCAAAATTTTATCGTCAAGATAGACGTAGGTGATACGCCCTATTAAACCTACTAGCACTGAGTTAACTATTCTTTGGTAACAGGATGAGGCGTCTTTGAGACGAAAGGGAAGTGAAGTAAACTCCCAATGGCCATCAGGAGAAGAAAAGGCAGTTTTTTCCATGCTATCATCAGATAATTTAATTTGATGATAGCCCATTCGCATGTCCAGGCAAGAGAAAAGCTTGCTATGGCCCATCTGGTGCAGTATTGCTTGGATGTTAGGTAAGGGAAATTTGTCGTCTCTTAAGGTAGCGTTAAACGCTCGAAAGTCGAGATAGAGCCTTAGTCCACCATCTTTTTTAGGTACACGGCGGACATCATGCGCACCTTCGCCATGGAACTGACACTGTCGATTGCCAACATCATCAGTCAAACTTCCGGCGTCACCATCGATACTCAGGCCCTGAAGTCCACAATCAGCAAGATCACAGACAAAATCTTTCAGAAGATGTCAGAGCAAGCCCACCACCTCCATCCGAACCTCATTACTTCCAACCCAACCAGCTCAGCCAGCCTAGTTTCCCCCGACCACGGCCATAGATACCCCAGAACTACCTCCGATCGCACCAGTTGCTGTCTACGACTCTGCCACTGGAACGTTAACGGCCTCAGACCTCGATTCGTCTCCCTCATCGAGGCAGCCCACCGGGACTCAATAGATGTCTTCCTACTCCAGGAGACACTGCTGCCACACACCTCACACCTCAAACCCCAGGCTACTCTGCTTTTCATATCCCTTGTACTCCCGGTACCTCCCGAGGACTAACTATCTTTACCAAACACTACCTTCGTATCCACTGCGGTGAGGGGGTGGAAGTCCTTGCAGTTACCCTCCACCTCCCACACTTCCCTCTTCACATATACAATTTATACCGCACCTCCACGGCCTACTTTTGGGCCTTTCTGACCTTT
Source organism: Chionoecetes opilio (assembly GCA_016584305.1). NCBI lineage: Eukaryota > Metazoa > Arthropoda > Malacostraca > Decapoda > Majidae > Chionoecetes > Chionoecetes opilio. The sequence continues at coordinate 2,026 of JACEEZ010025961.1, read as the reverse complement.
TGCTCTTGCTGTCAACGAGCCGTTTGGGTTTTAGCGGGTTTACCTTAATGCACATCATCCCATGCTCCCTCCGGTTACCAGAAAATGAGGCCGGTCGTCACCTACATGGGATGCTGCATGATTCTGACCAGGTCACACTTCTCAACGATGTCTCTATCCCCACACACATTCACGAAGGCAGATTGGACCTCACCATTGTATCCGCCTGCCTAGACCCCAGGGGCGGCATTTTGGAACACTACTAAGACCATCTTAGGGGACTAAGACCATCTTAGCGCTAGTTGGACATTTCGGAAGCAAAGTTCGCTCCGCCTAAGACAGTGCAAACGAGTGTAAAATAAGGCAGGGTTGGGGTCGTCTTAGCCCGCAATTTTCTCCGTCCCATAAAAAAACAATGGTTATATATGGGTTATATATTATATATTTTAGGGCTGTATATAGTATATTAGGGGTGTATAATACACTATGTATATAATATATAGGTGTGGGCTATATATAACATATATATAGGGTGGGCTGGGCGGAATAGATATGATTTGCGACAGAAACGGTTAGAAGTTTAATTCTAAAAATCAAAACACACCAGAAAAAAAGGTCGTTATTCACGATAATATCACATACTGACTATGATATGTGTGTGGAGGATGAAAAGGGGGAAGGAAGAGGAGGGAGAAGAAATAATAGAAGAAAAAAAAGGAGACAGAGAGAGAGAGAGAAGAGAGAGAGAGGAGGAGAGAGAGAGAGAGAGAGAAGAGAGAGAGAGAGAGAGGAGAACGGAGAGAGACAGAGAGAAGAGAGAGAGAGACTCCCTCGGCGTGTACACTGCACTGTGACTAGCAGAAATACATATCTGGCAACTCAAGGAGAAGGAAGAGGAGGGAGAAGAAATAATCGAAGAAAAAAAGGAGAGAGAGAGAGAGAGAGAGAGAGAGAGAGAGAGAGAGGAGAGAGAGAGAGAGAGAGAAGAGAGGAGAGAGAGAGAGAGAGAGAGAGAGAGAGAGAGAGAGAGAGAGACTCCCTCGGCGTGTACACTGCACTGTGACGAGCAGAAATACATATCTGGCAACTCAAGGAGAAGGAAGAGGAGGGAGAAAAAATAAATAGAAGAAAAAAAAAAAGAGAGAGAGAGAGAGAGAGAGAGAGAGAGGAGAGAGAGAGAGAGAGAGAGAGAGAGAGAGAGAGGAGAGAGAGGAGAGAGGAGAGAGAGAGAGAGAGAGAAGGGAAAGAGAGAGAGAGAGAAGGGAAAGAGAGAGAGAGAGAAGGGAAAGAGAGAGAGAGAGAAGGGAAAGAGAGAGAGAGAGAGAGAGAGAGAGAGAGAGAGAGAGAGAGAGAGAGAGAGAGAGAGAGAGAGAGAGAGAGAGAGAGAGACTGGGCGTGGTATACGTATTTCCCGCCAAATACAGACTTGTGTCGCGCGCGCTGATTGGTTAGGTGGCACTAAGAAGGGTTGGCCTTCTGTCCCCTTACACGAGGCTAAGATGACGCTCGAAAATGCTTTCTTAGTAATCTTCTTGGCCCGGTATAACTAAGTCGGTCTTAGGACGCTAAGAGGGTGTAGTTTAGAGCCCCTTCCAAAATGCCGCCCCTGGTCTTCATGGGCGATTCATCTCCTCCTCACCAGTGATCATTTCGGGGGGCTGATGGATATCCATGTAGCTCTTGCTCCAACTCCACTGCAACATCCCCGTTTTCATACGCGAGATGCCAAATGGGAATTGTTTCTGAGCTCATCTGAGGATCTTTTTACCAACGAGCTCCACACCCTACCTCTTGACCCTCATGCAGACAGGCTCTCTGCTATCATTCTTCAAGCAGCCCACCTTTCCATTCCTGTCAGCAAACTCCATGCCCGCCTCTATAAGGACTATCCCTAAGCTCAAAGACCCTGGAGCCATGAGACCGATTTCTCTACTCAGCTGCCCCTCTAAGATCCTGGAGCGCCTGGAATCCTGGCAGATTGGCGAGCTTACCCCTCCTTTTGTTCCCCCACTCCTAGCCCTCTTTGCCCTGCGTCGGTCAGGCATTG
>JACEEZ010025960.1:40000-65059 GCA_016584305.1 Chionoecetes opilio | reverse complement strand
AGCGAATAAAGATTGTAATGTTGCCTTTACAATAGAGCGAGAGATAGGAGGGGTGTGTGTGTGTGTGTGTGTGTGTGTGTGTGTGTGTGTGTGTGTGTGTGTGGGGTGTGTGTGTGTGTGTGTGTGTGTGTTTTATCTACATCATCTTGACCTCTAACAATCTCTGGTTCTTCCCGAAACTTCTTTTTTTCTCAGCAAACTTGTGATGGTCCAAATTTGATGAAGGCGTCTCTCTCTCTCTCTCTCTCTCTCTCTCTCTCTCGCTCTCGCTCTCGCTCTCGCTCTCTCTCTCTCTCTCTCTCTCTCTCTCTCTCTCTCTCTCTCTCTCTCTCTCTCTCTCTCTCTCTCTCTCTCTCTCTCTCTCTCTCTCTCTCTCTCTCTCTCTCTCCCCTCGACTAATAAAAAAAGTGAGATCAGATGCACGTAAAACTGCGCCCAAGAATTATTTATCGATGAAATGAATAACGCAATATAGTGAGAAATGGAGACAAATAACTGGAGATCGAGAAATAGATCATGAGAAAGCAAAGAAAAAAAAAGTTCAATGAAAATAAAACTGACGCACTCGTGAAACTCAATAAAAGAGAAAACGAAAAAAAGAACATGGGAAAAGTATACATGAAAAAGTAAAATTTGAAAAAGTAATGTTGAAAGTTTGTCCATTTGGTTCACGTTTTTATTGGAATCTTTTCATATAAATCTGGAAGCAACTATCAGATGACTATTTTTTTCTACTTTTTGACCGGGAACCTCATTACAGCGTGACCTTATAGCCCGTGCGGGATGATTGGCGCCCAGGGAAAAGGAGGAGAGGAGAGAGGACAAGGAAAGGTGTGACAAGGTTTTAATTACCAAGGAGAAAGTGTGTTTTAAAAAGCGAGCGTCAACATTTTTCCTTCCCGTGTAACTATAATGTGTGTGTGTGTGTGTGTGTGTGTGTGTGTGTTTTGTGTAGGTGTGTTGTGTGTGTGTGTGGGTGTGTGTGGTGTGTGTGTGTGTGTGTGTGTGTGGTGTGTGTGTGTGTGGTGTGTGTGTGTGTGTGTGTGTGTGTGTGTGTGTGTGTGGTGTGTGTGTGTGTGTGTGTGTGTGTGTGTGTGTGTGTGTGTGTGTGTGTGATGTGTGTGGTTGTGTGTGTGTGGTGGTGTGTGTAGTGTGTGTGAGGTGTGTGTGGTGTGTGTGTAGTGTGTGTGTGTGTGTGTGTGTGTGTGTGTGTGTGTGTGTGTGTGTGTGTGTGTGTGTGTGTGTGTGTGTGAGGTGACACTGACAGCTTTAGAAATTTCAAGCTGTGGAGATTTCTTTCAGTTTTTTTTCTTGCTCCGTGAAATAGTGAAAGAAGAGAGAGAGAGAGAGAGAGAGAGAGAGAGAGAGAGAGAGAGAGAGAGAGAGAGAGAGAGAGAGAGAGAGAGAGAGAGAGAGAGAGAGAGAGAGAGAGAGGAGAGAGAGAGAGAGAGAGAGAGAAAAAAAAGAAAGACAAAAAAAAAAAAAAAAAAAGAGAGAGAGAGAGAGCTCCGTGAAGTAGTGAGTCCTGAAATTGACTTGGCTAGTGTTCCATGTCTACTTCTTTATTTTTTACGTCGTCCTTTGTTTGCTTTTTTTAGGACTATAAATTTCCTCCTGTGACCTAATTCTTTATTCAAACCCTTTTTTTTGTTCCTATATTTTTGCTATCTAAAATTCACCACGTCCAGAAACCTTCCACTACTATTTCGTAATCTTCTAAAATGCCATAGTATTCCAATGTTTTTTCATCATTTTTCGTTTTGGGTTCACTCACACGGTACGACACTCTTGGGATTCTAGGCTAAATAAAAGATCCACACTTCGCATCTGAAAAATGTACCTCAAATAACCCCAAAAAAGCTAAAATGACCTAAAATAAACCTAAAATAACCATAAAAAACCCTAAAATAACCGAAATAACCTGAAAAATAAAACCAAAAATAACCAAAACAAATATAACATAAAATAACCGAAAATAACCAAATATACCAAAAATAACCTTAAATAACCAAAAATAAACATCAAATAACCTAAAATAACCAAAAATAAACCTAATGTAAACCTAAAATGACCAAAAATAAACCAAAAATAACCAAAAATAAACCTAATATAAACCTAAAATGACCAAAAATAAACCTAATATAAACCAAAAATAACCAAAAATAAACCTAAAATAACCAAAAATAACCTGAAATAACCAAAAATAACCTGAAATAACCAAAAATAACCTGAAATAACCTAAAATAACCTGAAATAACCAAAAATAACCTGAAATAACCAAAAATAACCTGAAATAACCTAAAATAACCTGAAATAACCAAAAATAACCTGAAATAACCAAAAATAACCTGAAATAACTAAAAATAACCTGAAATAACCAAAAATAACCAAAAATAACCAAAAATAACCAAAAATAACCTAAAATAGCCAAAAATAAACCAAAAATAACCAAACTAAAATAATATACCTAAAAACGGTTATTTGAGTCCCAGCGCCCACCTGTCTCCCTGTAGCATTACATGATTCAAGAGCAGTGAGAGATGGAAACCTTGACTTTGTACCCTAGATAGAGGGCACACCTTCTCCTGCAGCCTACAGGTACTATCTTATTTATAGGGAGGGACTGGCAGCTAGGAGGTTGTTTGCTACTTCTTAGTTTTTTGCCCTCAGTCCTTTGAGATGTACCAAAAAAATTGATGGTTATTTATATGGCGCCGAAGACTAAATGTTACAGTGAAAATACGTTAGTAAAGAAAGGAAGTAAGAAAATAAGAAGTGATGAAATAAAGTGGTGATAGTGTAGCTGTGGGTTTGTAGTGATGGTGATGATGATGATGATGATGGTGATGGTGATAGTGAAGGAGTATTTTTTAATGGTAGTGGTAGAAGGAAAAGAAGCAGAAGAGGTCATTAATAAGAAGAACTAGAACAAGAAGAAATACAGAAGGAGAACAGCAATAATAATAATAATAATAATGATAATATTGATAGTGATAATGATAATAAAATGTACAACAATGAAAACAACAAAATAATAATAAGAAGAAGAAGAAGGAAAAAGAAGGAAGGAGGAGGAGGAGGAGGAGGAGGAGGAGGAGGAGGAGGAGGAGGAGGAGGAGGAGGAGGAGGAGGAGGAGGAGGAGGAGGAGGAGGAGAGTGAGTGAGAGTGAGAGTGAGAGTGAGAGTGTGGTAACGAGGTAGTCTAAAAGTGAAGTAAGGGCCTTGTATTGTGTCGAGTTAGAGGTGCGTTTCCAGGTGATAAATTGTGGTACATTAAATTGTGGTGAGGTGGAGTGTGGTGGAGTGGTGGTGGAGCATAACCGACGAGGCTCAAGATTACGGCCTGGTGGTGTTGATGTGGTGTTGCAGTGGTGTGGCAGTGTGGTAGAAGGGATGTGATGTATATTTGGTAGTTGTGGAGGTGGTGGGTGATGATGGATAAGTGATATGGTGTGTGTGTGGTGTATGTTATTGTGATGTGGTAAGGAGTGGTATGAGATGTGGTTGTGGTGTTGTACTTGTAGATGTGATGTTATTGTGGCTGGAAATGTGGTTAAGATGTGGTTTAGGGTGTGGTGGTAGTGTGGCTAGAGATGTGGTAGTAATGTGGTGGTAATGTGACCAGTGATGTGGTGGTAGTGTGGTTTGAGATGTGGTAGTGTGGTAGGGAACAGAGACGTGTCAAACTCAGATCTTTTCTTCTTTTTTTCCTCTCTACAGTCTTATCTATATACTGACACACCCAGACTCAACCTTTTGTACGTAATGATTCTCTCTCTCTCTCTCTCTCTCTCTCTCTCTCTCTCTCTCTCTCTCTCTCTCTCTCTCTCTCTCTCTCTCTCTCTCTCTCTCTCTCTCTCTCTCTCTCTCTCTCTCTCTCTCTCTCTCTCTCTCTCTCTCTCTCTCTCTCTCTCAGACCACGACACACGAGGGAGTTGGGTCGTTTTCTCTTCCTCTCTTCTTCCGTCTCTTCTCTTCCCTTCCTCCTCCCCCCATTCCTCCTCCCCCCCTTCCTCCTCCCCCTTCCCCCATGCCCCCTCCTCCCCCCTGTACCTCAATGTACCTTTATTAACTAAGAGAACGAGCGGAACGGCCCCCATAAAGATGTCTAGTATGCAGATGGCACGACCCCCCCCCTACTCAAACCCCTTTCCTTCCTGGTTGTGCAGTGATGGTAGTAGTAGTAGTAGTAGTAGTAGTAGTAGTAGTAGTAGTAGTAGTAGTAGTAGTAGTAGTAGTAGTAGTAGTGGTTGGTGTTACTATATTTTTTTCATTCTTTTCAAATATTTTTTTTCGTGTTGTGGTGGTGAGGTATTGATATAGTCTATGGTGATGATGGTGGTGATGGTGGTGGTGATGAGTTTGATAGTGTAGCATTGTTGTGGTGAGGTAGTGGTGAGCTTGGACTGTGGTATTGGTGATGGTAGTAGTGGTAGTAGTAGTGGTAATGGTTGTAGTAGTAGTGGTGGTGGTAGTAGTGGTGGTGGTAGTGGTAGTAGTGATGATGGTGTTAATGGTGGTAGTGGTAGTTATTGTAGCCTCTAACACTACATAAAAGTTGTTACCAGCTATTTGTGGGCGTTCATATACAGTTACATATGCATTTTATTCTAGACTCAAAACGCTTTAAATATGAAATAGTTTGTTTTACCACAATTTTTTCCTCTGCCATATACACGGTAAAAAAATACCCCATGTTTAGAATAGTTTCATTGTAACTTAACTCTGGGAAACATACTGAAAATATAAGTAACAAGATCCTATTGCATCTAAACTATATATCTGCATCGGAATTGCGTATGTATAAAATATGAGTAGACGGTTTAGTAACTTTAGTGTATTCAAAATGTAATCGTTTTCATATTATACACTTCAAAAAGACAATTCAAATGATAACTGATGCAAATGAGTGAATGAGTGAACGGCGAATACACGTTCAAAACATGAATACATTGTACACATTACGTAAAGAGCAAACTGTGAATATACAAATGTAGATGTATTCACACATACGTATTGTATTCATAAAAGTGGGATTGTATTCTTGTTTGTATTTGCATTGCATTTATATTTGAATGTTAAAGGCCTCGTTTTGTGTGGTGTTGGGTGAATGTGGTGGTGATGAAAGTGTTGGTTGGTTAGGTGGTGATGATGAAAGCGTTGGCTAGGTAGCTTTGGTGGTGATGATGGTGGTGTTGTGGAATCTGTTAGTGAGAATAGAAAGTGGTGATGTAGTGAGATGAATTTGTTGTATATGGTTGTAGTGGTGGTGTTGTGTTTGTTGTTGATGATGAAAATTATGGTGTTGATGACATAAATGGTGTTGGTGATAGATAATGATGATGGTATTATTTGCGGTAGAATTGGTGATGACAGTGTAGTGTGGATGAGGATAGTAGGGGTGTTGATTATGGGAATAGTGTTGGTGATGACAGTGGATGATGGTATTATATGCGGTAGAATTGGTGATGACAGTGGTAGTGTAGAAGAAGGTATGAGTGGTGTTGATGATGGCAATGGTGTTGGTGATGACAGAAGTGGTGATGACATGTGATAGATGTGATGTATAAGCTCGTTTTCCTCCCTATTGGTGTTGCTATTGGTGGTGGGATGATACTGGCCGCTGATCCGCAATTCGGGTTAGTGAGTGGTGTTGTGGTGTTGCTTCCTCTAACACATGAAATATCAATACTCTCAAAACCTTGACTACCATTTTCACCGTTTCAAATGTTTCACTGCCCTATTTCCCCCTATTTATTTCCCTATTTCTCCCCTATTTCCCTAAGTCCCTATTTTGATGGCCAATTACCCCTCTGTTTCACTACTTCATTACACATAACACAGTACACACAAGCGACGTACATACTATAAACAACTGTGCATGTCTCTTCCGTGGCCCATACAAGTCTGTAGTGATTCTTGAATTCGTACTATATGGCGCCTGGCGACATTAGTGCAATGGTGACTATAGTGTTATTGACGGTACTTAAATCATACAATACACTAACATTATCACTATCACACATCCATTTTCCATCCCATTCCACTAATTCGCTATATGATAATTTACTGTTATGTTACGTTACTTCACATTCCTTATATTTCGATGACCAACTAACCACATGTTTCACTATTTCACTACTCTAATCTTACAATACATTAACATTATCACTATAACACATCCACTATCTCTTCCCATTACACTAATTCTCTGTATAATACCTTACTGTTATAATACGTTACTAAACATTGCCCCTATTTCGATAACCAAATACCCTAATGTTTCACTATTTCACTACTCTAATCTTACAATACATTAACATTTTCACTATCACACATCCATTCTCCATCCCATTACACTAATTCGCTATATAAACCTTACTGTTATGTTACGTTACTGAACATTCCCACCGCTGTATTGGCTCAGTTTCCCACTCAATCAACGCTTCAGTATACTTTGATGATCATGCTACACTGTTTCCCTCCTTCGCTGCCCTGCGCTTCCCCGGTGACCCAGACCCAAGCACATCCTCAGCGGGTGTCGCTCCGATGCGCTACTCGATACCGGCAGTAAAGAGACGAGGCGACCAGTACTTGATAAGCCATTCACTCCAGCACGAAGATCAATCCGAGTCCATTACTGCATCGGACCAGCTCTCTCGAAATGAAGCGAATCTCAGTTAAACCTCTCTAATAACTGCTGTGTGTTAGAGAGAGTGTGCGTGAGGAGAGAGAGAGAGAGAGAGAGAGAGAGAGAGAGAGAGAGAGAGAGAGAAGAGAGAGAGAGAGAGAGAGAGAGAGAGAGAGAGAGAGAGAGAGAGAAAGAGAGAGCACGTGCAGTTGAGTGCTATTGCAATAATGATAGTCCTGGAACCTCACTTCAGTTAGTATGGTCCAGCAAGCTTATGCCCTCACTGATCCACCCAAAACCCGACTTGCTACCTATAACACTCTCTCTCTCTCTCTCTCTCTCTCTCTCTCTCCCTCTCTCTTCTCTCTTCTCTCTCGTCTCTCTCTCTCTCTCTCTCTCTCTCCTCTCCTCTCTCTCTCTCTCTCTCTCTCTCTCTCCTCTCCTCTCTCTCTCTCTCTCTCTCTCTCTCTCTCTCTCTCTCTCTTCTCTCTCTCTCTCTCTCTTCTTCTCTCCTTCTGCTCCACCTCTGTTCCTCTTCCTTCTCCTCTTCCCTTTCTTCTTCTTCCTCTTCCTCTCTTCGTTTCCTTCCTCCTCTTCCTATTCCTTTCCTTCTTCTTCCTCCTCCTCTCTTCGTTTCCTTCTTCCTCCTCTTCCTCTTCCCTTCCTTCTTCCTCTTCCTCTTCCCTTCCTTCCTCTTCCCTCTTCCTCTTCCTTCCTTTTCCTCTCTCTTCCCTTCCTTCCTCTCCCTTCTCATTCCTCTCTCTCCTTCCTTCTCCTTCTCCTCTTTCTTCCTTCCTCCTCTTTCTCTTCCTCTTCCTTCCTCCTCCCTTCTTCCTCTTCCCTTCCTTCATTTAACTCCTCCTCTTCCCTTCCTCCCTCTTCCTCCTCCTCCTCTGCCGGGTCTGTACAATAATGCGGTTAAAAATCTTGTTTAATGCTGGCCGGAAGCGAAGCAGACAGACACACACACACACAGACGCCGATACAGACACAGACAGACACACACAAATAACAGGCCATTTTTAGTTTTTAAGGTGGTCTGTCTTGCCACCACCACCACCGTCACCACCACTGCCACCACCACAACCACCACCAACACTGCCACCACCACCAACACCACCACCACCACAACTACCACTATCACCACTAACACCCCCACCACCACTGCCACCACCACCACCACCACTACCACTATCACCACTAACACCCCCACCACCACCACCACCGTCACCACCATCATTCTAGTGTTATGTATCATTATTATTGTTGTGTTATCGTCATTATTATTATTAATAGTAGTATAGTAGTAGTAGTAGTAATAGTAGTAGTAGTGATAGTAGTAGTAGTGATAGTACACGAATCCATACACACTGAACACACACACACACACACACACACACACATAACCATTAAATACAGTAAAGGAACTGCGTACACACACGTATCTCTAAACGTACACAAATTACCATACGTTCATGCTAACGGTGCACACAAACTTACGTACACGACGCATTTTTCATTACTTTGCACACACACACACACACACACACACACACACACACACACACACACACACACACACACACACACACACACACACACACACACACACACACAGAGTGAGAGAAAGAGAGAAAGAAAGAAAGAGAGAGAGAGACACAAAAATAGAGAGAGAGCATTGTTTATTCAAGTCCAACAAGTCATCACGCACAAACAAAGAAACCAAAATAAAAAGTAACCTCGGTCTGCCATATTGCCAGCGCCCTTCCTCCCCTGAAACACTGTCTCTGCAACACTGTCTCTGCAACACTGCCTCTGCAACACTGTCTCTTCAACACTGTCTCTGTTACACTGTCTCTCCAACACTGTCTCTGCAACACTGTCTCTGCAACACTGTCTCTGCAACACTGTCTCTGCAACACTGCCTCTGCAACACTACAACACTGTATCTGCAACACTTTCAGCAACACTGTCTGCAACACTGGCTCTGCAACACTGCAACACTCTCTGCAACACTGGCTCTGCAACACTGTCTCTGCAACACTGTCTCTGCAACACTGTCTGCAACACTGTCTCTGCAACACTGTCTCTGCAACACTCTGCAACACTGTCTCTGCAACACTGGCTCTGCAACACTGTCTCTGCAACACTATCTGCAACACTGTCTCTGCAACACTGGCTCTGCAACACTGTCTCTGCAACACTGTCTCTGCAACACTGTCTCTGCAACACTGTCTCTGCAACACTGTCTCTGCAACACTGTATCTGCAACACTGTCTCTGCAACACTGGCTCTGCAACACTGTCTCTGCAACACTGTCTCTGCAACACTATCTGCAACACTGTCTGCAACACTATCTGCAACACTGTCTCTGCAACACTATCTCTGCAACACTGGCTCTGCAACACTGGCTCTGCAACACTGTCTCTGCAACACTGTCTCTGCAACACTGTATCTGCAACACTGGCTCTGCAACACTGTCTCTGCAACACTGTCTGCAACACTGTATCTTCAACACTGTCTCTGCAACACTATCTGCAACACTGTCTCTGCAACACTCTTCAACACTGTATCTGCAACATTGTCTCTGCAACACTGTCTCTGCAACACTGTCTCTGCAACACTGTCTCTGCAACACTGTCTCTGCAACACTGTATCTGCAACACTGTATCTGCAACACTGTCTCTACAACACTGTCTCTACAACACGATCTATGCAACACTGTATCTGCAACACTGCAACACTGAAACATTGTATCTGCAACACTATCTCTACAACACCCGCAACACCTGAAACACTATCTGCAACACTGTCTGCAACATACGGTCTCTGCAACACCTGAAACACTGTCTCTACAACACCCGCAACACCTCACCCTCACAAATACATCAAGATTACGTCGCCTCACAACGGCATTACGATCCGGATTTACATAAACATCTTCATAAACTAGAATTATCATCCGAATGGCCCTTGCTTGAACTGTTGCATAATTTAGGATCTCACTAAGAGGATCCTGGGAGTCCTTCGCAAGGTAATCAGGTATAGGAGAAGGCCTGGTGAGTTGAGCAGGTGTTATGGGCCTCGCGATCTCCCAATACCTGCCTCGTTTCGTAAATCATGGGACCAAGATCTCATAAATTATCTCCTAAATCAGTGTTCTTAAGGTGAAGGTTTTTTTTGGGGGGGGAAGAACTCATCAATTATTTCTTAAACCAGCGATGGTAAAGCTTTGGGTTTTTTTTGCCGTGTAAGTTTGGGTGGTAAGAAGTAAACACATTAATTAATTTGTGTATTTAAATGATTAAAAGTTCGTAAAATTATAGTCTTATTTAGTTTGGGGTCAGAAGAAATCTATTGTTTGAAATTTTACGTGCAAATCTTTTCAATCATTAACGTTTCATGTCCATTGTTCCTTTGTTTCGTGTGTTTTCCTGAAGAAGAGGAGGAGGAGGAGGAGGAGGAGGAGGAGGAGGAGGAGGAGGAGGAGGAGGAGGAAGAGGAGGAGGAGGAGGAGGAGGAGGAGGAGGAGGAGGAGGAGGAGGAGGAGGAGGAGGAGGAGGAGGAGGAGGAAACAAGGATGCTAAGGAATAACAAACACAAATAGTAACGAAGGGTAAAGAAAAAGGAAAGGAGGAAGCGGGACAGAGGAAGGAAACGAAGGATAAAGGAAGACAGAAATACATAGGAAGAAAACGAGGCATGGAAAAAAGGAGGCAGGAAGGAAGAGAGCAAAGAAAGGGAGAGGAAAGGAGAGAAGGATAGAGGAAGAAGAGAAAGAAAGAGAGAAAGTTAGAGAAAGAAAACGAAGAGTGAATAAAGGAGGCAGAATGGAAAAGAAAAGAAAGGGAATGGCAAAGAAGGCAGAGGAAAGGAAAGAAGGATGGAGGAAAGTTAGAGGGGAAGGAAGGAAAGGGAGGAATATTTCAAACCCCTCTGTGAAAGTTAGGATAGTTTGGAGGGAGTTAGCTGAACATCCGGTTGTAGGGAGGGAGGGAGGGAAGGAGTGGAGGAAAGAGGACGAAGAGAGTAACAGCTAGACAAACGATGAATGGGAGAGAGGAGAGAGAGAGAGAGAGAGAGAGAGAGAGAGAGAGAGAGAGGAGAGAGAGAGAGAGAGAGAGAGAGAGAGAAGAGGAGAGAAAAGGGAAAGGGAGTGGGGGGAAAAGAGAGCGGAAGAGAGTAACAACTAGACAAACGATGATATGGGAGAGAAGGAGAGAGAGAGAGAGAGAGAGAGAGAGAGAGAGAGAGAGAGAGAGAGAGAGAGAGAGAGAGAGAAAAGGAGGAGAGAGAGAGGGGAGAGAGAAAAAGAGAGGAGAGAGAGGGGAGAAGAGAGAGAGAGAGAGAGAGAGAGAGAGAGAGAGAGAGAGAGAGAGGAAAAGAGAGAGAGAGAGAGAGAGAGAGAGAGAGAGAGAGAGAGAGCGGAAAAGAGTAAAAACTAGTCAAACGATAATATTCTAGGGAAAGAGGAAGAAAGAGAGAGAGAGAGAGAGAATAAAAACAGAGAAAGGAAGAGAAAGAGATGCATCAGTTATGTAAATCAAAGTCTTTTCTTCGTTTCTATTCGGCAATAAATCTTTCCTAACCAATCACGTTCAGCGGCTTCCCTTTCTCCTCATGTCCCTCGACTGTGATTTAATGCCAACAACAACAACAACAGCAGCAACAACATTCCTACTGCTACTACTGCTGCTACCGTCATTACTTCTATTATCACTGCTGCTTCTACTGATGTACTATTACCCCTACTACTACTATTACCACTACTAATTCTACTACTATTACAACTTCAACTACTACTACTACTATTACCACTACTAATTCTACTACTATTACAACTTCAACTACTACTACTACTATTACCACTACTAATTCTACTACTATTACAACTTCAACTACTACTACTACTACTACTACTACTACTACTACTACTACTACTACTACTATGCTACTACTACTACTACTACTACTACTCTACTTACCCACTACTAAAACTACTACTACCGTAGATAAAAAGTCAAGTCGCCCCCTGCAGTCATGTCGCCAACCGCCAAATATTACGAATTATAGCATCACTACTGATTTTATGTGCCCCTGAAGATGTTAACAGTAGTTTATATCATGACTGTATAATCTACCCTGTTTTCAGCGTTGTTTTATGCTTTGTATCTGCAAATATAACTGTTGCGCATTTTGCTTCTTAAGTTTTCTTTGGCGCGACGACAGACATTTGCTCATCACCTTTCGGGCGGTAGGACACAAGACTGCCAGATCTTTCAAAACTGAATGGATTGTTTTCACGTTGGCAGAGGATTTTTTTTATATCCAAGCATCTTCCGCAGCTAATATATATAGAGACTTGTTTTTATTTTCCTCTAATTTTCCTGAATTCCCCAGAGTGGCGACTCAACTTTTGGATTAAATACTAGCTGGCGACTTTACTGTAGTAGGTATAAAAACGTCGCCCTCGGTTTTATTTTTATAATTTGTTCATTTATAGCCCTAATATGACGCACATAAAAGACCCCAAAATTAAAACGGGACTCCCAGATAGCCTTTTTAATTTTCCTAAAAAATTGGATGTGGGAAAATGTAATTTTAAACGCCCCCCAAACACATGTAAATAAAAAAGAAACGTTGTCCTGGCAAATTTTTACGGTTTTTAAGGGTATCCACTATACTACAAATACCACTATTTCCCCAACACATATAGATATATCTTTAATTTTCGTCTCTCTCTCTCTCTTCTCTCTTCCCCTCTCTCTCTCTCCTCTCTCTTCTCTCTTCTCTCTCTCTCTCTCTCTCTTTCTCTCTCTCTCCCCTCTCTCTTTCTCTCTCCTCTCTTCTCTCTCCTCTTCCTCCTCTCTCCTTTTCCTCTGGGTTTCTCCAAATTTAAAATGTTTAAAAAACACAGGGCGTTCAAACATTTGCAACAAAACACACACCAAAACAACACACACACACCACACACACACAAACACGCACAGCACACGCCCCCACACCACACACACCACATCACAACTGCAGCAAGGACACACACACACACAAACACACACACACACACACACCACACACACACACACACACACCCACACCCCCAACAAAAACACAACACACCCCCACACCCCCACAACACACACACACCCCAAAACACACCACACACCAACTGGAGCAAGGGACACACACACATACACAACACAAAACAAACACACACACAAAAACACACCCCACACACACACCACAAAACACACACACACCACACACACACAACACACAAAACAAACAAAAAAAAAGGATTAAGGACACACCCCCCCAAAACACACCACACCACACACACACACCACACACACACCACCCCACACACACACACACACACACACAAAACACACACACACAAAACCAAAAGGAGTAAGGACAACAACACACAAGCACACAAAACCCCAAAACACACACCACACACACACACAAACACACAAACACACACACCAACACACACACACACACACACACACACAAAAAGGGGGGAAGGGAAACCCCACAAAAATTAATCCAAAGCAAACCCCGCCCCCAACCCAAAAAAAAGGGGACCAAATATGACAAAATGAATGCAAATAAAACAGTGACATCTGCCGGACTGTCTGACCGCCGTGTTTCCCGCCAAACATCAAAAACCCCCCAACCCCTCCCCCCCTCCTTTTTCCTTCCCCTCATAAAAAAGTTTATTACTATTCCCTCTTTTCCCTTTTCCTTCCCTTCCCTCTTTTTCCCTTTTTCTCAAAACAAAACCTCTCTACTCCCCCCTCCCCTCTTTACCCTCACTTCCCTCCCTTCCTCTCCCTTCCCTCTCACGCCTTCCTATCCTTTCCCTCTCTCTTCCTCTCCTTCTATCTTTTCCCCTCTCTCTCTCTTTTCCCCTCTTCTCCTCTCTCTTCTCTCTCTTCTCTCTCTCCTCCCCTTTTCTCTCTCTCTTCTTTCCCCGCTCGCCCCCGCTCGCTCGCTCTCTTCCCTCTCTCTCTTTCTTCTCTCTCTCTCCTCTCTTTTCCTCCCCCCCCCTCTCTCTCTCTCTCTCTCTCTATTCTCTCCCCCTCTTCTCTCTCTTCTCTCCTCTCGTTTCCCCTTTTTCTCTCTTTTCTCTCCTTCTCTCTCTCTTCCCCTCTTCTCTCTTCCCTTTCCTCAATGTTTCGTTCTCATTTTCCCTTCCTTTTGCTCTGTCTCTTTACAAATTTTTTTTACCTCTTTTGTTTTTTATTTTTTTTTCCCCGCTATTTCACGGGGCCTAAATTAATGAAACCGTTTTTAATGGGTTTAAAATAGCCTCTTGTAGTTTTCCTTTTTTTTGATTTTAATGTATTCCACTTCTTCCCTCCCCTCCTTCTCTCCCTTCTTGTCTCCCTCTCTTCTCTCCCTTCCCCCTTCCCTTTCTCCCTTTCCCTCCCCACTTTCCCCCTTCCCCCCCCTCCCTTCTTTCCCCCCCCCTCCCTCACTTTCTTCCCTTCCTCCCAACTTTATCTCTCTTCCCTCCCTCCCTCCTGTCTTTTCCTCTTCCCCATCTCCACAAACACTCCACCGTCACACCCAACACACACACCCACACAAAACACACACACCCCCAAACACACAACCCCACACCCCAACAACACACAAAACACACACAAAAACACACACACACACACACACACCCCACCCCACAAAACACACACACCACAAAAACCACACACACAACACACACACACACACACACACACAAAAACACAACACCACACACACACACACACACACACACCACACACCACAAACACCACCACCACACAAAACCACACAACACACACACACACCCCAAAAATGGGCTAAAAAATAGGGAATAGGGGTTAAAAATTTCAATCTTTTTTTAAAATAGTTTTTTGGGTTTGGGAAAAGGCAAATAGCAGCAGATGAAAGGCTGCTGGACGTTTTAATGCTTTAATTTCCGTTTGCTGAAGTGCTAAAGTTATCTATCGGCTTTGAGGTATTGAGTGGAACTTTAAAAATGTTGCAGGTAAATATGAAAGAAAAGGGATGCATGTGTAAAAGAAAAATAAATGTAATGAGTGGAACGTGAAAAAATTGCCGGTAAATGAAAAAATGAAAGATAAAATTGATGAATCACATAATGAAAAATCTAAAGGTAAATAAATAGGAATGAAAATTGATGAATCAGTAAAAGGAAAGAGAATGATACGAAGCAAAAAATCGAAAACCTATAAAAGCATTCCACAATACTTCGTTCACTCCAGGGATAAGAGAGTCGATGAGTCATGTAGCTTGTCAAGGCGACTATAAAACAGGAACACTTTTTATGTGGTTACAGAATGGTACCAGTTTTTTTGTGTGTGAGGGGGTCAGGAATTTTGGTCAAACTCTCAGAAAAGTTAGGAAGACTTGGGAGAAAAGAAGGGTCGTTTTGGGGGGTGTGTGGTGGGGTGTGTGTGGGGGTGTTGGGTGTGTGTGGTGGTTGTGGGTGTGTGTGTAGTGTCAAGGGTCAAAAAGGCAAGTCTGTAAACGTCAAGGCCCCAGGGATAAGTCTCCCGAGGGTTTTTTACGATTAATGAAAAGAGAGTCGTTAGTTGTATAAAATCTCTTTGGGGTGTTGTGGTTGTAATTTTAAAACCATATTTGCCCGGACTTACTAATAAAATTTCTACTATACTTAAAACTACATTTCATATCTAAATTTCTAATAAATTTTACTACTTTCTACTTCACTACTAATATTAATACTTTCACTTTTACTAATAACTATTTCTACTATTTCTACTAACTACTTTCGACTACTTCTAATACTACATTACTACTACTACACTACATACTACTAAACCCACTACTTTCATACTACTATATACTACTAATACTACTACTATATACCCACTACTTTCTACCGGGCTATTTTAATATACTATTATACTACTATACTACTTTCTTACACTACTACTATAATACTAAAACTACTATTTACGACTACTATTACCCACTATATTAAATACTAATAACTACACACTATTACACTACTACTAATAAGAATACTTCTACTACTACTATTACTACTACTACTACTACCAAAACCCACTACTTTTAAATACTATACTAATACTACTATATACTTAAATTTACTAACCCAAAAATATACCAAAACTATTTCCAAAAATACTACTACTAATAATACTACTAAAACTATACTATACTACTTTTATTTCCAATACTAACCAAAAAAATACACTATACTACTACTACTATACTTTCTACTAAAACTCTACTGGGCCGCTCACTTTCCCCAAAACTGCCTCATTTTCACACTGCAAACCATACCGGCCAAATATTTCCTGTTTTTGGCAAAGACAAAAAAAGGAACAAAATTTTGGGGTTTTAGTGCAAAAAACCCAAAAAAATGAACAAATTACTTTAGGCAAAGACCCAAAAAGGAACAAATTTGGGTTCAGGCAAAGACAAAAAAAATGAACAAATTGGCTTCAGTTTCCCAAAAACAAAAAAATGAAACCCAAAAGGGTCAGGCAAGACAAAAAAGTGAACAAATTGGCTTCAGTGCGAAGACAAAAAAGTGAACAAATTGGCTTTTCAGTGCAAAGACAAAAAGTGAACAAACTGGCTTTTTAGTGCAAAGCCTAAAAAGTGAACAAATTTACTTCAGTGCAAAGACAAAGAAGTGAACAAATTGGCTTTTTAGTGCAAAGACAAAAAAGTGAACAAATTGGCTTCAGTGCAAAGACAAAAAAGTGAACAAATTGGCTTCAGTGCAAAGACAAAAAAGTGAACAAATTGGCTTCAGTGCAAAGACAAAAAATGGAAAAAAATTTTCCCCGTGCAAAGACAAAAAAATGAACAAATTTACTTCAGTGCCAAAAACAAAAAAAAGGCAAATTGGGGGGTCAGGCAAAGGGCAAAAAAAAGGAAAAAAATTGGTTTAGTGCAAAGGGCAAAAAAAGTGAACAAAATTGGTTCAGTGCAAAGAAAAAAAAAAGGGGAAAACATTGACTTTTAGTGCAAAGGGAAAAAATGAACCCAAAAGGGCTTCATTCCCGTGCAAAGACAAAAAAGTGAACACATTGTAAAAATAAACATAAAATAGTATACGATATTGGATCTTCTGTAATATTGACATGGGGTTGATTTTTGGGTTCTATTTTGGAATTATTGCTGTGCCTTATTGCTCTCTCTCTCTCTCCTCTCTCTCTCTCTCTCTCTCTCTCTCTCTCCCCTCTCTCTCCCCCCTCTCTCTCCCCTTTCTCCTTTTCTCTCTCTTTTCTCTCTTCTCTCTCTCCCCTCTCTGTTGTGTCCTATTATGGAAAACTTCGGGGCCTCTGCTGTGCTTTGCTGCTGTCATTGTGCCCCCCACGCGAAATTTTTAAATTTCCCAAATTTCAATAAAAAACAACCGCGATTATCATTGATTCCACTCCATCTGTTACTGTTTCCCATCTATGTCTGCCACCACCACCACCATCACCACCACCACCACCACCCCAAACCCCCACCACCCCCCACGTTTTCATTATAATTCCCCCTTTCATTATATTACATTTATTTCTGTTTCTGTAAAAATAAACATAGGAATAAGGATCAAAACACGCGCTGTTTCGCCATTGTCATAGCAACTCAAAAACGTTTTGTCATTGTTTTTAGCAGCAATAATAAAAGATAGTAAAATAATAAACCCGTTTAATTTTTATGAAATGGTTGGTGTGTTTGTGTTTTTGTGTTTTGGGGTGTGGGTTTTGTGTGTGTGGGGGTGGTGTGTGTGTGTGATGTGTGATAATCATTTAGGGTTTTTTTTACATGTTTCCAGTCGTGTGTTTTTTTAATTTATTTGTAACAATTTGTGCAGTTTTTTTTTTTTTTTTTTTCTCTGTCTATTTAATCTCTGTCAATATCTCTCTCTCTCTCTCTCTCTCTCTTCTCCTCTCTCCTTTTCTCTCTCTCTCCTCTTCTCTCCCCTTTTCGCTCTCTCTCTCTCTCTTTTCTCCCCTCCTCTCTCTCTCCCCTCCTCGCTCGCTCGCCGCCGCTTTTCCTCTCTCTCTCTCTCTCTCTCCCCTTCTCTCCTCTCCTCTCTCTCTCTCTCCCCTCTCTCCTCTCTCTCCTCTCTCTCTCTCTCCCCTCTTCTCTCTCTCTCTCTTCTCTCCCTCTCTTCTCTCTCTCTCTCTCTCTCCCCTCTCTCTCTCTCTCTCTCTCTCTCCTCTCTCTCTCTCTCTCTCCTCTCTCTCTCTCTCTCAATTCAATCATATACCTAATCCTCACACAAGAAAAATAATCCTGTTTTCTTTCTTCACATTCTACTTTCCTTACTTCCCCCTTTCGCTTTTTTAATTTAATGAAGTTTTTCTGGTGCCTTTTTTTCCCTTACGTCATTTAAATTCCTGCACGTCCATTTTCTCATTTTTGCTTCATTCTTTGCACTATATCTCCTATTCTATTACATTCTGCTTTTATATTTCCATTACCTAGTTTTTCTTTGCCTTTACGATTCACAGATATTTATATTTTCTGTTTTCTTGCAATTCATTTCATTTTTTACTTCTATTAGTATTATAATTGCTCTTCCACATACTAATTCACGTTTCCATTTCCAGTATCCACCCTCGCGCCTCCACCTCAGCGGCTCTCCACTATACAGGTACTGAGTGTCTGTCTGTCTGTCTGTCTGTCTCTTCCACTTCTTCCACCTTTAAAAGACAACACAAAACACACTGTATCCACTTTCCCTCCTGGAGACAGAAGTGCAATCGACCTGGGTACACATACAACGACACGCGCACACATACCTTATTTTCCTGTGTGTGTGTGTGTGTGTGTGTGTGTGTGTTGTGTGTGTGTGTGTGTGTGTGTGTGTGTGGTTTTGTGTGTGTGTGGTGTGTTGTGTGTGTTGTGGTGTGTGTGTGTGTGTGTGTGTGTGTTTTTCTGAGCTGTCTTCATGGTCTCCATTTTTTCCCCTCCTCCTCTCACACACACACACACACACACACACACACACACACACACACAACACACACAAAAACACACAAAAACCCCAAAACCACCACCCCTATGCAAATAACAATCTAAAACTGTTCTCCTATGCAGTGTCCACGCCTTTCCCACACCACAAAAAACACACACACACCCACACACACCCCACCACACAAAACACACACACACACACACACACAACCACACCACACACACACCACAACACCACACCCCACACACACACACACACACACACACACACCACACACACACTTTAGCCCTTTACCGCACGAGCAGGTTGGCATTAAAGTTGGGAAGCTTAATGTGATCAGCGGTGTGGTTTCGGGCAAGCGAAGGGCGAGGTCGGAGCTCTCTACGCGTCTCGAGGCAGCTTTGGTTAATCTTGTTTTCGGTAAAGGGTGATAGAAGCGGTGGTGGGGTCGCTCCTGATGTGAATGTGGTGGTGGTGGTGGTGGATGTGGGGGGGCGGAGAGGAGAGGAGAGGAGGAGGAGGAGGAGGAGGAGGAGGAGGAGGAGGAGGAGGAGGAGGAGAGGAGGAGGAGATAGGAGGAGGAGGAGGAGGAGGAGAGAGGAGGAGGAGGAGGAGGAGGAGGAGGAGGAGGAGACAACGAAGAAGAAGAAGGAAGAGGAGGAGGAGGGAGGAGGAGTAAAAGTGTATGTATGTATGGGTTGTATAGGGTGACAAGAGAGAAAAAGAAGATGAAGAAGAGAAGAGGAAGAAGAAAAAGAAGAGGAAGAAGGGGAGGAAGAAGAGGAAAAGAAGAAGAATGAAGGAGAGGAGGAGGGATGAGAAATAAAAGTGTATCTATGCTGTGTGACAAGAGCAACGGAGAAAGAGACACTCAAAGGTGTTACAGAGATTAAAGAAATAGAAGAACAGGGCGAAGAGTTGAGTCAGCCGTGCAGGAAGGGATAGATGTGTTAGAAAGGAAGATACAAGGAAACACAGGAAATTAGCAATCGTGAGGCAAGGGAGTGCTTTTGTATTAGACGAGACTAAGAAGAAAATATCCATCAATAGGAACTGGAAACATGAATATGGAAGACGTAGATGAAGAAGTAGAGTTAGAGGATTGTGGTAATTAATGTATTTATTTAAGAGTACAAGAGATATTGGGCTTACTGTAGCGCAATAAACAATGGCTTGTAGAAAGGAAATATTACACAAAGGAACTAGAGTGATTTGAAATATGGAATATAAAAGGACTTGTTAATAATTGTAAAGAATAGTTAATTGATGTGAAGGAATCTGATTAAATAATGTCGAGATAATACAAATACTTAGCGTTTATTGTAGCGAAATAAACAATGGCTTGATGAAAGGAAACAGTTACACAAAGGAAGTAGAGTGATTTAAGATTACAAATATAAAAGGACATGTAAATTGCAAAAATAGTTAATTGATGTGAATGAATCTGATGAAATAATGTCGAGATAATACAAATACTTAGCGTTTATTGTAGCGAAATAAATAATGGCTTGATGAAAGGAAACAGTTACACAAAGGAATTATAATTATTTGAAATAAAGAATATAAAAGGACATGTAAATTGCAAGAATAATTAATTGATGTGAAGGAATCTGATGAAATAATGTCGAGATAATGCAAATATGTAAAGGAGAAGAGATTGATCACGCAAATAAATATAAACAAACAAGACACTATATTTAGAAAAAAAAATGTGAATTGGACAAGACAAGGAAGAAATAGAAAGGGGAAAAAGAAAGTAGAGGAAAGGGTAAAAAAAAGGGAAAGTAGAAAATAGAAAGGGGAAAAGAAATTTGTAGAGGAAGTAAAAAAAGGGAAAATTTTAAAGAAAGAAAAAAAAAAAACAAAAAAATATCGGGGTTTTGGGATAAAAATGAAGTTAGGTGGAATAAAAGGGGGAAATATTTCAGAAGTTTGGAATTATGGAAAGAAAAATAATATTGGATAAAAAAATTTTTACGTTGTTTAAAGGTTGGTGCGAGGAAGGGGAAGAGAAAAGATAAGGGAAAGAAAGGGAAAAACATTATAAAATTAAAGAAAGTAAAAATAGAGTAAAATGGTAAAAAAAGAGGGGAGGAAAGGGGGAATAGATTGCGATGTAAATGGATACATTAAAAGAGAAAGTTAAGAAAGTGAAATAACAATGCCAGGAGAAGAGGAAAAAGTTTACGGAGAGAAGAAAGTTGAAAAAAAGAAAAGCAAAGCCAAGCGCCCCCGGGAAAACAAAAAAAAATAAAACAATGGTTTTGAACCAAACAACATCAAACCACGCGTGTGTACCAAAAAAAATAAGGGGAGTATTGGAACTTTGAGGTTGTGAATAAATGGAAAAAAAAGAATAACGAGATGGAAAAAATATTAGTGTTTAATAGTGGTGTCTGGAGAGAGAGAGAGAGAAGGAGAGATAGAGAAGAGAAAGAAGAGAAGAGAGAGAGAAAGAGAAGAGAGAGAAGAGAGAGAGAGAAGAGAGGGGAAAAGGGAGAGAAACGAAAAAAAAAAAAAAAACCTGTGAGAATTTGAACCCACAATAAAGGGATTCAATTTAGAAGAAAAAAAAAAAAAAAAAAACCAAATCCAAAAAAAAACCACAAAACCCAACCCCAAAACCCCAAACCCACACACACACACAACACACCACACACACCACACACACACACACACACAAAAACAAACACACACACACACACACCCCACACAAAACAAAAAACAAACAAAACAAACCAAACAGTCGCAGGTAGATGAATCGGTTTTTTTTTCTTTCCGATTATTTAACGATGGTGGACTTGATTTATTAGCAATCAGCTTTTTTACCATCACCTCTCGCCACCACTGTTATTACTGACTTGGGCAATGCTGATCAAATGGAAAAATTGGAAGTAGTTTTTTATTTTTTTTTATTTTATTTATATTTTGATTAATAGTTCGATATTTTTATAATGTTTAGATAGTTAGAATAGTTCGAGGGAGAGATGGAAGAGAGAAGAGAGAGAGTAAGGTAGAGAGAAGAGATGGAAGAGAGACGAGAGAAGAGAGAAAAGGGAGGAGAGAGGAGAGAGAGGAGGAAAAAACAACAAAAAAACATACCTCTCTCTCTCTTCTTCTCCTCCCCTTCTTTCCTCTTTTTTCTCTTTCTCTTCTCTTCTCTTTTTCCCGCTCTCCTTTCTCTATTAACTTTACTTCCTTCACCTCAATCAGACTTAAGCTGCTGCCCCTTTTTCTTTTCCTTTTAACCTCTGACCTTCACTCTTCCTCTTCTCTCCTCCTCTCCTCCCCCTCCTTCTCTCTCTCTTCTCTGCTCTCTCTCTCTCTCTCTCTCTCCTCTCTCTCTCTCTCTCTCCCCTCTCGCTTCTCTATCTATCTCTATATCTCTATCTATCATTATCTACCTCTTATCTCTTATCTATATTTATTTCCTCTCTCTCTCTCTCTCTCTCTCTCTCTCTCTCTATCTATCTATATATCTCTATCTATCTATTATCTACCTCTCTTCTCTATCTATATTTATTATTTTCTCTCCCTCTCCTCTCTCTCTCCTTCCTCTCTCTTTTCTCTCTCCCCTCTCTCTCTCTCTCTCTCTCTTCTCTCTCTCCTCTCTCTCTCCTCTCTCTCTCTCCTCTCTCTCTCTCTCTCTCTCTCTCTCCGATACTTAAGGAACAATACAGAAGTTAAAGAGTCGCTAAGTGGGTGTCTCGCGCGGAACTTAGTCACACGAGAAAGTTTTGCGACGAAAATACACCTGCTGGAAAAAGAAATTAAAAAAAGTTACTTACCTGTCTGAGTTGCTGTCTTGATAACAATTCTTCACTTTCCAATATTCTTCTAATTTGTCCTTTAATTCATGTATTGATCAATTTTCCTTATCTTGCTTTGTTTCCATATCACGTTTCTATAATATCTAAATATCTTTTCTAATTTCACTGCACTTCAAAATCGCCTCAAATTTGATATTATAATTAGTGTTGTTATTTTATGAACGGATTGTAGATTTGCGGATTTGTATTTCCCAAAGATCGTGATTTTTATTTTTGTTGATCTTTGAATCTTTCTGGGAGTGGACCTAATGAAGTGAGGATTACATTGGTGTCTCTGTGAGCAGTAGCGTCGCACCTCCTCCTTCCACGGTGGCCAGGCCCGCACTGAGGCTCTCTTGCCGCTGCACTGTGTCCGCCCCTGCCCTCCCCTCCCTTTTCCCCTCTTTCCCCTCTTCCTCTCCTCTCCAGCACATCTCCCCGCCTTCTCTCTCTCTCTCTCTCTCTCTCTCTCTCTCTCTCTCTCTCTCTCTCTCTCTCTCTCTCTCTCTCTCTCTCTCTCTCTCTCCTCTTCCTTCCCTCCTCACAATGACTGATCCCACATCGCCGCCTGGACCATTTACAGCCTCATGCCACCTCATTGTTGCCTCACACCCATACGACACACACACACACACACACACACACACACACACACACACACACACACACACACACACACACACACACCCCACACCACACCACACACACACACACACCACACACACACACACACACACACAACACCACACAAACACACACACACACACACACCACACACACACCCCACACACACACACACACACACTGTCCTACTTAAGCAAGGGGATGGGTATGTATGGTGTGTGAGGTCCCAGCATTACCAAAAGATCGGTAATAATTAGCTCCAAGCTCGCACATGGAGGGTGAAACTGACGATCACAAATCTGACTCACGTGGAGAAGACCACGAGTGAATGACACCTGACAGATAACATTGAACAGTAGCTTACATATCCATGACACACCACCCAACACACCTTGACACACCTGCCGACATACCTGCGCCATGTTTCGACCTCCTGTGACGAGTGCAACCCCCCCTGAACTACACTCTGGGGGGTTAGAGGGGGCGCAGGGGGAGGGGGGCAGAAGGGGCGAACCTGTAACTTGTAACTTGTATTGGATGTGTGACCTGAAAAGCTTGTTCTGGGGTCGACGGTGATGAAATTTTGATGATGGAGATGTTATGTGTGTGTGTGTGTGTGTGTGTAGGTGTGTGTGTGTGGTGTGATAGTGTGTGGTGTGTGTTGTCTGTGTGTGTTGTGTTGTGTGTGCTGGGTGTGTGTGTGTGTGTGTTGGACAAGAAAAGCAATAACTTATATCCTTGAAATCTCATCCACATTTCTTCTCCATTTTACTCTGACCCATGTATTCTCCTTTTCTTCCTCCGCATTACTCTCGATTGTATATGCTGTCTCTTTTCGCTCTTGGTTGTCCTCTGTTGTTCGTTTCCCTTCCTTTCCTTCTTTTTTCTCTTACTCTCACTTCACTTTCTTTCCTTCCTTACTTCCCTTCTTTCCTTCCCTTCCTTTCTTTCTCTCCTTTCTTGCTCTTACCTGTATTCCTTACTTTCCTTTCCCTTCCTTTCTCTTTCCCTTCCCTTCCCTTCACTTCCCTTCCTTTCTTCTCCTTCTTCCCTTCTTTCTTTCCTTTCATCCTTCCTTCCTTCCCTTCCCTTCCCTTCCTTTCTCTTTCCTTCCCTTTTCTTCCCTTCCCTTTCCTTCCCTTCTCTTCCTTCCTTCCCTTCCTTCCTTCCCTTCCCTTCCTTCACTCTTCCCTTCCCTTCCCTTCTCTTTCCTTCTCATCCCTTCCTTTCCTTCCCTTCCCTTCCCTTCTCTTTCCTTCCCTTCCCTTCCCTTCTCTTTCCTTCCCATCCCTTCCTTTCCCTTCCCTTCCCTTCCCTTCCCTTCCCTTCCCTTCCCTTCCCTTCCCTTCCCTTCCCTTCCCTTCCCTTCCCTTCCCTTCCCTTCCCTTCCCTTCCTTTACCTTGCCTTCTCTTCCCTTCTCATCCTCCCAACACATCGTAAACTTTAATTTGTAACCTTTACTCCTTTTCACCTGAGGACTCTGATTGACTGTTACTCCCCTGGGGGGGGGGGTAAAAGAGGAGGAAAGGAAGGAGGATGAGGGAGAAGAGGGGGAGGTAGGAGGAAAAAGGGAAGGGAGGGGGAGGGAAGGGAAATGAAAGGGGGAAAAGAAAAGAATAAGAAGATTTGAAAGGGGGGGGAAAAAGGAGGGAAAGGGAGGAAAATTAGAGGAAAAATTAGGGAAGTTTTTATCAGAAGAAATATGCCCTGGAAGAATGGAAATGAAAGAAAAGAGGGGAGAGAAAAGAGAGAGAGAGGAGAGAGAGAGAGGAGAGGACGAGAGAGAGAGAAGAGAGGGAGAGAGAGAGAGAGAGGAGAGAAGAGAAGGAGAGAGAGAGAGAGAGAGAGATTGAAAAAATGAAAGTAAAGAAAGAGATCACTGGAGGAAGAGATTTAGGAGAATGTTGAGGTTGCTGATGAGAGAGGGAGAGAGAGAGAGAGAGAGAGAGAGAGAGAGAGAGAGAGAGAGAGAGAGAGAGAGAGAGAGAGAGAGGAGAGAGGAGAG
>JACEEZ010025960.1:22500-35000 GCA_016584305.1 Chionoecetes opilio | reverse complement strand
AACCACTAACTAACAACACTAACCTAACCACTAACTAAAAAAACTAAACCCAACCACTAACTAACAACACTAACCTAACACTAACTAACAACACTAACCTACCACTAACTACAACACTAACCTAACCACTAACTAACAAAACTAACCTAACCACTAACTAACAAAACTAACCTAACCACTAACTAACAACACTAACCTAACCACTAACTAACAAAACTAAACTAACCGTACTTCAACCCTGCCCTCAAAGCCCCATAGGTTTTGATGACATCCATTTTTGAAGTGTTTTGTTTCGAAATATGATCTTTGTGATGACGGCTTTGGGGTTTATGTGTTAAGACCATTGACATACAAAGACTTATGACCTTACACCTTCATAACTATCATTCTCCCCTTACTGAAACCTATCCCTTTGCTCTGCTATTATTCTCGCTGCATTAACTTTACACTGGAAAACCCCGCACCACATTTCCCTCCGCGAATCCCTAACCCTCAACACCACCCGTCGCCGCTTGATAAACTCGCCACCTGAAGCCACTGTCCGGAATTTAGTGGACAAATAACCGTGTGTTTCCTTCGTGTCTAGAGCGGCTTCACTCTCTCTCTTTCTTGTGTGTTGAAGAATAACAAATAAGAGTAACGAGGAGAGTGGCGGTGGTGGTGGTGGTGGCTTAAGAAGGAGAGGCCCTAGTAGATACCAGAAGGGAAAGGGGAGGGGCTTAGACGTAAGAGCGGATCTTCAAGAGGCTGGCAAAGGCTGAAGAAGGATGGTGGTGCTAGGGGAGTGAGATGGAGAGCACGGCTTGTTGGTAAGTTTTGTAAGGCTGCGTGGAGGCGGCTAGGAGGGAAAAACACATGGGAAAAACCAGGCTAAGAAGATTGAGAAAGAGGCAAAGTAGGACGTACAAAGAGAAACTGTAATAACTTTTGTATGGTGGGTTTTCTTTTTTGGTAGATGTTAGGAGAGAGATGTAGAGAGAGAGAGAGAGAGAGATGTAGAGAGAGAGAGAGAAAGAGAGAGAGAGAGAGAGAGAGAGAGAGAGAGAGAGAGAGAGAGAGAGAGAGAGAGAGAGAGAGAGAGAGAGAGAGAGAGAGAGAGAGAAACAACGAAGATTAATAATGTCCTGAATTAGCAGGTGTAAAAATCATGGTAAAACGCGAATAATAGAGTTTTGTTAAAGAGAGAGAGAGAGAGAGAGAGAGAGAGAGAGAGAGAGAGAGAGAGAGAGAGAGAGAGAGAGAGAGAGAGAGAGAGAGAGAGAGAGAGAGTACACACAAGGAAACAAGCATCCACTGACACTGATATACTCCCTTCATCCCCCTTCCCTTCCCTCCCTTCCCCTCCCTCTTCCAACAGTCCTGTTTAATTTGCCAAGTTTTAATAACATGACGGTGCACGAGTAATTGCCTCCAACACGTCAGTAGTCATGTATATTAGCAACATCAGTAAATAAACACACACTGCCTTCTCCTCCTCCTATTGTGTTTCCCTGACAGACACAGAAAGCCACTCTTCAAGCCAGATATAAGCGACGGGCTATAACCACCACCACCACCACCAACACCACCCTCACCACCACCCTCACCACCACATCACTCACTTCTTCATACATCACTTCTGTTGACAAGGTGATTGAAGTCTTGCCTACCTGTCTGTTTACCTGCCTGCATGTCTGTCTGTTTATCTGTCTATCTGTGTGTATGTCTGTCTGTCTGTTTGTCTGTGTGTATACCTGCCACGCTACTCTTACATGCTTTCTCTCCCTCCTCTTTCTCTCTCTTTATATTTCTCTCTCTATCTCACTTTTTTACTCTCTCTCTCTCTCTCTCTCTCTCATCTCTCTCTCTCCTCTCTCTCTCTCTCTCTCTCCTCTCTCTCTCTCTCTCTCTCTCTCCTCTCTCCTCTCTCCTCCTCTCTCTCTCTCTCTCTCTCTCTCTCTCTCTCTCTCTCTCTCTCTCTCTCTCTCTCTCTCTCTCTCTCTCTCTCTCTCTTTTCTATCCTTGAAAATGAACTATTATTTTCTTCATCACCTCCCACCTAACGTCACTAACACTCATACACAATTCCCTCCTCCCTCCCTCCCTCCTTCCCTCCTTCCCTCCCTCCCTCCCTCCTTCCCTCCTTCTCCTTCCATCCCTCCACTCCCTCCCTCCATCCCTCCTCCCTCCTCCTTCCCTCCCTCTCCCTTCCTCCAACACTTCTCTCTCATGCAAATGTTTTCACCCTCAAGCTTCTGTCGCCTTTGAAGTCCAGTTTCCAGAAAAATTTGAGCTCGGTTTGCTTATGTTTACTTGTCGGTGTGTCATGTACCGTCTCTCCCTCCTTCCCTTCTCTCCTTCTCTCCCCTCCTCCTCTCCTCCTGTCCTCCCGCCTCTCTCCCCACCTCTCTTCCCTTCCTCCCCTCCTCTCTTCCCCCCTCCCCCTCCCTCCATTCAATTTCTGAAAAGCGCCCGGATCTTTTTTTTTGGTTTTCCCCTGTTTTCCGGGAAGGGAGTGGGGAGAGGACGCCCTTTTTTTTTCATTTTAAAATTTTTATAGGTTTTTTTTAATTTTTTATTTTTATTTACTCCCCAAAAAACTCCCCCGGGCACAAAAAAAATGGGTAACACAAAGCCTGCTTAGTTGCCAGTCCCTATAAAGAAGACAGTAAGAGAATAGAATAAAAACAGAGGGGTGAGCCAATTTAGTTCGGGAGGTGTCTTGTTACTCCTCTTTTGAAAATATTGAAGTCTTTTATTCGTATTCTTTTTTATTGCTTATCGTTTTCTTTTTATTCGATCTATTCGATTAAATCTTATTCGATTGTTATCCTTATTGCTAACATCATCATCATTATCATTATCATTATTGTTATTATTATTATATTTGATCATTGATGTCACTATAACTGTTATTGTAATTTGTATTATTAGTATTATTTTTGTTATCAATATTTGTTTCATTATTATTATTATTATTGTTATTATTGTAATTGTTGTAGCTGCTTCTGCTCCATATCACCTTTAAAGCGTTAGTATCTCTCTTTTCCTCTCTCTCTCCCCTCTCTCTCTCTCCTTCCCCTCTCCTCTCTCCCCTCTCTCTCCCCTCTCTCTCTCTCTCCTCTCTCTCTTCTCTCTCTCCCCTTCTCTCTTCTCCCCCTCTCTCTCTCTCTTTCATCTCTCCTCTCTCCTCTCTCTCTCCTCTCTCTCCTCTTTTCTCCCCAAAAAAAAAAAATCCTCTCTCTCTCTCTCTCCTCTCCCCCTTCTCTTCCCCTCTCTCTCTCTCCCCTTCTCCCCTCTCTCTCTCTTTTCCCCTCGCCCTCTCTCTCTCTCTCTCTTCTTTCTTCTCTCTCTCTCCCTCTCTCTCTCTCTCTCTCTCTTTTTCTAAATCTAAATTTTTTTTTTTTCCCTTTTTAAACCATACTTGTCCTTGAACTTTTTTTTTACCTTTTTATATCTCCCTCCTCCTCCTCCTCCCCCTTTCCTCCTCCTCCCCCCTTCCTCCCCCCTTCCCCCCCCCCTCCTCCCCCTCCTCCTCCTCCCCCTTTCCTCCCCTCCTCCTCCTCCTCCTCCTTTTCCCCTCCTAAAGTAAATGGGAAATTGATAGTGCAAATTTCTTAATCTAGCCCCCGTATCGATTAGTTGTATTTGGTAGTGGTAGTTTTATTTTAAGTCTTTTTTTTAATTTCCTACCCTTCTGCAAATAAAAAATTTCCTTTTTCCTTCCTCTTTAGGGAAAAATGGTATCTTTTTCCAAACCTTTTTTTTTTCTTACAATAGTTGATATTTTATAGAAATGTATTCACAGATACCCTCGCTTTTTGGCCAATGGGTCCCCTTTTTTCTTTTTATTCCTATGTAATCCTATTTAATCCTCCTCCTCCTCCCCCCTCCCCCTTTTCCCCTCCCTTTCACCCCTTTCCCTCGTTTTTCACCCCGCCCGCGCCCTTAAACCCCCCTCTCGGCCCTTCCCCCCGCCCTCGCCCCTTCCCCCGTCTCGCCCCCCACCCCTCTCGCCCTTCACCCCCGTCCCCCGCCCTTCCCCCCGGTCTCCCCCTTCCCCCGGGGCCTCGCCCTTAAACCCCGTTTTCCCCTTTTCCCCCCGCCCTCCCCGGGCCCATTTAAGCTAATGAAGGTTTTCTTGACTCCTTTTCCCCCCCCACGGGGGGAAATTTTGGAGTCAAGAATATACATTCCCCTGAAACCGGGGTAACGATATTACTGTTTTAGATTTGTATTCGACCCGGGGTTCAGAGTTCAAAGGCTATTTGACTCAGGTGAATCAGAGCCAAAAGAGCCAGTTTTCCTGTAGGGCAGCCACCCTTCACGGGCAACCCCCTTGTATTGGGGCTTACCCCCCGGGGATTACTGAATTGTTAAAAGGATTTACTCTGCTCAAGATATTATTAACAACCTGCAAAGGGAAAAAAGACACCCACATTTTATTAAAGGCTTTTTTTCTTTTTCCTCTCTTTTTTTTTTTTTTTTTTTTTTTTTTTTTATCCCTTTATTCTT
The DNA here is from genome assembly GCA_016584305.1 of Chionoecetes opilio. NCBI lineage: Eukaryota > Metazoa > Arthropoda > Malacostraca > Decapoda > Majidae > Chionoecetes > Chionoecetes opilio. Next base: position 30,506 of record JACEEZ010025960.1, on the reverse strand, counting down.
ATGGGTTTTAAGTCGGAGCTTCAGCTGGACTACTGAGAACTATTTTTGCCCTTTAAAAGGTGTAGTTTAAATTTCCTAGTTTAAACCCTACATATAGGGGTTTAAACTTTTTTCAAAAATTTTCTCTTTTTCCCTTAATTCACAAATTTCACAAACTAATAAATTTTACATGTAAAATGTTTTTTACTATTCAAATTTTTTAAACATTTTATTTATCACTACTAAAATATATATTGACATAGTTGAATTTAAACGGGTTTAAAAGGGGTTTTCCCGGTGGGGTTTTTTTTTAATTAACAAAGGGGGCTGTTTTTAATCCAAGCGTTCCCCAAAGCACTCTTGAAGGTCTGGAGGGGAGGGGTAGATTTAAAGCTGGGGTCTCCCTGAAACCTCCCTTTTTCCCACTTTTTGGGTGTACCCGCGGAAAGGAAAGGAACGCGAGGGGGTTTTCCGCCCTTTAAAAAGGTCCCGTTTTCATTTGTGGTCCCTGGTAGAAAGCATTTTTCTTTGGGGTTGTGGCCGTGGGGGTTTTCCCCAGGGCTGTGGGAGGAAACCAGGTGGGGGACATGCTGCTTTGGGGTTTTTGTAAACGCCCCACAACCTGCTAGGGTCGCGAGGGCTGCTGCAAGGGATCAGAGGAGGGGAAGCGGGTCCGCAGAGCCTTCAACGTTTTTAACCTTTGGGGCCCTGGGGCCCTGTCCCTTGTCAAAAAGGCTCGGTTTACGAAGGGGGGCAGGAAGAAAAACGTGAAAAGGGGCGTACTCCTAAGGGACGGAATTGACTGTTTTAAAAGGGTGGTGACCCCTTTTGGGAGTCAAAAGGGTGTAAACAAACCCGGGACACGGGCTAAGTTTCCGGGCGGCTTTCCCTTGCAAGGGGTTCGGATGGGGTCCGGTGAAGGTCAGGCGCTTTTTACTTCCCCCCGTTGGAGGGGGACGTCTGCAGGGGCCCCGGCCTCCCACCCAGTAAATGGTAGGGTTTGGGATATCGGGAAGGACGTTGTGGGTCGGGAGAGGACTTTCCCCTTTGGGTTTTTCTGGACCCGGATTCCCTTCCATCGACGCCCCCCCAGGGAGTGAGGGTTTTTGGAGGCCCTGTTTATTGAGCAAACAGCCCCTGCGGTGATCACCACTGTCGCGGGAAAATGTAAGGGTCCCTCATGGGCATATGCATGTTCCTTTCTGGGATAGCGGGAGCGGTCATTGAAATACTTCCAGGGAAGAGGGCCGAGCAACTGCCCTGGGGGACGCTGGCAAGATCCGGGTTTTTCCTCTGAAGTTTGACCGCCCCACCACCACTCTGGAAATCAGTCCCCCCGGTAGCCCTTGTAGTGGGGAACGGGTTTGACCCCCGGAAAACCCAAATTTGTTCAGTTGGTGATGAGGCGTAAACCACACCCTTAAAAATGCCCCCGAAAATGCCCAAGGGCAATGACTTATTGCCCTTTTCTTTGCCCAAAAACGCTATCCCCTGGGGTGGACAGATGGAGCAAAAGGTCGGCCGCTGTTCTGTTTGCTCGGAAGCCAAATTGGCTTAAATTGTTAAAAAGGGTGGTGTGTGTGAAAAAAGACAAATATCTTTCGGCAATTAAGTTTCCGCGTTTTGCCAACACTGATAACGGGGGGTGGGTCTATTTGGGGGGTCAGTTTTTTTGGGCCTTTTTTAAATGTATTGCCACCACTCTGGCAGCCTTCCCCAGGTTGGCCACCTTCCAGTAGTGGGCAGTGCTGAAAAAATAGTAAAAGGGGCGTTGCAGCTAGAGGCGCGGGGGCTTGGGGGGATATGGGGGCTATTTGGGGGTCGGGGGCCCAAAGGGCCCTTCCTTGTGCCGACCTAAACAAAATGTGGGCAAACTTCCTCACTATTTATATTGAGGTTAGAAGACGGGCTTTTGGGGGGGAGGGGCACAGCGGGGAAAGGATCGCTAGGGGATCAGGTACTGTCTTTTTTTGGGAAAAAAAATTCCCCGAGAAACCTGGGCCCCCCCCCTTGTCCTTGTTTTTGGGTGGCCACGTCCCGTCAAATTTTGAATCCGGGGTAGGGTGTCCCCTTTTTGTCAAAACCTTTGTTGCTTTTTAAAAGTTTTGGTCCCCCCAGGATTTTGTTCCCACTGAACGACCACTGAGCTTGGTTTTGAGGCCCGCCCTTCCCCACGTCTTTTGACCCCATTTTTTTGGTTTTCTTTCATTGTTTGCAAAACGGGGGCTGTAGCGCCCTTGTTAGGGTGGTTTTGGGTGGCATGATAAACCGCCGGCACGACTTTTTTTCATCAGCAGCCATCCTACTTGGTAACCAAAAAAGGGCTTACAAGGGGGTTGGGAGTGTAAACTGGGGTTGGCACATATTTCCCTTTTGGGGGTTCAAACAGATACGTGTGAATGTGTGTACCTGTGTATCCACTCATTTTCGAGAAAGGGGCTCCAGGGTGTTTGTTGCAGCGCTCACATAGAAACCCTCCCCCCTGCTCTGTCCCACACCCGTTGGTCGTGTGATGGGGTCCCTCTTGGGGTGCAACCATTTGTACTTAGATCGCCATGTGATCGATGATCCTACCCGCACCGAGGGGGGAAAAAGTGACGAAAATGCCCGGGGAAAAATGATGAGCCGGGAAAAGTGTGTGGGGAAGGGCAACTTGGGTTTTTAGACCATACACTGGGAGGAAGCATCAAAAAAATCTTGCAACTAATTTTGGGGCATTTCGCCTATGATGACAACTGCCACAGGTGTGTTGTTTTCAAAAGGTTTATTTCCAGGTGATTTTGCAGATACTCCAAAAGGGCTTCCCTTTTTTCCCCCGCCCCCTTTTTCGGTGGCACCACACGCAGGATAGCGCTGTAGGGTGGGTTCTCTCCTCTCTCTCTCTTTTCCCCTCTCTCTCTCTCTTCTCTCTCTCTCTCTCTCTCGGCTCTCCCCCTCCCTTTTCTCTCTCTCTCCCCTCTTCCCCTTCCCCTCCTCTCCCTCTCTCTCCTCTCCTCCCCTCTCTCCACTCCCGCTTATATACATATCTTTTTATTCCCGTACTACTGATGAAAAAAAAATCTGTAAAATAACCCCGGACTTTTTAGAAGACTGTATATATATATTTTTTTTTTTTGTTTAGTTAAAAGCCTTTGAAATTGCAAGTAATAGTCTATATATATTTACTCTTATTACAGTTATGCTCTTCACATACACACACACACACACGCACACGCACACGCACACGCACACACACACATACACACACACACGCGCACACACACACACACATACATACACACGAAAATCCCTCAAACAAGCTGTACTTTCTCTTAATACTTTTCTCTCCCTCTATACAAGCTTCCCTCCCTATAAAGAAACCCCCCTTAGCCCCCCCCCGCACCTCCCCCATCCCATACCCCACAGCACCCCTTACCTCCCCTTACAGCACCCCTTAACCCCTTACCCTCCCAGCACCTGACACGTACCAAGCAACTCCACCAATAGGAAGACACATGTGGCTAATCCCTGACAATCACAACGTAAGGAGAGACTGTTCCAATTACGTAAGGATTGAGCCACATTTTTCTTTTTTCTCTCTTCTCTCCCCTCCTCTCTCATCTCTCTCCTCTCCCCTTTCCCTCTCTCCTCCTCTCTCTCTCTTCTCTCCTCTCCTCTCTCTCTCTCTCTCTCTCTCCCCTCTCTCTCTCTCTCTCTCTCTCTGTGGATAGGTAAAAGGTGAGCGTTTTTCCTTATTTTTGAGTTACCGGAAAGTTTCAGATTTTACTTAGGGATTTTCTGCATTGATCCTGTGTGTGTGTGTGTGTGTGTGTGTGTGTGTGTGTGTGTGTGTGTGTGTGTGTGTGTGTGTGTATGTGTGTGTGTGTGTTCATTTGGATACCTCGAACTTGAACCTATGTATATTCTGATCCGTTTGTGTTTCTATGATTTATTTTAGTCGTTTCAAAACCTCAGCTGTTTCATATATATTGCATTATATTTTTTTGACGCACCATATAAATTCAAACTCCCTGCTCTCAAATCATTTCAAGATTCTCTCAATAGTCTGCTTCTAATCTATATTGCTTCATTCCTCTTCTCCTTTCTTCGTTCCTTATCTCCTTCCTTCCTTCCTGCCTTCCTTTCTTCGTCTCTTTCACCCGACTCCCGATTCCCTCCTATCTCCCTCCTTTACTCTTTGAACCTGCTTATCATCCTTCTTCATGCCTTCCTGCTCCTTCCTCCAGTCCTCCTCCTCCTCCTCCTCCTCCTCCTCCTCCTCCTCCTCCTATATTCCTTATTCATCTTCTTTCCTCCTCCTCCTATCAGTCAGTGTCTTCTCCAGCCCTTGCTTTCTTCCCTCCCTCTTTCCTCCCTCCTTCCATACCTCCTTCCTTTCCTCCCTCCTTCCTTTCTTTCCTCCCTCCTTTTCTTCCCCTTCCTTTCCTCCCTCCCTCCTTTCCTCCCTCCCTCCGTCCTTCCTCCCTCCCTCCTTTCCTCTCTCCCTCCTTTCCTCCCTCCTTCCTTTCCTCCCTCCTTCCCTCCTTCCTTCCTTCCTTCCTTCCTTTCTTTCCTCCCTCCTTTCCTTCCTCCCTCACTCCTTCCTTTCCTCCCTCCTTCCTTTCCTCCCTCCTTTCTTTCTCCTTTCCTCCCTCACTCTCTCCCTCCTTCCTTCCTTCCTTTCCTCCTCACTCTCTCCCTCCCTCCCTCCTTCCTTCCCTCCCTCCTTTCTTCCTCCATACCTCCCTCACCTCTGCCTCACACACTACCTCTTCGCATCCCATATTTTAGTACTCTTTTTACACTACTTTTTGTCCTCTACTCAAGCTCGTTATTTCCGCCGCATCGTAGAAACCCTCACACGACTTGCGTTCATTTTCCTCATTTCCCCTCATTTTTTTGTCTCTATAGGCTTATCTGTCTGTCTGTCTGTCTGTCTGTCTGTCTGTTTGTCTGTCTGTCTCGTCTATTTCCCCTTTTTTTTGTCTCCATAGGCTTATCTGTCTGTCTGTCTGTCTGTCTGTCTTATTCAATTTTTGTCTCCATAGGCTTATCTGTCTGTCTGTCTGTCTGTCTGTCTCGTCTATTTCCCCCTTTTTTTTGTCTCCATAGGCTTATCTGTCTATCTGTCTGCCTGTCTGTCTTCTGTTGTCTTCTGTCTGTGTCTCTGTCTTTTTTCCCCTTTTTTTGTCATCCATAGTTATTGTCTAGTCTGTCTGTCTGTCTGTCTGTCTGTCTGTCTGTCTGTCTCTTCTATTTCCCCTTTTTTTTGTCTCCATAGGCTTATCTGTCTATCTGTCTGTCTGTCTGTCTGTTTGTCTATTTGTGTCTGTCTTTTTTTCTGTCTGTCTATCAGTTTGTCAGAGTCTATTTTGTCTTATCGTCTGCTGGTTTCTATATTCTCCTTCTTTTTCTCTTTCTCTCTCTCTCTCTCTCCTCTTCTTCTTCCTGTTTCTCTTATGCGTCTCATCATTGTCAGTCGTTTTCTATATGTTCTCTCTCTCTCTCTCTCTCTCTCTCTCTCTCTCCTCTCCTCTCTCTCTCTCTCTCTCTCTCTCTCTCTCTCTCTCTCTCTCTCTCTCTCTCTCTCTCTCTCTCTCTCTCCTCTCTCTCTCTCTCTCTCTCCTCTCTCTCTCCTCCCTCCCCACTAAGCCTGTTTTTCACCGTAGTTTATCACGCATCCCTCCGGCATATTTCCCTCCTATCCTGTTAAGCCTAATACGCCATAGAAATAGTGTGGCGGAGGCTCTCAGTATATTAAGAATTAACCGTAGCAGCCCCGTAGTATTGGCTTTATTGGGAAATTCTTAGCATTTTTTGTTCATATTAAACTGCCTGCTCGGCCTCCCATTTTCTATCCAGCAACAAGCCTATCAGTGACCAGGGAAGGAGGAGGAGAGGAGTAGAGGAGGAGGAGGAGGAGGAGGAGGAGGAGGAGAAGGAGGAGAAGGAGGAGAAGGAGAGAAGGAGGAAAATGAGGAGGAGGAGGAATAGTAGTTGTAGTAGTAGTAGTTGTTGTTGTTGTAATAGCAGTAGCTGTAGTAGTAGCATTAGTAGTATTAGTAGTAGTTGTTGTTGTTGTAGTAGTAGCAGTAAAAGTAATAGTCTTAGAAGTAGTAGTTGTAGAAAAGGTAGTTTTTATGTTTTTTCCCATTCCCATCAGTTAAATACTCGTGTTCACCTATAAACAAGGCACTTTAATTAGCACTGTTAACAGGTAACTTTGCCCACTTCCTCCTCCTTCATATACAAAGAGGCGAGAGTTTGAGTATTCTTTTGTATCCCTCTATTGTGTCATCATTCAGTAGTAATTCGAGATCATTATTCAGTAGTAATTCGAGATCATTATTCAGTAGTAATTCAAGATCATTATTCAGTAGTAATTCAAGATCATTATTCAGTAGTAATTCGAGATCATTATTCAGTAGTAATTCGAGATCATTATTCAGTAGTAATTCGAGATCATTATTCAGTAGTAATTCGAGATCATTATTCAGTAGTATTTCGAGATCATTATTCAGTAGTAATTCGAGATCATTATTCAGTAGTAATTCGAGATCATTATTCAGTAGTAATTCAAGATCCTTATTCAGTAGTAATTCGAGATCATTATTCAGTAGTAATTCGAGATCATTATTCAGTAGTATTTCGAGATCATTATTCAGTAGTAATTCGAGATCATTATTCAGTAGTAATTCGAGATCATTATTCAGTAGTAATTCGAGATCATTATTCAGTAGTAATTCAAGATCATTATTCAGTAGTAATTCGAGATCATTATTCAGTAGTAATTCGAGATCATTATTCAGTAGTAATTCAAGATCATTATTCAGTAGTAATTCGAGATCATTATTCAGTAGTAATTCGAGATCATTATTCAGTAGTAATTCGAGATCATTATTCAGTAGTAATTCGAGATCATTATTCAGTAGTAATTCAAGATCATTATTCAGTAGTAATTCAAGATCATTATTCAGTAGTAATTCGAGATCCTTATTCAGTATTAATTCAAGATCATTATTCAGTAGTAATTCGAGATCATTATTCAGTAGTAATTCAAGATAATTATTCAGTAGTAATTCAAGATCATTATTCAGTAGTAATTCGAGATCATTATTCAGTAGTAATTCGAGATCCTTATTCAGTAGTAATTCAAGATCATTATTCAGTAGTAATTCGAAATCATTATTCAGTAGTAATTCAAGATCATTATTCAGTAGTAATTCGAGATCATTATTCAGTAGTAATTCGAGATCATTATTCAGTAGTAATTCGAGATCATTATTCAGTAGTAATTCGAGATCATTATTCAGTAGTAATTCGAGATCATTATTCAGTAGTAATTCGAGATCATTATTCAGTAGTAATTCGAGATCATTATTCAGTAGTAATTCGAGATCATTATTCAGTAGTAATTCAAGATCATTATTCAGTAGTAATTCGAGATCCTTATTCAGTAGTAATTCAAGATCATTATTCAGTAGTAATTCGAGATCATTATTCAGTAGTAATTCAAGATCATTATTCAGTAGTAATTCGAGATCATTATTCAGTAGTAATTCGAGATCATTATTCAGTAGTAATTCGAGATCATTATTCAGTAGTAATTCGAGATCTTTATTCAGTAGTAATTCAAGATCATTATTCAGTAGTAATTCGAGATCATTATTCAGTAGTAATTCGAAATAAAAGTGAAAAAAATAGAAATAGTGTTCAGTAGTTGCAATACGAAACACATTGGTCATAGTTCACCTGTCATCATTTTCTCACCTGCCTCCTCTTACCTGTGTCTTAACTTCTTCACTTGACTCAACTTGACTTACTTATTTTACTTTACTTTACTTACTTGACTTATACTTGACTTATAACCAAACACCCTGCAAGTCTATTTCTGGAAGCTTACCTGAAATACAAGTTAGATTTTTTCGCCACTCGCCCTCTTTTTAATATTTATTCTATCCCTCTTCCTCCTCTCCTCTTCCACACACACAATTATACACGTCCTTGGTTAGGCCGCACTTGGAATATGCCGTTCAATTCTGGTCGCC
>JACEEZ010025960.1:7500-17500 GCA_016584305.1 Chionoecetes opilio | reverse complement strand
AGAAGAGAAGAGAAGAGAAGAGAAGAGAAGAGAAGAGAAGAGAAGAGGAGAGGAGAGGAGAGGAGAGGAGAGGAAGGAGAGGAGAGGAGAGGAGAGGGGAGGAGAGAGAGAAGAGAAGAGAAGAGAAGAGAGAGAAGAAAGAGAAGAGAAGAGAAAAAGAAGAGAAGAGAAGAGAAGAGAAGGAGAGAAGGAGAAGAAAAGAGAAGAGAAGAGAGAGAAGAGAGAGGAGGAGAGGAGAGGAGATGAGGGAGAGGAGAGGAGAGGAGAGGAGAGGAGAGAAGAGGAGAGGAAAGAGGAGGAGAGGAGAGGAGAGGAGAGGAGAGGAGAGGAGAAGGAGGTCACATGAAGTAAATGAAAGCTAAAAAGGCGAAGGTGAAGGAAGGATGAGAAAGATGAAGAGGAGAAACGAATACCTGTAAGACGAAAAGGGATGATAAAGTGGAAGTGGAAGAGGAAGAGGAGCAACGAAAGCCTGTGGAGTAAGAGGAAGGGGATGATAAAGTGGAATTGCAAGAGGAAGAGGAGCAACGAAAGCCTGTGGAGTAAGAGGAAAGGGGATGATAAAGTGGAATTGCAAGAGGAAGAGGAGCAACGAAAGCCTGTGGAGTAAGAGGAAAGGGGATGATAAAGTGGAAGTGAAAGAGGAAAAGGAGTATGAGAGGTGGGAGGTAAGGGTGAAAATAACTAATATCTCACTCAATAGAAAACCCATCGCGTGCCGTACCAAGATCAGCCTCTTCCCGCTCCTTCCGTCGACAGATTTACGGGGCTTCAAAATGGGTTTGTTTACATCTGGGCGGCAAAGGCGAAAGGGTGCGGCAGTGAAGGCGAGGATAGCGATAGGAAGAGGAGACTGAGAGAATTCCTAAAGATAGCATAGGAAATAGATAGAGGAAAGGGAGAAGTTATCGATAGGAAGAGGAGACTGAGAGAATTCCTAAAGATAGCATAGGAAATAGATAGAGGAAAGGGAGAAGTTATCGATAGGAAGAGGAGACTGAGAGAATTCCTAAAGATATCATAGGAAATAGATAGAGGAAAGGGAGAAGTTATCGATAGGAAGAGGAAAAGGAGAGAATTCCTAAAGATAGCATAGGAAATAGATAGAGGAAAGGGAGAAGTTATCGATAGGAAGAGGAGACTGAGAGAATTCCTAAAGATAGCATAGGAAATAGATAGAGGAAAGGGAGAAGTTATCGATAGGAAGAGGAAAAGGAGAGAATTCCTAAAGATAGCATAGGAAATAGATAGAGGAAAGGGAGAAGTTGTCGATATAAATAGGAAGAGGAGAGTGAGAGAATTTCTAAAGATAGCATAGGGTGAGGAAAAGTCTTAAGGAGATAGAGGAAAAAGAGGAATAGGTAGGAATTATGGTTGATGAGGGCATGGAGAATGATAGAGAAGATGGAAAAGGCAGAAATGAAAAAAGTAATAAAAGAAGTAATAGGAAGATAGGAGAAAGGGAGGAGTTGAGGAAGAGGATAGAGGATAGAGGGCATAAATAGTGATAGGGAAGATAGGGGAAAGGGAGGATGAGGAGAAACAGGCAGGGATGAGGTAGAGGGTATAAATAGTGATAGGGAAGATAGGGGAAAGGGAGGATGAGGAGAAACAGGCAGGGATGAGGTAGAGGGTATAAATAGTGATAGGGAAAATAGGGGAAAGAGAGGAAGAAAGGGCTGGATTGAGGGTAGAAGAGGGCAAAAGTGATAGAGAAGAAGAAAAGGCTGAAATAAGGGTAGAAGAGGGCAAAAAAGGGTATGAAAGGGAGGAACAGGCAGGAGTGAGGAGGGTAGAGGACATAAAAGTGCGGGGAAGAAAAAGGGGGGAAATTGGGGTGAAAGGGCAAAAAAAGTAAGGGAAATAGGGGAAGGAATAAAAAAGGGGAAAAGTCAGAACGGGGGGGTAAAGGGCATGATATGATGGGAAGATGGGAAAAAGGAAAAAAAAGGGGAAAATGGAGTAGAAGAGACAAAAAGTGGGGGAAGAGGGGGAAGTAATAAAGGAAGGAAGAGGCAGAGATGAGGTTATAGGACAGAAAAAGGGTTGAAAATGAAATCGCTTATTTTCTCATAATTTGATCATTTGTTCAGCTTTACAATGAATCCTGGAAATGTTGTTTTGATTCTGTTGTGCTATTACTCCTCAGAGCCTCGTTTATGTTTCTATCTAAATATTTAACGAAAGAAAGCCTCGTTTAGTATATATACATGTACTTAGTTTCTGTATTGTTTTATTTTAACGTTTTACTCTACGCTATTTTTGATACTATTATTATTATTTTTTTTTTTTTATCAAATTTATATAACTGCTGCTTTTTTCTTCTTTATAATAAAAAACCATGAATGCTATTTTTTTTTATACTTTTTCCCCTTATGTATTTGTGTTGTGTGTAAACTAAATTTTTGTTACGAAAAAATGGTGTATTTTTTTGTAACAACGAAAGAAAGACTACTATTTTATAAGACTACTAAAGACTACTACTTATACTACTTTATACTTTATAAGACTACTAAAGACTACTACTTATACTACTTTATACTTTATAAGACTACTAAAGACTACTACTTATACTACTTTATCTTTATTACACAAAGATTTACTTATCTACTTTATACTTTAAATAGATACTAAAACTCTACTTATACTACTTTATACTTTATATGACTACTAAAGACTACTACTTATACTACTTTATATGACTACTAAAGACTACTACTTATACTACTTTATACTTTATAAGACTACTAAAGACTACTACTTATACTACTTATACTACTTTATAAGACTACTCAAGACTACTACTTTATATTTTTTTATAAACTACTAAGCTTCTATTTAACTACATTATAAGACTAAAAAGACTACTATTTACTACTTTTACTTTATAAGACTACTAAGACTCTACTTATACTATTTATATTTTTATAAACTATAAGACTACACTTATACTACTAATCTTTATAAGACTACAAAACTACTACTAAACTTTATCACACTAAACTACTACTTTCTACTTTTTAAACTATAAAAGACTACTACTTTATACTTTATAAGACTACTAAAGACTACTACTTATACTACTTTATAAGACTACTTTATTTTTTGTATGTAGTACGTTTCCCTTATATATTTATGTGTGTATAGGAAGAGCTTTTGTTACGACTAATATTTCTGTACTTTTTCTATATACTAACGCAAGAAAGACTGCTTTTATTTATTACATTTTCCTTATGCATGTGTGTGTGTGTGTGTAATGTGTGTGTGTGTGTGTGTGTATGTGTGTGTGTGGGTGGGTGTGTGTGTGTGTGTGTGGGTGGATGTGTGTGTGTATGTGTGGGTGTGTGGGTGGATGTGTGTGTGTGGGGTATGTATGGGTGTGGGGTTTTGTGTGTGTGTGTGGGGGTGTATGTATGTGTGTGTGTGTGATGTGTAGTGTGTGTGTGTTTTGGGTGTATTATGTGTTGTGTGTAGGGGTGTGTGTGTGTGGTGTTGATGTGGTGTGGGGGTATGGGTTGGTGTGTGTGTGTGGGTGTATTATGTTGGTGTGTATGTGTGTGTGTGTGTGGGTGTATGTATGTGTGTGGTGTATTTGTGTGTGTGTGGTGTATTATGTTGTGTGTGTGTTGTGTATTGTGTGTGTGTGTGGGTGTTGTATTGTGTTGTGTGTGTTGTTTTTGGGTGTGTGTGTGTTTTGTGTGTAAAAAACGGGGACTTTTGTTACAACTAAGAAAGAAAAGAGTAATTGTTTAGCGCTCAAAAAGGAACTGTAATTCCTTTTTTTTTTCACTAAATCCTAAAACCCCGGGAAACCCTTTCTAATGTCCCTTTGTCTTGGGTGGACGGCGCTTTTTTTCCCCCGTTTTTTTCTTTCTTTTATTGGTTCTTCTTTTTTTGTTTTTTTTTTTTATTAGATTTTTTAAATTTTCTGCCCGTTTTTTTTCTCTTTGGGGCGCTTTTTTTTTTTTTTTTTCTCTCGCTCTCTCCTCTCCTCTCGCTCTCGCTCTCGCTCTCGCTCTCGTCCCCCTTCGCCTCTCTCTCTCTCTCTCTTCCTCTCTCCTCTCTCCTCTCTTCTCTCCTCTCCTCTCTCTCCCCTCTCTCTTCTCTCCTCCCTCCTCTCTCTCCTCTTCTCTCTCTCTCCCTCTCTCTTTTCCTCTCTCTCCCCCTCTTCCCCTCCTCTCTCTCTCTCTCTCTCTCTTCTCTCTCTCTCCATTATTTTCTTTTTTTCCAGAACTGGTATTTTTTTTAAAGTAAAAAGAAAGAAATAGAGGAGGAGACGACACACAACACACACACAACCACACACACACACACACACACCACACACCCCCCACACCACACACACACCCCCACAAAACACACACCCCCCACACACACACAATGAAAAACCAGAAAGAAATAAACAACAACAGCCACCCCTTTCTCTTCCTCTTAAAAAATTAAAACTTGCAATATATAAAACAACCCCGCTGTATGACCCCCCCCCGGCCCACTCTGCCCCCCTTTTTTATCCTCCCTCAGCCCCCCCTTCGTCCCTTCTTTTAACCTCACTTTTACCCCCCATTTTTAGCCCCTTTTGCCCTTTTTTTTTTTAGTCCCCCCCCCCCTTTTACCTCCTTTTTTTCCCCCTTTTTTAGCCCCTTTTACCCCTTTTTTCCCCCCTCCCCCTTTTTTACCTCCCTTTAGCCTCCTATTTTAGCCCCCTTTTTACCCCTTTTTTAGCCCTTTTTAGCCCCCCCCCCCTTTAGCCTCCCGTTTAGCCTCCTTTTTTTGCCCCCTTTTTAGCCCCTTTTTTGCCCTTTTTTTAGCCCCCCCCCCCTGTTACCCCCCTTTTAGGCCCCCCTTTTTACCCCCTTATTTTTACCTCCCTTTTAGCCCCTTTTTTTTTAGCTCCTCCCCCTTTACCCCTCTTTTAAAGCCCCCATTTCCCCCTATTTTACCCTCCCCTTTTAGGCCCCCCCCTTTACCCCCTATTTTGCCTCCCTCTTTAGCCCCCCCCTTTACCCCCCTTTTTAGCCCCCCTTTTTACCCCCCCCTTTACCCCCTATTTTACCTCCCCCTTTTTTAGCCCCCCCCCCTTTTACCCCCTTTTTAGCCTCCCTCTTTTCCCCCCACTTTCCCCCCTATTTTACCCCCCTCTTTTAGCCCCCCCACTTTCCCCCCCTATTTTAGCCTCCCTTTTTTACCCCCCTTTTAGCACCCCTTTTAGCCCCCTCAGCCCCTCCCCTTCCGCCAGCCCCAAAGTATTGATTCCTTGTTTTAACGAGTCACGTGATCTCGACGCGTAACGACCCCTCAGCGCTTAACGAAGGCTTAACGATGGCTAATCCTTTCTCCGGCAGGAAGATGTGCCGGGTTAACGAAGGTTTTGTTGAACGCGTGAAGGAAATAATAATATAACAAGGGACGTAAAATTGGTGAACTGTTGTTAGGTTTTTTTTTTTTCTTCTCAAATTTTTTTCATTTTCCGTTTTTTTCATTTTTCATCGGGGTGAGATTTTTTTTTTGTGTCGTTTTTTAGTAGCGTTATAATCATGTTTTTCTTTTTCAGAGTGTGTGTTTTTGTTGTTGTTGTTGTTGTTGGTGGTGGTGTAGTTGGTTTTTCTTCTTTGTTTTTATGTATACACGTGTGGGTGAGATCGTGTTCGTGTCGTTTTTTAGTAGGGTTATTAATCGTGTTTTTCTTTTTCGAAGTGTGTGTTTGTGTGTTGTTGTTGTTGTTGTTGTTGTTGTTGGTAGTGCAGTTGTTTTTTCTTCTTTGTTTTTATTTATACACGTGTGGGTGAGTGAGATCGTGTTTGTGTCGTGTTTTAGTGGCATGGTAATCGTGTCTTTTGATAGAGTGTTTGTGTGCTTTTTTGTTTTTTTGTTTTATAGTTGTTGGTTGCGAATGAAGATGAAAAGAAAACACTATTTACTTGTGGCGTTCTGTGGAGTAACTTTTTTTTTCTTACTGTTATATAGACAGATCATAATTATCCTTTTCTTTACATGTCTTTATGTTTTTAATGTCTAGGTTGGAGAAAGAGAGAGAGAAGGGGGGGGGGGAAAGAGAGAGAGAGAGAGAGAGAGGAGAGAGAAAGAGAGGGAAGAAGAGAGAGAGAGAGAGAGAGAGAGAGAGAGAAAGAGAGAGAGGAGGAGAGAGAGAGAGAGGAGAGAGAGAGAGAGAGAGAAGAGAGAGAGAGAGAGAGAGAGAAGACAAACTATATGGAGTTAAAGTATTGAAATCAAAGGGAAGGAAAAAAATACTAATATATCGGAAGACTCCACAAAGAGCCTTTTTTTATTATGTGGACAAAGGGAGGGGGGGGTGGGGATGCTTACAGCTTTTGTATCCTTTTTTGTAACCTCTTTCGCTTCAAAACTTGACCCAAATAACATGTGAAGAATGGCTGGCTTCTTTGCCCTCATAAATTTACAGTTTTTGAGTGATGGTCATGGTGGTGGGGGGGGGGGTGTTGTGGTGGTGGTGGTGGTGGTGGTGGTGGTGGTGGTGTTGGTGGTGGTGGAAATTGTGGTGGTGGTGGTGACGGCTTTGTGGGGATGATAATGGTAGTAGTAGTAGTAGTAGTAGTAGTTGTAGTAGTAGTAGTAGTAGTAGTAGTAGTGATTGTCAAAGAATAGTCATGATTTTAGATATTTTCTTCATCTTCCTTTTGGTTAGTGTTTTATTTCCTTCCTTCCTCCTACTCCTTTCTTCTCTTCTTTATTATACTGTCCCACCATGTTCCCTTCTTCTATCCCCTATTATTAATGTTGTTCCTTATTTCCTCTCTTTCCACACCAACATATTCTATTTGCGATTCTATTTGCGTCACAACATTAATTTTGTCTTGTTTACCCTCCTTCAGTATTCTCTCTCTCTCCTCTCTCTCTCTCTCCTCTCTCTCTCTTTTTCTCCTCTCTCTCCTCTCTCTCTCTTCTCTCTCTCTCTCCTCCCCCTTGGGAAAATGGCGGCCGTTGGGGGGGGGGTTTCGCTTGCTGTGGCCCCCCGCCATGCCCGCGACCCATGCGGCCGCTTACCCTTTTTGGTCGATGCGGGACGCAATGGGGGACGACCTATACTTAGGGGGAACAGCCACTCGTACTGCTTGTGGCATTTGAGTTTTCCCGGGCAGTCAGGGAAAATGTGGCTGTTCGTTCCCGTGTTTCGCACCACCCCCCCTCTCTTATGTGAGGCAGGCGCGCGTGAAGGCCGCGGCCAGGCTGCGGGTGCCCAGAGAGACCGATTGCTGCCGGCCCACATCGCCGCCCTGGTGAAAATGCCTGGTGAACTATGACCCCGCCCCCCGGGATCATTGAAAACCCATGTTTTTGTCTGTTTGCATGTGCTTCTTTGTATTTATTTTGTCTTTTTTGTATATGTCAGCCGACGCCTGTGGGGGTAATAAATTAATTTCCAACAAAAAAATTCTCTCTCTCCCCTCTCCTCCCCTCCCCTTCTCTCTCTCTCTTCTCTCTCTCCTCCCTCTCTCTCTCCTCTCTCTCTCCTCCTCTCTCTCTCCCCTCTCTTTCCTTCCTCTCTCTCTCTCTCTCTTCTCTCTCTCTCTCTCTCCTCCTCTCCTCTCTCTCTCCTCTCTCTCTTCTCCTCTCTCTCTTCTCTCTCCTCTTCTCTCTCTCCTTTTCTCTCTCTCCCCTCTCTCTCTCTCTCTCTATGAGGACAAAACATGTAAAACAAAACTCCTTTTTTGAGCAGGGGAAAAAATGTGGAACCAACTCCCAGATGACTGAAAAAAATCCCAACCCCCAAATTTATTCAAAAACAAAACTAACTCAAGATATTCGAAAAATTTCCAGCAAGATAGTTAAATATTATACCCTAAACTGACTCCATCTATTCAAATTAGCTATCTTATCATTTAATTTTTTTTAATTATTTTGAATTTATTACTTTATTAATTATTATTTTATTATTATTAATATTATTATTATTTTGATTTGCTTTTATTATAAAAATTTAAAAGAAAACCCCCCCTTTTAATATATTACTTTATTTTTTTTTTTTTTATAAAATTCGATACTAAAGTCCACATTCTCCCCCGACTTTGTAAATTTAAAAAAATCTAAGGCATCAGGGCCTAAAAAGTTCGGCTCAAAAGGACCGCGCTTTATATAATTTTAATGTATAATCAAATTTATGTATTTTTAGTTAAACCTAAAAAACAAACATTCAATCAATCTCTCTCTCTCTTCTTTCCCCTTTCTCTGTCCTCTCTCTCCTCTCCCTCCTTTTCTCCCCCTCTCTCCCCCCCTCTCTCTCCTCTTTTCTCTTCTCCTCTCCCTCTCTCTTCCTTTTTCTCTCTCCCCTCCCCTCTCTCTTCTCTCTCTCTTCCCCTCTCTCTCTCTCCTCTCCTCTCCCCCTTATCTTCCTTCCCCTCTTTCCTCTCTCCCTTTCAAGTCTTCCGTTTAAAACCAATGCTTTCATTTCTTTTTCATCTATTTCTGTCTAAATTATCAACACGACCTCATTCCAAACATATCCAACTGCTTATCACTGCTTTCACCTGTTACACTTCCTCCAAGTTCTCCTTCTCCTACGCTGTTTATACTCCCCTCTTACTCAAGGCCTTCCCACTAAACCCTCTGGTCGCTATTTCCAATTGGGACTCGTATTTTTTAAGGCTTTTTTGGCACAGGTCAGATACGTGCAAACTGCCATGACCTGGAGGGAAAAAATGGCAAGAGAAAAGAAGGGGAGAAAGAGGAGGGTAAGATATTTATGATGAAGATAGGAAATAGGAGCTTGAGAAGAAAGGGAAAAGAGGGAAAGGGGGAAGAAAGGGAAAGGAGGAAAAGGGAAGGATAGGAGGAGGAAAAAGGGGAAAGGAGGAAGAAGAAAGGGGAAAAGAAAGGGGAAGGGGGGAAGATTAATGATGAAAAGGAAATAGGTCTTTAAGGAGGGGAAGGAAAAAAGGGAAAAGGGGAAAGGGAAAAAGGGGAAAAGGAAGGGGAAGGGAAAAAGGGAGAAAGGGAAAAGGAATGAACCCGACCCTTTTTACTGGAAAAGGAGAAAGGAAAAGACGGTGAGGGTTCTGTGTGTCCCGACAGGAAATAAGGAAACGGGTTGAATGCCAAGGAGGTGAGATGAGGTGGCGGGAATAACAGATGGCTGAAGGCATTGACAGGTTCCTGGTAAGGTTAGGAGGAATCTGAGGGATGTGAAGAGGTGTGAGGACTTGTTTGCGTGCGTGAAGTGGTGTTGGTGGTGTTGGTGGGGGGTTAAAAGAGGCTGTGGTTGAAAGCTTTGGAGTGGCCTGGTAACGATAATACAATATTACCATCGATTGAAGGGGAATGTAGGTGTGGAAGGAGAAGACTAAGGGGGTTGGGGTGGGTTTTAATGAGGTTACATGTGCCGAGGGGGGATATGTAATGGGGAATAAGGTAGCTGTGGGGGGCGTAATGAGTTTTTATGTGCTAGAAGGATGTTATGGGGATGAGGGATGTGAAATATGGAGGCTGTGGGGAAATTTCAATGGGGTTTTCATGTGCCAGGAGGATGTTATGGGGAAGAGGGATGTGAAATAAGGAGGCTGTGGGGAAATTTCAATGGGGTTTTCATGTGCCAGGAGGATGTTATGGGGAAGAGGGATGTGAAATAAGGAGGCTGTGGGGAAATTTCAATGGGGTTTTCATGTGCCAGGAGGATGTTATGGGGATGAGGGATGTGAAATAAGGAGGCTGTGGGGAAATTTCAATGGGGTTTTCATGTGAAGGTGTTTTGGGAAAAGGGATGTGAAATAGGAGGTGGGGGAAATTTTTTAATGGGGTTTTCATGTGCCGGAGGATGTTATGGGGGGGAGGGATTGAATAAGGGGCTTGGGGGGAATTTCAATGGGTTTTTATTCCGGAGGATGGGATGGGAAGGGGATGTGAAAAAAAGGAGGCGTGGGGAAATTTTTAATTGGGGTTTTCATGTGCCAGGAGGATGTTATGGGGATGAGGGATGTGAAATAAGGAGGCTGTGGAGGATGTAGGATGCTTGAATGGGTTATTTGTG
>JACEEZ010025960.1:0-2500 GCA_016584305.1 Chionoecetes opilio | reverse complement strand
CCTCTTTTTTGTGTCATTGTATTCACTTCATTTCGTGTACTTTTTCTGTTTTCCACGCGTGTGTAATATGAGTTTGGTGAGTTTGGAAATTTATGAGGGTAATGTGTGAGTTGGGGAGGGTGGTGGTAGGAGGTGTGAGTGATGAGGATGAGGGAGTGAGTTCAGAGGAAAGTGAGTAAAGAGTGAATGTTATTATGGTAAAAATGTTAGGTTGAGAAATGTTAAGATGAAGCTAATTTTGATACTACTACGACTACTACTACTACTACTACTATTACTACTTTTACTTCTACTGCTACTGCTACTCCTACTCCTACTACTACTACTACTCCTACTCCTACTACTACTACTACTACTACTACTACTACTACTACTACTACTACTACTACTACTACTCCTACTATATACCATTACTACTACTACTACAACAACTATTACTACTTTTATTTCTACTACTACTCCTACTACTACTATTACTACTACTACTACTACTACTACTACTACTACTACTACTACTACTACTACTACTACTACTACTACTACTACTACTTTTGATTTATATTTCTTGCCTTTATCCTTTTCTCTCTCTACGTTGTTATCTCTTCTCCTCCTCCTCCTCCTCCTCTCCTCCTCCTCCTCCCCTCCTCCTCCCCTCCTCCTCCCCTCCACTTATTCCACCTCCTTTACCATTTTCTGATAAGATGATAAGAATAGATATAAAGGAAAAGATGAAAGGATGTGAGACTGAAAGAAGAAAAATACGTAAGTGGACAAAGAAAGAAAGTGAAGGAAGACTTAGAAGGAAAAGAAAAATATAATTCATGATGTACAAAATCAATATGCAGTTTATTTACGATAGAAATACAGTATAAAATGTAATGAGAAAGTAGTGAATAACGTCAATTTAGTAAGGTAATGAGGCTGAAAGAATAGTGATTGAAGTTTGTAGTTTATGCTCTCTACCCCTCTGCCCCCACGACCCCACTACGACTCCCCCACGACTCCCCCACGACTCCCCCACGACCCCCCACGACCCCACCACGACTCCCCCACGACCCCACCACGACTCCCCCACGATCCCACCACGACCCCACCACGACTCCCCCACGATCCCACCACGACCCCCCCACGATCCCCCCACGACCCCACCACGATCCAACCACGACCCACCACGACTCCCCCACGATCCAACCACGACCCCACCACGACTCCCACCACGACCCCACCACGATCCCCCCTTTAACCCAGTATTATATTTATGCCTTGCCCCCTGACCCACCCACGATCCCCCCCTGCCCTCCCCCACGATTCCCCATACCCCCCTCACGACCCCCCTGCCCCCCAAAACCCCCCTAAGCCTAGTATTATATTTTTTTGCGCCGTAAATATAGTAGACAAAGGCAGTGATCCATACATGAGTGGAGGCAACGCCACCACAACACTTGCTGCCATGTGTGTTGTAAAATGAAGCATTCTAATGGAAATAGATGACTCTCAACGAGCAACTGGCTTTATTAATGTTGAAATGAACTCTCTCTCTCTCTCTCTCTCTCTCTCCTCTCTCTCTCTCTCTCTCTCTCTCTCTCTCCTCTCGCTCTCGCTCTCGCTCTCGCTCTCGCTCTCTCTCTCTCTCTCTCTCTCTCTCTCTCTCTCTCTCTCTCTCTCTCTCTCTCTCTCTCTCTCTCTCTCCTCTCTCTCTCTCTCCTCTCTCTCTCCTCTCCTCTCTCTCCTATCTCCTTCTCATCTCTCTCATCTCTCTCTTTTCCTCTTCTCTATCTCTCTATCTCGTCTGTCTCTCTCTCTCTCCTCCTCTCTCTCTCTCTCTCTCTCTCTCTCTCTCTCTCTCTCGCTCGCTCTCCTCTCTCCTCTCTCTCTCTCTCTCTCTCTCTCTCTCTCTCTCTCTCTCTCTCTCTCTCTCTCTCTCTCTCCTCTCTCTCTCTCTCTCTCTCCTCTCTCTCTCTCTCTCTCTCTCTCTCCTATTAGTCTATTTCTACCTTCCTCACACCTGAATTCTTGCCTTTCATGCTGGAAAAGAAGAATTGGAATATTTGTGTTTTGTTTTATATATTTTGATGTGATGTGTTCTCTCTCTCTCTCTCTCTCTCTCTCTCTCTCTCTCTCGTCTCTCTCTTCTCTGTCTCTTTTCTCTCTCCTCATCTCTCTCTTTTCTTCATCCTCTCTCTCTCTCTCTCTCTCTCTCTTCTCATCTCTCTCCTCTCTTCTCTCTCTTCTCCTCCTCTCTCTCTCCTCTCTCCTTCCTCTCTCTCTCCCTCTCTCTCTCTCTCTTCTCTCTCTCTCTCCCCTCTCTCCTCCTCTCTCTCTCTCTCTCCTCTCTCTCTCCTTTCCCCTCTCTTTTCTCATCTCTCTCTCTCGTTTCATGGATCTCATAGTGTTTGGGTTTTGACGTACCAGATGGTTTTTTTATTAGATGAACCCTTATTTTTGCTCTCTTCTCTTGACTGATATTCTGGTTTCCTTTCTCCTCCCCTCCTCTTCCTCC
>JACEEZ010025959.1:400792-444478 GCA_016584305.1 Chionoecetes opilio | reverse complement strand
ACTACTACATCAAAGACACAAAAGGAACTCAATTAATAAGGTATTTTAATACTACAATAACCATGAATATTTACCGCCTACAAAAGAGAAGATTACGACGATGAAAAAAAATTTGAGTTGTTTTGGGCGAAATTGATATTCAGGTTGCTATATTTCCGTGCTCCGCTGACAACACTAGAGAAGACCGAGGTGAGGTTGGATGTGCAGAGGGCTCTAAACCAGGAAACAGTCACAGCAGAGTCTCATTAAGAAGTAAGCAAGTGGTAGGGACACATTACGTACCGACCAGTTGCGTTACCTTTTGACGAGATTCTGTTATGATTCTGTTTTCTTGGTTTAGAAGCCTATGCACATAAGCCATTACCTCAGGTCTTCTCTATAGTGTTGTCAGGCGAAACAGAGCACAGTAAGATAGCCACCTGGAATATCAATTTCGCGCAAAATAAAACTCGAAATTTCTTCCATCGCCGTAGTTTCCATTCGTAGGTCCACCGCGGACGACCCCGCCTTATCCCACAATGCACCGATGTAAACAAACCGTGACGTATATGTCTGGGGCCCATTGCAACTATGATGGCAGCAAGATGCAATGTATATAAAACAATTAACCTGAATTTAAAGTGCATGACATTTATTGAAAAAGAAACATGTAATTAAACGTAACCTACATGGATGTGCGTTTTACCACGTTTTCGAGTCTGTGGTCATTAGTTGTTTAGAGTGGGAAAACGGGACGCTGGAAACAGGCGCGGGACGTGGTCGCCTTCCTCTCGAGGAGGAGCCTGTGGGATGTGGTGGAAATACAAACAGAACAAACAGTGGTTAGAGGTGGTGCTGTGGCCCCATAACACAACACATAGAAACCTTTACAGATTTAATACTGTTCATGACGTATTCTTCAATTTCCAGTGATGTAATAACATGAAAAATTATCATGAAGTTTTTAAATAGTCAAACCTAGGAAATGCATATTCTTTTCCGTAATAGTTTTATTTCTTTTTTTTGTCTGTCATAGGACGTATAGATTCAAGCTGGCTGCTTGTTGAATTGTATGTGTTTAGTAGTAATCGTAGTAGTAGTGAGTTTTAGTAATTATTTTTTGTTTGACTACAGTTTGTTACTCAAAATTTTGTCGGGAATGTTTCATTTTTTGGACATTAAGTGTTTGTCTATTTATTAAGATATATGTGTATATGTGTATTAAAGCTGGGGTCAATAAAACTATATATATCTATGTATGTATATTTATATACTATATATATATATATATCTAATATTATATATATATATATATATATATATAATATATATATATATATATATTCTATATATATATATATATTATATATATACATAATGTAGACACAAACACACACACACACACTGGTGGTGTCTCTTCGGCCCCCGGGGGAGCGAAAACAGAGGGCGGGTTTCTTAAAACCCGAGCCAATGTATCCCACCACCCCCCCCCCACAGCAGACACTGAGAGCCGGTACTGGGTGTTAGCCGGGGGTTTGGGACCCGCCTCTCGAGGTGCGTGGCTTCGACAACACTAAGCATCTAAGGATGAATGATAAAATGTAGCTAATGGAGGCGGGGCCATACGAGCGTAGCTCAATGCTCTGTAAAAGATAAAAATAGGTGAATACACACGGTTCTATCTTTTCCTTGGTTCTACTTCTTGAATCAGATTATAGTGAATCATACAAGTTGATGCTTGATCTAACATACATGATGATTTAGGGGGCGACTGGTGACTGCTGGCTGAAATGTTGACTGATGAGTGGTGAATGTGGGACTGCTGCTGCTCGTTTAGAACAAGTGGCCATGTCACCAGACAAGTTTTGACTTTTGCATTGCAAACTCCTACAGGGAGCTCAAATAAACGCAATAATAGCACAGCTATTATACACTATCTTATCTTATTATCTCATCTATCAACTTCTCTTATAAACTACAACTAAATATTCACGGACACAGTGAAAATCTGCCACATCACTTGAAGGAGGATTACTGTCATTTTGCGGTTGTAGGGTTAATGCAAGTTAATGTTACTGTGAGCGGCCGCTCGACACCTGTGTGTCCGGAGCCGAAGTGATTTGGGAATGTCACAAATTGCACGGTTTGTTTAGAGCGCACCAAATCTTCCTGCACATAAATTGGTTGTATCATCTCAAAATACTGTTCACATTAAATTAAAATCACTGTCTATTATATGAAGCTTGAAGGATTTCAAATACATGTTACCTCAAATAGAGTGGAATGCGTCCATTGAGACGAACGTCTCCCCATGGGGTGGAACCCCACCTCAACTCGGGGGCAGCAAAAACTGTAATCTATCGCGGCAAGACTGAACACAAATTTAATCAATAAACACGAATGGTATAACAGTACGGGGACGATACGGACACTTGGTCAGGGCGTCGAAGCCACTTACCTTACGGAGGTGTAAAAGTTGAGAGGAACGTTCCATCCCATCTCAACTCGAGGAGAGCAGCAATGACTTTAATCTATCGCCAGGGGAATCGAATCCGAATCTGTACTGCGATACAATTTGTCTTAAATAAATTAACAAATTCGTGTAATAGTGTTCAGTCTGACCGCGATAGATGAGTAAGTCATTGCTCCTCCCATCCAGTTGAGGTGGGTTTGATAATATCGTCTCCACATTTACACCTTGTATGGTAAGGTGGCTACGGCACCCTGACAGGATTCCTAAACCGACCGGGTACATTTATACAGTAAATAATAATATAACTGTCACACGATATAGGAAACAAGGAAAACATAAAAGAAAGTGGAGATTTTTTATATGTAAAATAAATAAACAGAAAATTGAAAAAGTTATTCCTTACTCTGCTATCAATTTCTTTCTTTTTTCTTTCATGCAGCAAATCTATGGAATGTATGCACGTATGTAGCACACTTTGATGTTTTTTGTTGTCGTTTGATTTGCTTCCTTTTGCACTGCATTAATTTATTCTAATTGTGTATTGTTTTAGTTGTTCCATGGAATCATTGGCCAAAAATGGAAACGCCGCATATAAAAGAAAACTTACCAATGTACTGACTAGTTGCTGTGTAATGTTATTGTCTTATCGGAAACATTTGATGGCGCCTACCTCCATGGGAGAGGATACCATATTAAATTGGACGGAAAATTGTTCTGCCATAAAGAATCCGCACGTCTTGTATTAATCACCCAGTAACGAGCAGGCGGTTATTGAGGAATACTGAGTATTTCCGGCAAGCCCGCTGAAATATTTGCACTCGGAATACATAGATATTAGATGAAAATATTCGCCCCCCCCGGTGAATTGTTAGTTGTTTGTGAAAGCAGACTTGGCAAAAATGGATGTGGAGAGCGCTGGATGGCTGGCAGTCATGCAATGGTGATGACTTCCATGGTGTTGTTGATGTCGCTGATGTTTCGTGTGTGTGGTGTGTGTGTGTGTTTGTGTGCATGTGTGTGTGTGTGTGACATTATTTTGTCATTGTTTGTTTGTTTTTTTAATAATTTTCTTATTTCTCTTTGTTGTGTTCTGGTTGGTGGTAATTAGTGCTGACTCATTTGGATGTATTTTATCTCTATCAATTTTATTTGTTTTTTTTCAAATGTGACTGAATATATTGTTTGTTTTTAATGTTTTTATATTTCTTTCTCATCTCCCGCCATCTTCATCAATGCCATTTCATATCATCCTATCGCGTCTCGATTGCCCTCAACCCATCACTCTCCTCAGTCTCTCCACATAAGTTTTCCTCACACTCCACCACCAAACCATCTTTCACTCTGCTTTCCTGCTCTGCTCTGCCCTTCAGAAAACCATCCCATCCATGCTAAACCTTACCCAACCCTCTCCTCTCCTCCTGCCTTCATCCTTCATTCTCTTCCGTCCTCTTTCTTTCCCTCATACAAATCACCTTCTTCTTGCTTACCTCCTCCTCGACCAGAAAATCTCTCGTTCATATCTTCTCCTCGTCATAGTGATGGACTCTCTGTTCCTTCTCTCCTCAGTTTCTTTATATAATCTCCCTCCTACCTCGCTATTCTCTCTCTTCATAAGATAATCTATTGTTTCTCATTACTTTCCTTTTCTTTCTTTCTATCTTACTTCTTTCATAATCTTTGTGTTCGTGTTTCTCGTATTTGCGTTGTCTTTGTGGTGAGTCTCTCCTCTCTCTCTCTCTCTCTCTCTCTCTCTCTCTCTCTCTCTATCTCTCTCTCTCTCTCTCTCTCTCTCTGCTCTCTCTCTCTCTCTCTCTCTCGCTCTCTTCTCTCTCTCTCTCTCTCTCTCCTCTCTCCTCTCTCTCTCTCTCTCTCTCCTCTCTCTCTCTCTCTCTCTCCCTCTTCTCTCTCCTCTCTCTCTCTCTCTCTCTCTCTCTCTCTCTCTATCCTCTCTCTCATATTAATAAGTCAATAAGTAAATAAATAGTAAAAGAAAATAAGTAGAAGGCGATAGGCTAAGTAATTAAGAAGGCAGCTGAGGTAATTAATATGGATAAGGCCAATTAGATCTATCAAATTAATACAAAGAACTTTTAGATCTTTAGCAAGGAACTACTCAACTGTCTCGTTAGCGGCCAGGAATTCTAGATAGTCATAAGATATAAGATACTTTGATCCTATTAGACAACTTTGCAAGTTACCAACGACAAAGGTTAGTGACTATACAAAATGCCACCACAGAATAGAGTCAAGTAACCTATTAGAATAACCACTTACAAGTAAATCAGTTAGTAAACACACATTACATACACCACACACACACACAAAGGACAAAGAGATTAAACATATATTCTTACGATTCAAACCAAGAGTAGAGTAGAGGTTATCTTATCCTCTTCACGCCCAGATTTTTCCTTTGCTATTAAAATATGGTAAGTTGTTAGCAATATAATTACGAAAAGAAATGAATATACCCCATTAAATAGCCGACAATGATACTAAAGGTCATATCTATAAAAGATTGCTTATAAAGAAAAATATGATAATTGGTAGAAGAGCGAATCAGTGAATGAGAAGGTTCGAACAGTCTGAAGTGGCAGGCACAGGAAAGACGGGCGATCAGTGCGTCGCAGGGGACATCGAGGAGGGAGGATGTACAGCCGTGCTCCCGCTACGGCCCTGCAAAGCTCTGTGTGTATACGAAACTCTTTATCTACTTTGGAAGACTGGTATAAGTAAGTGTGTGTAAAAATTGAGTTGTTAGTTAGTTAGTGTTATAAAGTTGTTGGTATGTGTGAGATGATAGAAAAAAGGGATTTGTGGTTACATAAAGTAGTGGTTGAAGTAATTACCTGTGGGTGTTAGGGTTTTGTGTGAATGTATTAGCAGTGGATGGCTCTTATGTCTCTATAGCTATGGGCGATGTGTTGTGTGTGAATGACGTAGCTATGCACTGAAAGTATTCTTTTAAATATATTACGAGAGGAAAGGGAAAGAAGAGAAAAAAGGGAATGCAGAAGATGTAATAACGAGTGGAAAAAAAAGGGAGAATGTGAAATAGTTGTAAAAGGAAGAAAGAATAATGAGAACTAGATTATAAAAATATAAGCACTTAGAAAACCAGATGTTATTAATTATGATATTTTATAAAGACTTTTAAGTGATGTATTAACACTGAGGGGAAATGCAGGCTCAGTCTAGAGCGGGAGTCGAAATTGGTGGATTGTTCCTGTTTGGACTTGTGTGACGGATGGTTTCATATGGTGGGCGTGTGGTATCATCTAGTTTTATTCATCTAGTTGTATTTTACAGGGCCGAGCAACGCCGTATGGACCCAGTCTCCATTATCATTTATTTTTCTTTCATTCATCTTTAGTGTTGGCCGAAAGCCACCACCCCGGGAGGCGGGTCACAAAACCCGGCTACCACCCGGTCACCATTCACTGCTGGGTTGGACAGGGGCTCGGGTTTAAGAGACCGCCCGTCTGTGCTTCGCTCCGCCCGGGAGCGAACCCGGGACTTCTCGGTTGTGAGCGAGCGTGCTAAGCCCTGTACACTACGGAGTTCCCAGGAATACGGAGTGCGTGTGTTGTGTGTGGGGGTTGCGGTGTGTGTGTCGTTGTTCAATAGTATCGTGATATTATTGTAAGAAAGGAAGAAAAATAAAATAATTAATCTTAATTTAATGGTTCGTAATGATGTGGATTTATAACTCCATCCTGTTTATCTTAATTATCTTGTTAATGTTAAATAGCTTGTAATTATATGGATTTTATTTTATTTTAACTTGATCTCCTGTATCCATCTTAATTGATATAATTGTTAATTATATAATTATTATATACTTGTTGTAATTACGTGGTTTATAACATCTCTGCATTGTTACCCTAATTTATCTTTTTCACCCATTTTTAAGGTTGGGAATGGAGAAAAACGAGTGTTTTGTCCGTTACCACCATTATCGCAGCATGTACGGGCGTGTGTGTGTTCTGTTCCACCTTATAGCAGGCATGTACGGGCGTGTGTGTGTCTGTTCCCACCATTATAGCAGCATGTACGGCGTGTGTGTGTCTGTTCACACATTATAGCAGCATGTACAGGCGGAGTGTGTCTGTTCCCACCTTATAGCAGCATGTACGGCGTGCGTTGTGTCTGTCTGTTCCAACCTGTATAGCAGCATGTACGGGCGTGTGTAGTCTTGTCTGTTCCCCACACTTATAGGCAAGCATGTACGGGCGTGGGTGTGTCTGTTCCCACTTATAGCAGCATGTACGGAGCGTGGTGTGTCTGTTCCCACCTTATAGTCAGCATGTTACAGGCGTGTGGTGTCTGTTTCCCACCTTATAGCAGCATGTAGGGCTGTGTGTGTCTGTTCCCACCTTATAGCAGATGTACGGGCGTGTGTGTCTGTCCCACCCTTTATAGCAGCATGACGGCGACGGTTATGGTGTGTTTGTGTCTGTTCCCACCTTATAGCAGAATGTTACGGGCCATCGTGGTTGTGTCTGTTCCCACCGTATTATAGCAGCATTGTACAGGCGTGTGTGTCGTACTGTTCCCACCTATAGCAGCATGTAAGGCGGTGTGCTGTCTGTTTCCCACCTTATAGCAGCATGTACAGGCGTGTGTGTCTGTCTGTTCCCACCCTTATTAGCAGCTGTACAGGCGTGTGGTCTGTTCCCACCTTATAGCCAGGCATTATTGCGGTAAACCCGGGGCGTTTTGGGGGTTTGTTTTTGTGTCTGTCCCACCTTATAGCAGCATTGTCGGGAGTGTGTGTTGGTTCCCACCTTATAGCAGCATGTACGGGCCCGTGTGTGTGTCTGTTACCACACCTTATAGCAGCAATGTACGGGCGTGCCTGGCATGTGGTGTCGTTCCACCTTATAGCAGCATGTACGGGCGTGTGTGTGTCTGTTCCTACCTTATAGCAGCATGTACGGGCGATCTGTGTGTGTCTGTTCCCACGTATAGCAGCATGTACGGGCGTGTGTGTCTGTAGTCCCACGTTAGCAGCAAGTCACGGCCATCACCCACCCCCTCGTGTGCCCCCTGTGTGTACTGCAGTACCAATCTCTATAGCAGCATTGTACAGGCGTGTGTGTTCTAGTTCCCACCTTAAGCAGAATGTACGGCGCGTTGTGGCTGTTCCACCTATAGGCAGCCCCACCGTACGGGCCGGCTGTGTGGGCTGTTACCACCTATAGCAGCAGTACGGGCCCATGATTTGTGATGTTCCACCTTATAGCACATGTACGGGCGTGCGTGTGTCTGTATTCCCACCTTATAGCAGCATGTACAGGCGTGTGTGTTCTGTCTGTTCCCACCTTATAGCAGCATGTACAGGCGTGTGTGTGCTGTTTCCCACCTTAGAGCAGCTGTACGGGCGTGTGTCTGTCTGTTCCCACCTTATAGCAGCATGTACGGGAGTGTGGTTTGTCTTTTCCCCACCTATATAGCAGCATGTAACGGGCGTGCGTGCTACTGTCTGTTCCCACCTTTATAGCAGGCATCGTGTAACGGGCGTTTTGTGTCTGTCTGTTCCCACCTTATAGCAGCATGTACGGGGTGTGTCTGTCTGTTCCCACTTTATAGCAGCATGTACGGGACGTCTTCCCTGTGTGTTGCTGTTCCCTTACCTTATAAGCAGCATTAGGGCGTGTGTGTGTAGTCTTTTCACCCCTTATAGCAGCAGTACGGCGCATTGTGTGTGTATGTCCTGTTCCCACCTATATAGCAGCATGTAGGGGCGTGCGTGTGTGTGGTGTTCCCACCTTATAGCAAGCTGTAACGCGGCGTTGTTTGTGTCTGTTCCACCATTATAGCAGCATGTAAAGGCGGAGGACGTGATTTGATGTGTAGGAGAGGCAGAAAATACAGAGCAATAAGAACATACGGCAGCCACAAGAAGGCCAATGCGACCACACGTGGTATTCCTGGAGAATAGGGTAGTTTCACTCAATTGTAAGAAGGTTCCTGAGAGAGAAGGTGCTGTCGCTCGTGAAGGATTGAAGCCATGGCATTGCGAGGTAAGCTGAGGTTTTTATTTTATTGTTGTAAAATTTGATATACCGTAAATTGTTATATATATCTTATTGAGATGATTATATATTCTACCACTACTAGGCTATTATTTTGCGCTGCTGCTTACTACTACTACCACAAACTACTACTATACTACTACTATCCCTACCGCTATTACTCCCACAACTACTATCACTACCACCACTACTACCACAACTACTATCACTTACCACCACTACTACCCACAAACTACTATCATACACCACTACACTATTACTAAAGACACACTTATTAATCATATATTTACACCCATACTTAGAAAAATATAATTGGATCTTTACTTGAAACAGATTATTTTCTCGTTAAAACTTTCCAGTGTAAATGCATTTTGATATATTTTTTTTGTTGCATCGCTTTTGTTTTTTTTCCTTTGGGGGGGCCCCCCCAAACGGTGTGTGTGTGTGTGTGTCTGGTGTGTGTGTGGCGGCTCCTTACACCTGTCCACACCTGTCTCTTCCACACCTGTCGCAGAACCAGCCACTTCAGTTAAGGTTAGTATTGTCGTCATACGTATTATTATTATGTAGTCAAAGTATTATGTATATAGTATAGTAATGTCATTAGTATAATATATAGTTTTAGATTATAGTATATTATTTATAGTTCTTTATTTTTCTTTCGTTTTAAAGGAGGAAATAGTAGTTACATTATAAGTTATATATAATTATAAAATAAGTACGATATATAGAAAGATGTAGGTAGTTTTAAATGGGATAAGGAGATGATTGAGTCACTAAATATTATTATTTTCGTTATTTAAGAGGAAATGTATTCGGGATAGTATTTAGTTACTAGTTATATTATTTTTTTTTAGTTTCCTTAAGTTTTTTCTAAAGGGAAATTAATTATTAGGAGTATTTAGTCATCTATTATTATTTTTTTTTTTTAGTTTTTGAGAGGGAAATGCATAAGGGAAAGTATTAAAGTTAACTATATCATTATGATTAGTTCTCTTTTTTTTAGAGGGGAAATGCTTAAGGAGACGTATTCAGTTACTATCTTATTTTTTTTCATTATTTCAGTTTCTTAAGCATTAGTTTTTAAGAGGGAAAATCGAATAAGAGTATTTAGTTCTTATTTCGTTTTATCAAGGAAAATAATCAAAGGGAGGAATTTTGTAGTAATGACAGGAGTTACTAGTAATAATAAAGTATTAGCAAGCCATGGTGTGTTAGTATCCATGGCATGTGGCTTTCAACTAATAGTAATACCTTCCATATGATTATTAGTTGCTTTGCTGATATCTACGGAAACGTAAAGTAAAATTAATATCTTTATTTCCATGGCTTTTATTGATTGCTTAGTTGATAATTAAAGTTGCCTTTTTTATAGTTACCTTTTTTATATTTTTTATGCTTTCAATTTAAGTCTAATAAGTAATCAATTCTTTTATTAATTGATTAGGTGATCTCAACGTAAGAAATTGAATATTTTTGTGCCAGGGTTTATTAGATTGCTAGTTGTATTTAAAACGTAAAGAATTTTTTTTCTTTTTCTGATGACACAACTCGTTTGAATGCAGAAACAGATAAAAAGGTGAGCTGGCTAATACTAGCTAGTTATTGCATTCAAACGTCATGCAGTTTAATTCCGATGCCCTATAAAGGTTTTCTCCCCATCCATCAATGACTTGTGGATATATGATCAAGGGAATCCAGAAAAGTCAAACCACTTTTTTTCACAGTCGGATAAGTAGTTAGTTTCACAGTCAAGCCGATAAGTTTCGCTGCGGCTTTTTGAAGACATTGTAAATACCGTAATTTGTATAGAACTGCAGCCAGGTCATCGTTTTAAAGTGAAATTTTATTGGGTCGTGTAATCTTAAGTCATTTTGATGTCAGAAGATTTTTCACAACTTTTTCACCAAATTATAACAGGAGTAAATATATCGTGACTTTGCTTCGGGCTTTAGCTGTAATCCTTTGTTCTGTCATTAAGATAAGTAAGGCTAATCCTAGTCTATTCCTGTTGTGTGTGTAGGTAACAATGGTCTCACCCCCCTCCTTTCACAGGCACAGCTCTCCGAAGTGTGTTGGCGGAGAAAATAAGGAAGCTACAAGAGACCGCGAGAGACGTGCGTGGTAGGACTGTTCAGCGTACAGAAGATGGGCGAAGATTCATTCACACACCTTGCTTGTCTGCAGGAACAACGCCTGAAACGGTAACTTAGTTTTTTTTTTTAGACTTGTCAAAAATCAAGTTGCTCCTTAGACATCAAGATGTCTGTGGCCTAATTGCATATGCTTGGCTGTTTAGTTTTACAAATTTCCATTTTGCTCTCAAAAGCAGTAAAATTTTACTATTTCCTATATATATATAAAATACCAGAACTGCAGCAACTTGCACACAGATTATGCTGATGTATAAAGAAAGGTCTTAGATATCAATAGTATTCTAGAGTTTATTTTTCAACGTAACACCCACACACATCATGTACCCCACAGATGAGTGGTGGTCTCCGCTGAGCCCACAGTACGCCAGGGGAAGAAGTGTCATCATGTACCACCCCACAGATGAGTGGTGGTCTCCGCTGAGCCCTAGACGGCAAGGGGCAAGAAGTGTCATCATGTACCCCACAGATGAGTGGTGGTCTCCTCCGCTGAGCCCACAGTACGCCAGGGGAAGAAGTGTCATCATGTACCACCCCACAGATGAGTGGTGGTCTCCGCTGAGCCCACAGTACGCCAGGGGAAGAAGTGTCATCATGTACCACCCCACAGATGAGTGGTGGTCTCCGCTGAGCCCACAGTACGTACGCCAGGGGAAGTGTCATCATGTACCCCACAGCGAGTGGTGGTCTCCTCCGCTGAGCCCATATACGCCAGGGGACGTGTCATCATGTACCACAGAGAGTGGTGGTCTCCTCCGCGGCCCACAGTACGCCAGGGGAAGTGTCATCATGTACCCCACAGATGAGTGGTGGTCTCCTCCGCTGAGCCCACAGTACGCCAGGGGAAGTGTCATCATGTACCCCACAGATGAGTGGTGGTCTCCTCCGCTGAGCCCACAGTACGTACGCCAGGGGAAGTGTCATCATGTAACACAAGCTGGCTTGCAGATTTTCCTCCACATGTAAGATTGATGAAATAAAGATCACATTGAGTATATATTATTAATTCTCATTTCATAATCCTAGTGAAATCAGACGGAATGGTTTAATTCAAAGTGAGGATAAGTTTCGTAAGTCATTTCAAAATAGTCTCTGACTAGTAGTAGTAGTATCTCTTTGCCTTAGCTGTCATTAAGATGCAAGACATCAAAATGACTTTAGTCTATGACCTTTCTGTACAAATTACGGTAAATTACGGTATTTACATTTCTCAAAATGCCGCAGCCAATATCTTCCCTTTGACCACAAGTCATTGATGGATGGGAGAAAAAACCTTTATAGGTCCCTTTAAGGCATCAGAATTAAATTGACGTTTGAGTGACAAATAACTAGCTAATAATATTAGCCAGCTCAACTTTTTATCTCTTTCTGCATTCAAAAGAGTAGACATCAGAAAGAACAATTTTTTAACGTTAAATATCAACAAAGCAATCAATAACACCCATGGCATAAAAAACTTAACTTTTAGATATCAAATTAATGAGAGTAATTAGAATATTAATAGACTAATTATATAATTATCAACAAAAACCATAGGGAAAAAAAAATTAATTTTACTTTAAGTTACCGTAGGTATCAGCTAAGCAATAATCATATGGAAGGAATTACCATTAGTTGAAAGCCACAATGCCATGGATACTAACACTAACACACATGGCTTACTTACTATACATTAATTATTATTACTAGGAACTCGTCATTACTACAAAACCCTCCTTGATTATTTTCCCTTTGATAAAAACGAAATAAACTAAATACTCTTATGATTGAGAAACTAAATAATGATATAGTAACTGAATACTCTCCCTTAAGCATTTCAAAGAGAACTAAATAATAATAATAGTTAATTTAATACTTTCCCTTTAGTTTTTACTAAAGAAACTAAATAATAATAGATGACTAAATACTCTCCTATAGATTAATTTCCCTTTAAGAAAACTTAAGTTACTAAATAATAATACACTAGTAACTAAATACTATCCCTAATACATTTCCCTCTTAAATAAACGAAATAATAATAATATAGTGACTCAATAATCTCCCTTATCCATTTAACTACCTACATCTTTCTATATATTTACTTATTTATAATTATATATCACTTATAATGTAACTACTTATTTCCTCCTTTAAAAAACGAAAGAATAAAAAAACTATAAATAATATACTATCAAACTATATATAATACTATAACATAATATACTATATACATAATACTTTGACTACATAATAATATAGTATGACGAGCTATACTAACCCTTAACCTGAAGTGGCTGGTTCTGCAACAGGTGTGGAAGGAGACAGGTGTGGACAGGTGTAGGAGCCGCCACACACACACACCTGCCAAGGAAAAAAAACGAAAGCGATTGCAACAAAAAAAAATATAAAATGCATTACACAGGGAAAGTTTTAAATGAAAAAATAATCTGTTAAGTAAAGATCCAAGTATATTTTTCTAAGTATGGGTGATAAATATGAATTAAGTAAGTTATGTCTTTAGTAATAGTAGTAGTGGTGGTAGTGATAGTAGTTGTAGTAGTAGTAGTAGTGGTAAGGATAGTAGTAGTAGTGGTAGTAGCAGCAGCAGCAAAAATAATAGCAGTAGTAGTGGTACAATATATAATCACTCAATAAGATATATAACAATGTACGAGTATATCAAATTTTACAACAATAAAATAAAACTCATCTTACCTCGCAGTGCCATGCCTTCAACCCTTCACGAGCGACAGCAACTTCTCTCTCGGGAACCTTCTTACAGGGGTGACTACCATATTATACAGGAACTACCACGTGTAGGTCGCATGGGTTCTTGTAGCTTCCTTATGTTCTTATGTTTTTATGCTCCTGTATTCTGCCTCTCCTACCCATCAAATCACCGCCCTCGCCCGTACATGCTGCTATAAGGTGGGAACAGACAGACACACACACGCCCGTACATGCTGCTATAAGGTGGGAACAGACAGACACACACGCCCATACATGCTGCTATAAGGTGGGAACAGAGACACACGCCCGTACATGCTGCTATAAGGTGGGAACAGACACACACGCCCATACATGCTGCTATAAGGTGGGAACAGACCCCACAGGGGCCCGTACATGCTGCTATAAGGTGGGAACAGACACACACACACGCCCGAAACATGCTGCTAAAAGGTGGGAACAGACACACACACGCCCGTACATGCTGCTATAAGGTGGGAACAGACAGACACACACACGCCCGTACATGCTGCTATAAGGTGGGAACAGACAAGACACACACACGCCCGTACATGCTGCTATAAGGTGGGAACAGACAAGACACACACACGCCCGTACATGCTGCTATAAGGTGGGAAACAGACAGACACACACACGCCCTTTACATGCTGCTATAAGGTGGGAACAGACAAGACACACACACGCCCGTACATGCTGCTATAAGGTGGGAACAGACTGACACACTCGTTTTCTTCCATTCCTCAACCTGAAAAATGAGTGAAAAAGATGAATTAGGGTAAAAATGCAGAAGATAGTTATAAATACACATCATTACGAACAATTAAGATTAAAAAGATTAATTACCTATTTTATTTTCTTCCCTTTCTTACAACAGTAGCTCGCGACAGACTAGACAGAAAGACACACACACACTGTGACACACACACATGCACGCGCACACACACACACACACAAACCCGCACGCACGCACACACAAACCCGCACGCACGCACACACACGCCCACCATATGAAACCACCCGTAACACGTCACAAACACATGAACAATCCACCACTTCGACTCCCGCTCTAGAAACGGAACCCTGCATTCACCCTCAGTGTTAATACATCAACTTTAAAAGTCTTATAAATACATAATTAATACATCTGGATTTTCTAATTGTTATATTTTATAATCTTTTTCTCATTATTCTTTCTCATTTTACAACTATTTACAATTCTCCTTTTTTTTCCACTCGTTTTTACATCTTCCTGCATTCCCTTTTCTCTTTTTTCCCTTTCCTCCTCGTAATATATTTTCCCTCCCTCCTTTCAGTGCATATCTACGTCATTCACACACACACACATTCGCCCATAACTATAGCGGACATAAGAGCCATTCCCCCTGCTAAATACATTCACACAAAACCCTTAACGACCCACAGGTAATTACTTCAACAACCACTTAAAAAACTCACTTAATAAACCCACAAATCCCTTTTGCTACATCTCACACATACCAGACAACTTAATAACACAAAATACTAACACTCAATTTTACAACACTTCTATACCGTCTTCAAGAAGTAGATAAAGAGTTCGTATACACACACAGCTTTGCAGGGCCGTAGCGGGAGACACGGTGTAATCCACCCTCCCCGATGTCCTGAGACGCACTGATCGCCCGTCTTTCCCTGTGCCTGCCATTCAAGACTGTTCGAACCTTCTCATTTTACTGATTCGCTCGTCTACCAATTATCATATTTTTCTTTATAAGCAATATTTTTTAGATATGACCCGTTTTAGTATCATTGTCGGCTATTTAATGTGGTATATTCAGTTACTTTTCGTAATTATATTGCTAACAACTTACCATATTTTATAGCAAAGGAAAAATCTGGGCGTGAAGAGGATAATATACCCTTTACTCTGGTTTGAATAGTAGAATATATGTTCTCTCTTTTTCCGTGTGCGCGTGTGTGTGTGTGTTTACTAACTGATTTACTTAAGTGTTATTCTAATAGGTAATTGACTATCTAGAAATGCTGGCAGCTAACGAGTCTCAGGTACGTCTTTTTGTGCCTCCCTCTTCTTTGTGCAACCAAGAATTGCACCCAACCAGCCCAAATTTAGAAAAAAAATACTACCCATCTAACTCTTACACTGTGTTAAACAGCATTACTCGTATATTCATTATCAATCATTATATATTTATTTACATGATGCAAGAGCTAATGTGATTTAAGGTTTTTGCTGGGAGCCTGAATGTATTTTACGTTTGGTGGGGGTTGGGCTGAGTGGTATCACTTCTAACTGAGTATCATACGTAAATACCTAGCCCATCCATTTATAGGCCTATGTAATGACTCTGATAAATATGACATTACGGGTAACTACGAAACCGGCCAATGGCTGTCAAACATCTTTACCAGGCGTATGACAAATACAATTTCCCTTCTTCTCTTAATAAATGCAGGCTGGTAGTTAGCTACAGCCATAATTTTATAACAATCGATAAGAGAAGTTTGTAGTTTCTATACCAACCAATTCATAGTGGCATATGTCATATGGGTAAATGTTTTGTATACATATTTAGATCTGCAAACATGTATATCTACTGGGACCAAAGGGGGGAGGTGGGGGCATGGCCAAGTGCCCCCACCCTTCACTCTATCTATATATGCCACTGTCACTGACCGTGTAGATTGTACGTTATTGGCAATACTACCATTATCATGGCTACTGCCGTTGTGGTATAACCAGGCGTCCACCAGGATAATGCGTCTACATTCCAATCTGCGCATGCACCAGAGGACTGTGCTCTCGTGTCGAGCGAGAAAATAGCAGCGCGCTAGATGTACGATAACTCCTTTTCATTTCATCCATCCTGCCGCGTGGAGAGGTAATATATAAGAGCTTCCCAGGTCGTGCCTCACCCCATGCCCGGAGTCGCATAGACTCGAACACCTTATCTCACCCCCCCCCCCCCCCCGCCTTTCTTTACTTATTTATGACAAAGTATACTGCTTTATAAACTATTAACCAGGACGTGTGCGGTACTGTGGTTGCTGGAGGAGACAGGAGAGAAGAGATTGCCGTATAAAGGCCCTGTCACGCGCAGATGGAAGATAGACATACTTGGACACCTCGTCCTGCCACATGGTATAACGAGGCGTCCAAGTATAATGATGTGTCTATCTTCCATCTGCGCATGCGCCAGAGGACTATGTTTCTTATTCATTTCATCCATCCTGCCGCGTGGAGGTAAGAGGATCCCAGGGCTGCGTTTGAGAAGAATAATTTGAGCGGCTCGCGCCGTTCAGGTTTCTGTACCCCTCTATCAAACGCTTTTGGGCGCCTCGCAGTGGTATGTAAACAAATCCCCGCCGTTACCATGGAAACGACGACGCCACAGCTCAGACTGTGGGCTTTTGACCTCACAATTTTCCTCTACTGCCCTCTATCTGCCCACGCACAGTACGGAAGTGTAATGGCGTACGCTGTAGCTACCTGACGACTATTTGATTATTGTTGTAATGGTAATTGTCGCTGAGAGAGGTGAAATGCTAGGAATCTCGGGCACCGTCAACCAACTACCGTCAATAACACTATAGTCGCCACTGCACTTTTGTCGCCAGGCGCTAAATATTACTAATTTTAGCATCACTATAGACTTGTATGTGTCACTGACGACAGGTACTTAATATAAAATACTGTGCATGCCTCTTTAGTGGCACATACAATTATGTATCTGTAGTGATGATAAAATTCGTAATATATGGCGCCTGACGACATATATGTGCAGTGGCGACTATAGTGTTATTGGCGGTAGGGTGTAGGGATACGTGAACAGGTTTATGAAACTGTCGCCAATAGGAATTCTCGCAGAAACACCAACTGAGGCCTGTCGCCGACGTGGTACACTCGCCGACGCGGAAATTTTTGGTAACAGTTCCACTTGGAATAAATGAAAATGAAGAATAAAGTGTATTTCATTGTTGGATACCACCATACCACCTGGTATGTAATCTCTGAATGCAGAAATACTGTTAAAAGCTAATTAAATGTATATATTGTGTACTGTAATATCATGCAAGATCAAGAACTGGAACTGTCGACGAAAATAGGCAGATGAAATTAAATGAAAATATGACAGTGCTAATATGATTTGACTAATGCTTCATGTTCGCTTATAATGTCAGATTACTGTGATAAACAATGCTGTTATGTATATGCAGGTTGCTTTCTCCTCTAACTCAGAGTTATGTACATATTTATATAGCTAACCTGCCACTTATAGAGATAATCTGAAGGCATATTTTTACAGCAACAGGACATTCTGAAACAGAAGAACTCCCCATTGTTTATATTTTTGTTTTGTCAAACATTATTATTTTCAACTTAACTAGCAAATTAAATTTACCTAAACTAAATCAATTGTTAAGATAACCTAGCTTTTCTAACTAATTAAATCTGGATTGTTTAGTAGCTGTCTATTAAATTATCAATCGTATTATCACATATCATTGCTGTACACATCTGGAGCTGAAATACCTCCTCCGCCACCCTCGCCCGGGCCCTGTATATGCATCCTAACTAGTAAAAATATAACCAATAAAATTCCATTCTTAACCAATAACCTAACTACCCTAACTGCCAGGGCAGGAACCCAGCAACAAAGGTAGTTGCGCCAGCAACGACCATCTCTCTGAACTTCTTTTCCTAACGACGAAAGCTACAAAGCCTCCCTTTTCGGTCGTTAACGCGTCGGAAGGCGCTGACTGGCTAAGGCGAGTAATGACGTCATCAAGCGCGTCATCAGTCACCAGCCAATGACAAACAGTTTTTAAAATTCTCGACCAATCACAAGTCAGCGAGACATATTTCCGGGCAAGAATGGCATGCCAGACTGCCTCTCCCCGCCTTCTTGCCCCGTCATCTCAAACTAATTCTCGTTTTATTCGGAATGCTTGCGTTTTAAGGAGTTTTAATGTATCAGATAGTAAGATGTATAAGTAAGGAGCCTGTGTTGCTAGTGTTTTGGTGGTAGAAGGTGTGTGTGTGGGTTAAAATAGTGAATATTTGTGTTATGGAGAGGCCCCGCGGCAAGGCCTCTCCGTCACTCTGCCCCGTCATCAGTCACCTCATCATAACATCTTTAAATCACCCTTATTTAAGGTGACACACGGTGCTACATTGATTTAGATAATGACAAGCATATATAACATCTCACCATAATCACTAAGTTGTATAATAACGAGTAATAAGACGTTTAAGCCTGCCCAAACCTACAGTGGCGGAGGAGCTGGGGGCTCCAGCCGCCACACTCAACAGTTTTGAGTAAAACCCGCAGTTATCCGCCTCACCTGTGCCTTCCTGAAGAAGACAGTCAGCTCCCACGTCTGTGATAGCACCATAGGATATCACCAGGGATCATAGGATTCCTCAAGGGGTTCTCGCTCCCCTACTAATATTACCAAAGACATCTACCTCCCTTGGTGAAGTTGGTGTTGATATCCACCTCACGGGCTTCATCCTGCTGCTGCTGCTGCTGCCGAAGGCCGCGCTGCCAGACGTAGATGAGTCCCTTGCTTGTATTTCATCTCTTTACTCATATATATGAATAATATCCATCCAAATGCAATCATATGTCTACATTCACCTATAAAAAAGATATTTCATAGCATACCAAGCAATAATGAGCATGCCTGGAGACTTCCGACCTCTGCTAATACTGGTCTTGAGCAGTCGTTGGCCAGTGTGCACGTTAACGACGAAATCGACGAATTTTCCGCGCTGTGGGTTCCATCGTTGGACTAACGACCAAAAAAAGGTCTTTAAGTGTTTTGTGGCTTCTGGCCCTGGTGGGTGAAGAAGGGGTATTTAAGATTAAGGGGTATACAGTATTTCTGTATAATGAAAAGGTATAAATAATTGAAATCACAGCAAAAGAAATGGTAAATATGCATTTTCAACCAATACTCCCTATTGACCAATACTCTTCTGAAATAACTGGCGGAACATCTAAAGAACAAGGGCTCCACGCTAAGCTGACCCAAATGTTGGCTCTACGTATTATACTTACTGTCCTTAACACATCTGTTAATATTTTAATGAGTGCCGATCCTTACTTTGCCTACATGGCCGATATTAAATTTCAGGTTCCTGAGAAAAACTAAGGCCAGCGAGATGCGCAATGGACGACGAGTTTGAGAAAGTAGTGCGAATCTAAGTAGTAGGTATAACCTAGGGGTTGGTCGAGGGGGGACGGAGCCCCCCCCGTTAGGTTAGGGTAGGTTAGGCTAGGTTAGGTTAGGGCAGGTTAGGTTAGTGCACAGCACGAGGGGCTCGAAGAGGGGTGCTAGGTTAGGTCTGTAGAGTTTGTCATCTTTAGAATAAAGCTCAAACTCCTATCTTCTTCTTATAGCCAACAAGCTTGGGACATGGTGGAACCGGGGTTTTTGGGTGGGGGAGCACACACATAAGGGAAATATGGCCCCCCACAAAAAAAAATCCTTGAACTAGGGAAATTTCCCTAGTTCATGGACTTTTTTTATCGGGAAATATTTCCCTTATATGTGTGCTTCCCCACAAAGGAGCAGCACTCATAAGGAAAAAAATGGCTCCCCACAAAAAAATCCCTAAACTAGGGAAATTTTCCTAGTACATAGACTTAATCGGGGAAATATTTCCCCGATAAAGTTCATGAACTAGAGTAATATCCTAGTTTAGGGATTTTTTTGTGGGGGTCCATATTTCCCTTATGTGTGTGCTCCCCCACCCAAAAACCCCGGTTTCCCACCATGTCCCAAGCTTGTTGGCTATAAGAAGAAGATAGAGGGTGGAGCCTTTTGTTCTTAAGATTTACCTAACTGGCGGGGCTACACCATCCAGACCTAAATAACCTAGCTAACCTGGGCATTGATTACATAACCTTAGCTCACTGAGGCAGGGGTTTCGCTCACCCCCAGACCTTTCTTGTTATTTTTATTCCTGCCGGCGGTAAATGTGCAGTTTCAACATACTCTCCTGGCATAACTGGGGAGCTGTTCTCCCCCAGAACCCCCCACTAGTCAACAACTAACCTGGGCATTGATTACGCAACCTTACCTCACTCCCCCAGACCACCTTGTTATTTTTTGTATGGGTCATAAATACTCCTTAGCGATGAGAACGAAACGTGCAGGATCTTAACCAGCGATCTGTATTGGTTTAAACTGCACATATACCCTGCCGGCTATTGTAGGGTTAGAAATACTCCTTATGATGCGAATGAAACGTTCAGGATATCTAAAACCACGATCTTGTATTGGTTTAAACTGCACATATATTAAAAAAATACTAGGAAATACCTAATGCTTATATAAGGGGATGTAATGTGAACTTTATAAATTTATCTCCCTCCACTGTTCATTGGACCACTATAATATCGTAAATTATCACTCCAATTTACTGTATTTTCATTATTAATTATAAGTAGGCTCCAGTACAGTACTTAGCAGTGCATGTCAATGCATGCTGCGGATAACATTGTAGTCTTTCGACTGTAATTGGCAGGAATAGCATAAATTTGTCTCAATTCGTCTCTGTTTTGGGCGGCCATTGTTGTTGTCATAACGTACACACCCTCGCAGAGCGCCCAAGGTTTTGGCTTGGGCGCTCGTGGCACTCGAACGGCCCACCCGAGTCGTGCACAGGCGTTTGAGAGAGAGTTTGAGCGGCTCGCACCACTCAAATTCTTCCTCTCAAACTCACCCCAGGTCGTGCCTCACCCCAACCTTGCCTCACCCCAGCACCTTACCTCCTCCCCCCCCCAGCCCCGCCCCGCCTTTCCTTACTTATTTACCACAAAATACTACTTTATAAGCTATTAACCAGGACGTGTGCGGTACTGTGGTTGCTGGAGGTAGCTACTGGAGGAGACAGGAGAGAAGAGATTGCCGTATAAAGGCCCTGTCACGCGATGCCTTTTTTCACCCAGGGCGGTGATCAGGCGAGGGGTGGGTACACGGAGTGTCATATGAGGGGCGCGTGTTTTGTCAAAACCCCGGGGATATTCCGGGGAAAAGTTTACTTTCCAGAGTAATTTCCCCCTAACCAAAAACGTTTATCAACATAAAAGATATACTGTTATCTTCGGAAATGTTTGTTCGGATCACCTGAAGATCCGTCACCCCTGAATGTCCACCTGAAGATCAGTCACCCCAGGATATCCCACCTGAAGAACCGTCACCCCAGTATATCCCACCTGAAGATCCGTCACCCCAGCCCACAGTGAATGTAATATATAAAATTAGGATAACAAATATACTCCTTTGTGTTATGCATCTTTTTGTGAAAGTTTAAAGAAAAAATTAAGAGTAATATACAGTGTTCCAAAGTACAAAATACATTATACTTTACTCAGTATTCCAAAATACAGTACATTTATTTCGTGGATTTATACTAAAGGGAGTCTTTTGTTTGGCATTTCCACAGAAAACCATCTTTCGATATGGAGTATTTTGTCCAATTCATCCAGTTATCACAAGTATCACACTTAACTTCACGCTTTAAAAGTCTGTTTTGTTGAAGCCACCAAATAACTATAGTGGAATCATCACACAACAGTGGTAGGACGCTATAGTTTGGAAGGTATTGCGTGCCATGGTCCACTGACTCCTATGACTTAATTTTTTTTGCCCACTTACTTTTATATAGTCGTCTTACCTGACTGGAGCTAGGGTCCTGACTCCTCCCTTTTACCCATTTGACCTGACCTCACTTGGAAGGTGAAGTCAGGTCAGGTCTTGACCCCACCTAAGAACTGCCCACCCCAGGTGTTGCCACCTGAAAAACCCGTCACCCCAGGATATCCCACCTGAAGATCCGTCACCCTGCCAAACTCTGGGGTGACGGATCTTCAGGTGATCCGGGCTTTGTTTCTATCCTTTACTGGTTGTCACCTATCCTCCTCCTCCTCATTCTGCTCCTCCTCCTCCTCCTCATTCTTCTTCCTCCTCCTCCTCATTCTTCTCCTCCTTCTTCTTTTCCTCATTCTTCCTTCTTACCATAATTATCTCTCATTACTCAATTTGTCTGAGAGAAAAGAGACTTCTACTTAGAGAGAGAGAGAGAGAGAGAGAGAGAAGAGAAGAGAGAGAGAGAGAGAGGAAGAGAGAGAGAGAGGAGAGAGGAGGAAGAGAGAGAGAGAGAGAGAGAGAGAGAGAAGAGAGGGGAGAGAGAGAGCAGGGGAGCGAGCGAGCGAGGGGAGGAGAGGAGAGAGGAGAAAAGAGA
Organism: Chionoecetes opilio; assembly: GCA_016584305.1. Taxonomy (NCBI): domain Eukaryota; kingdom Metazoa; phylum Arthropoda; class Malacostraca; order Decapoda; family Majidae; genus Chionoecetes; species Chionoecetes opilio. The sequence continues at coordinate 421,855 of JACEEZ010025959.1, read as the reverse complement.
GGAAGAGAGAGAGAGAGAGAGAGAGAGAGAGAGAGAGAGAGAGATAGAGAGAGAGAGAAAAGAGAGAGGAAAAGGAAGAGAGAAGAGAGGGAGAGAGAGGAGAGAGAGAGATTTTATTAGCTTAAATTACCTATGGGTTGTTTTGTTAGTCAGAGAAATCTCTGGATAGATATGTGTCCTTATGGTAGATGTCCTGGGTGAATGTTGATAGCATTTTGATGTTAAATTATGGTAAAATTCTTTACAGCAAATGTTGTTTCTTGGCATGAATGCACGAATGTGCAAAAACGTTTTCTAAGCTTTTCACTTGCTTTCTGTTCCTTATCATATTTTTCTCAAGTTCATTTGAGAAAATAATCTCCGTTAATCGGTCTTCAGTAGAGGGAATTAAGGGTAAAGGGAGGGGAAGAGAGGGGGTAGTCAGGAACTCATGTCCTGAGAGAGGTTACTGTCAATAGCACCCATACGCTAATCCTTACACACTGCCCTAACAACTGCCTCCCAGAGTGAGAAACAACATTTGCTGTAAGGAATTTCTAACCATAATTTAACATCAATATGCTATCAATATTCACCCAGGACCTCTACCATAAGGACACATATCTATCCAGAGATTTCTCTGACTAACAAAACAACCCATAGGTAATTTAAGCTAATATAATCTCTCTCTCTCTCTCTCTCTCTCTCCTCTCTCTCTCTCTCGTCTCTCTCTCTCTCTCTCTCTCTCTCTCTCTCTCTCTCTCTCTCTCTCTCTCTCTCAGTAGAAGTCTCTTTTTCTCTCAGACAAATTGAGTAATGAGAGATAATTATGGTAAGAAGGAAGAATGAGGAAAAGAAGAGAGAGGAGGAGAAGAATGAGGAGGAGGAGGAGGAAGAAGAATGAGGAGGAGGAGGAGCAGAATGAGGAGACGGAGGATAGGTGACAACCCGTAAAAAATAGAAACAAAGCCCGGATCACCTGAAGATCCGTTTCCCCCCAAATTTTGGGAGGGTGACGGATCTTCAGGTGGGATATCTGGGGTGACGGTTTTCAGGTGGCAAAACCTGGGTGACAGTTCTTCAGGTGGGGTCAAGACCTGACTGACTTCACCTTCCAAGTGAGGTCAGGTCAAATGGGTAAAAGGGAGGAGTCAGGACCCTAGCTCCAGTCAGGTAAAAGGCTATATAAAAGTAAGTGGGTAAGTGTGATACTTGTGATAACTGGATGAATTGGACAATATTTCTCCATATCGAAGGATGATTTTTTGTGGAATGCCCAAAAAAAGACTCCCTGAAGTATAAATCCACGAAATAAATGTACTGTAATTTGGAATACTAGTAAAGTATAATGTATTTTGGGACTTTGGAACACTGTATATTTCTCTTAATTTTTCTTTTAAGCTTTCACAAAAAGATGCATAACACAAAGGAGTATATTTGTTATCCTAATATTACATTCACTGTGGGCTGGGGTGACGGATCTTCAGGTGGGATATCCTGGGGTGACGGTTCTTCAGGTGGGATATCCTGGGGTGACTGATCTTCAGGTGGACATTCTGGGGTGACGGATCTTCAGGTGATCCGAACAAACATTTCCGAAGATAACAGTATATCTTTTATGTTGATAAACGTTTTTGGTAAGGGGGAAATTACTCTGGAAAGTAAACTTTTCCCCCGAATATCCCCGGGGTTTTGACAAGACACGCGCCTCATATGTCACTCCGTGTACCCACCCCTCGCCGCCCCTGATCCACCCTTGATCGTGATCCACCCCTGATCACCGCCCTGGGTGAAAAAAGGCATCGCGTGACAGGGCCTTTATACGGCAATCTCTTCTCTCCTGTCTCCTCCAGTAGCTACCTCCAGCAACCACAGTACCGCACACGTCCTGGTTAATAGCTTATAAAGTAGTATTTTGTGGTAAATAAGTAAGGAAAGGCGGGGCGGGGCTGGGGGGGAGTTAAGTAGGAGGTAAGGTGCTGGGGTGAGGCAAGGTTGGGGTGAGGCACGACCTGGGATCCTCTTACCTCTCCACGCGGCAGGATGGATGAGATGAAAAAGAAACATAGTCCTCTGGCGCATGCGCAGATGGAAGATAGACACATCATTATACTTGGACGCCTTGTTATACCATGTGGCAGGACGAGGTGTCCAAGTATGTCTATCTTCCATCTGCGCGTGACAGGGCCTTTATACGGCAATCTCTTCTCTCCTGTCTCCTCCAGCAACCACAGTACCGCACACGTCCTGGTTAATAGTTTATAAAGCAGTATACTTTGTCATAAATAAGTAAGGAAAGGCGGGGGGGGGGGGGGGGGGGGGGGGGGGGGGGGGTGGGGTGAGATAAAGGTGTTCGAGTCTATGCGACTCCGGGCATGGGGTGAGGTACGACCTGGGAAGCTCTTACCTAGCGCGCTGCTATTTTCTCGCTCGACACGAGAGCACAGTCCTCTGGCGCATGCGCAGATTGGAATGTAGACGCATTATCCTGGTGGACGCCTCGTTATACCACACCGTTACTCCGCGACTGTAACCTTTATAAGTCACACCTTTCCCTTTCTCTCACTTTGTTATTCGTAATCCATTTATGTCATCTGCAGTTCACTTTCTCTCATGCGCATTTCGTTCTCTTATCTCTCCTTCTCCTTCTTTATTTTCCTTATTCTTTCCTCTCTTTCGTCACGCTGCCTATCGAAAACATACTCTCTGATCTGTTATATTTCTATGGGGCCAGACTCTTCGTCTTCAACCTTATATTTTTTTACAGACACCCTGATATTTTATGGCTAAGCACTGCACACAATAGATATCATGTTTCCCTTGTGGTAGCAAACTCATGTCCCTTCATTCGGGCGCCAATTATTTGTTGGGAATGGGATGTGTGGATGAGGGTTGATACTCGCCTTACAATAAAGATAAATAAATAAAGAAATAAGCTCTATGAACCAGGGTTGGCATTAAAAACCCACCCGGAAAAACCCACCCAAGAAACCCCCAAAAAATACTTTTTAAACCTCAGCTTAAGTCGTTTTTCGGGGAAGTTTCAGTTTTTTGGTTTTTATGAAACAAATGAATTATTAAACAATTTTACATATTTCAAATTTCACTACTAAGTCATTCTAAAAATAAAGATTTCTTCCTTAAAAGATTTTATTTCCTTCATAAGATTAAATCTTCCTAAAAAATGTTCATACTCGGGTTTTTTTTCTTTTCTTCTCTCTCTCTCTCTCTCTCGCATCTCTCCTCTCAATCCCGATTCATCTCCGGTCTTTCTCTTTTCTCTTCTTCTCTCTCTCTCTCTCATCCTTCCCTCTCTTCCTCTCTCTCTCTCTCTCCTCTCTCTCTCTCTCTCCTCTCCTCTCCCTCTCTCTCTCTCTCTTCTCTCTCTCTCTCTCTCTCTCTCTCTCTCCTCTCTCTCTCTCTCTCTCTCCTCTCTCTCTGGGTTTATTCCTGTTCCAACTCCCAAGGTTAAGGTAGATAGGTTAGTTTAGGTTGGATAGATTAGGTTAGGTAGTTTGGTGTAAAACTTTGGATGTAAAACGAGGGAATATACAAGGCTGAAAACATAGATACACTTCCTCTCTCTGCCGTAATAGTTATACACAAGTTCTTGTGGGCCCTTCGGACCCATGTATTGATGTTTGTAGTAGTAGTATAAATTAGACAACAATGTGAGTGCAAACTACAATCGTGTTGCTGTCGTTGGTCACTGATCAAAGTGCCTCGGGCTAGACCACCTACCACCACCGTAGCCTGCCTCACCCCAGCCCCACGCCTGTCTCACCCTAGTCCCACGCCTGTCTCACCCCAGCCCCACGCCTGCCTCACCCCAGCCCCACGCCTGTCCTGCAAGCACGCACACACATACGTACACACACACACGCACGCACACACATATGCACACGCACACACATGCATGCATGCACACACACACACAAACGGTAAGTCCATGAGTCTACGGAGTTAGTGAAATACGGCAAGACGTTATCGCAGTTTCTTCCTGTAATATAATACTCTTAAAAGTGTTTCTAGCCCAAAACCCCCCTTCAAAATTATTCAATCGACATGGGACCAAGCCGCTTACCACCTACAATTTATTTGCGACTTTTGTAGCCTACTCTCATCAAAATTGAATTTACAGATTCGGCTACCCAAAACAGACAGACACACACACACACAGACACACGGCTACTCCTATAGTATATTAGATGCAGACAAGACCGACAATCTCCTAAAATCTTACTAACTTTGTTCCACGTAGCAGAATTGTAATGGCTTAGTCTTGCTAACAATTATATGCATTTGAATATAAATCACCTGCCTTTTCTCCAAAATGACCTTTCCTCTCTGGACATTTTTGGATGTTTCTCATTCTTCCAATTTCCGCGCTTATTGTTTGGTTGCAATATTTGCAGGCTGTTTTCTGTTTATAATTTTATATCATACGAATTTAATTACATTATATTTTTTTTTACTTTTTAACACTACTAGCATGCATTTTGTTGTTGGGATCCTCTCACTAACACGGAGAGAATAAGACTGTTAGTCAGTCAGCAGTAGTCAAACTTCATCCGTCCATTTCCTGTACAGTACAAGTTAACACAAACTTTGTCCAACCGAACCAACTTGTATCAACATATCTTAGACAAGTGTCTGTCCTTCAGATAACACTTGAAACATTTTGTTTAACTCTAAATAACTTATTAATGGCTTATTTAAACTAAATTTACATATAAATATGGGGAATAACAAAAATAAAAAATAATAAAGCCCAATAAAACCCACTCGGTTGGGTAAAAAAAACGGATTTTTTCCAACCCTGCCATGAAGAAACATTTTTCTCACTGCAATTAAACGTTCATTTCACCAACAAGATTTATAGAGTAGGTGTAGGCATACGTACAAGGGAATAACAGCCTAACAGGATATATATATATATATATATATATACACGCCAATAATTATCACACAAGATTATCAAAACAAAGCCAAATCACATGCGGCTGGCAAAATAAAGCACTCAAGACGACCAGGCACCCAAAAGTCTCCTAACTAAATCACAATATCCTGCACGCGTCAACAAGATTGCATCTGTAAATAAAGAAGATTAGTTTTTCTCACGCCCTTATCGCTGATGTCCACCACAAGGTCACGCCTGGTCCTTGAGTCCTCACCTGACCACGTGCTGCCTCCACGAAACACGAAGTCGTCCTGCTCACGCGCCTCAGCCTGTAAAACACTCCTCAATAAACCCTCGACAGCTGTGGGAAAACCCGTGGCGGGAAAGCTCGAGGACACTTCACTCCGTAAAAACTCGTGCAACCTTTATCCGCACCAGTGCACACGCCACACTTACCTTCCCCCGCTCGACCCGTTCCCCTAGCTAATATAAATGCAGTTCCTGCTGGAATAAATGGATGCCTCAATACACACCTAAAGGTAGAAAGCAAAGAGCTTGGAGGGCAGATTTAGTGCTGGGTAATTTACGGCAATGCGAGAGCTGTGAGAGAGCTCTGGGGTGTGGAGTGTGACCTAAAAGCGAGTGACCTAACGATCCGTAGCGGCCCGTCCAATGACACAGCCGCAACTAAGGAAGTTAGATGTATGAGGATGTTGATTCCTGAAATAAAGTTTCGATGCAGCGATTGTGATGCCATACCACCGAGAGATTGTGGTAAAGACAGAGAACGGACGCATGTCACTAGGCATTAGAGAACGGAAGGACTCGATGAGTAACTCAAATACTCATGATATTCCTGCACTTCCTCTACATTACAACCTTCATATAAATATTGGCTTTGTGTTTGTATCTTTGGCAAGGAAATAAATTATATAATGAAATATGCAGGCAAGGTTTTATTCAAATTTTTATTACATTTGCTGGTACTTTCAGGCTTACAATTCATGTAGAACATGTTGCAATATTAAATGTGTAACACAGCTAAAAAGAAAAAAAGAAATAAGAAAAAAATTCAGGAAAAATATCTGCGATCATCCTATAGTTATTTGGGCATCATCATTGGTCAAATTTGTCATAATCAATATTCTCTACCTTGTGTACTTCTCCATGACATTGTATACTACCCCAACACCTTTATATTTTCCTCTCCTTATGCTTATCCCGTTCTTAACTCTTCTATTTTCACGTATCATTCATGCTCTTTTCGCTCGAATATTATATCTTCATGTGTTCCTTTCCTCCTCCCCCAGACTTTTTCTTCCTTCCCTGGAGTGATTAGTGGCCGCGTAGCACCATAAGTACGGTCAATCTGTCGTTAACTAGCCGCTCCCTCTTTTATCACCGCTATAAACATTCTCACGATATTCATCACTGCCATCACCGCCTCTAAATACCCCAATGAGCCTCATTCGTGCCACTGTTCACTCCCATCACATACATATATTACAAGGTTATATAAACCCAAAACTTAGTAAGATTTCCCACGAAGCTTAGTAAGAAAAAAATATGTATATTACATCGGCGGCATCACATAGAAAATAACGTTTGAGTGTCAATCTATGAAATCCTTTGTAAATGTATATAAAGCAAATATTTCAGACTTTGGAGATGCTTGCAGACTCAAGAGAGCGGTGTAACACGTTTTCCCTCCTGCATCGTGTACGTTCTTTCCTCTCTTAGTAGTCAGGTGCACGTGGTACTCATATTGTGAGAAGTCACGTTATCATGTTTGTTTTTATATGTGTTTATGATAAGTGTTCTACCTGTCTTCCTCCTCCATACACAGTGCACACATGTACGGATGTCGTAAAGGTAACATGCACTTTTTTATTTTGTAATAATTATTGCTTGTATATGTACAAAGTCTACATTTTATGTATGCGCATTGGAACGTGATTTCGGCGTTAATGGCATGCATTAATCTCCTAGCACTTCCAGCTAATACGATGATGCAAAATAATCCTACAATTACTGTCTCCCCCCATATATGTAATAGTTATCTTCGGCAATCTCTTAGTGGCCAGAAAATCAATACCGAGAAACAATGATGGTTGCCTTGTGCATCACGCCCGGGAACCCAAAACTCACCACACTATTTGTATTATTAAATATCCACCCATGACACTGAATGACAAGGAATGGAAAGACTAAAATGCTCTCCAGCATGATTGGTATTGTTTGGTGGTTTAGATTCTTGACGCTGCAAGACATCCTCTACTAATTGATTATAGTACAGCCTCCAGGGGCCCCGGGGAAATATTTTACAGGGCCAGAGCAATGCTGTGTGGCCCCGTCTCCAATCAACTTTTTTATCATTCACCTTGTGTTTGTGTTGGCCGAAGCCAGCCCACCCCGGAGAGCAGGTCCCCCCCCGGGCAAAACACCGGTACCCATTCACCGCTGGGGACGGGGGCCCGGGTTTTTAAGGAAACAACCCTCTTTTCCGCTCCGCCCGGGGACGAACCCCGGGATTTCTGGGTTTGTAAACCCGAGCGTGCTTCCCCTACACCACGGAGTACCCTGTGTGTTTTTGTGTGTTTTGTGTGTGTGTGTGTTTTGTGTGTGTTTGTGTGTGTGGGTGTGTGTGGATATCAAATTTTGGTGTATGCGTGTTGAGTCTTCCATTTTAAACAAAGTGGTCGATTTTGAGGTGCTTTAAGACGATTCTTTGCATCAGACCACGCAAGCATTGCAAAACCCTTTTTATGACCTTCCAGGAGTGACATGGTCACTTTGATGCATGCCCCTTTTTTACCGGGAATTTATGAAGTTTTAAACAAATGGTAGTCATGGTACAGGAATAAAGAAACATATGATATATCTCAAAGGGGGAAAATATTTTGTGAATACTTCAATGATTGATAACCTACGAGATAGGGCATGTATAGAGGAAATGGTAAATATTTTTAAAAGGGTGTTCTCATACTGCCTAAACTGCTAACGCCTGTTGGGGGGTAAGCGCCCGACATCATTGTTTTCTGGCGTTCGTCCCCGGGCCCCGTTCTTTCCCGGGAGTTTTTTTCACAAAATTTTGGGGGGCGGTTCTGTCCCCCTTAAGCGGGGGATGGGGATTTTGGGGTGGTGAGTCCCAGATTACCAAAAGTCTGGTAATAATTAGCTCCGCTCGACCGGGAGGGTGAAACTGCGATCGCGATTTTGACTCGTAAAAACCCCTGGGTGAATGACACACCACAACACACACAAACCCCACACCCACACACACAAACCACGACCACGCGGGCCCCGTGGATAGAGCTTTGGCGCGCCATTCTGTGCTTGCCGGTTCGAACCTTGTTTGCTCCGGGGGGATTTCTCCCTATAAATTCGAGTGGTTACTGTCCTCCTTTAGCAAGGGGGGGGTGTGTGGGTGTGAGATCCCAATTTCCCCAAAAATCGGTCATAATGAGTCCAAAACCTGCTCCGGAACGTGAACTGGCGAAAAACAGGGATGTTTAATTTTCCGCGGATTCGCGGATTTCCGAGTATTTTTTTTGCCACTGGGCTTTATGGAATCGTGTAATTTTGGGTTAAAAATTTAGGGGGGGGGGGGGTGAGGGGGATACATTTGTTGGGTAGCCCACACCGAACCGACCCCGGCCCTGATCCAGCACAGACCATAAAACATTTTTTGGGGTGCCTACGGGAATTTAAAACTAGGCTGCCGAATCTCCTGACTCCACTGCTCAAGTTTGCTCAGGAGGAAGTATGTTGGGGGGGGAATACAGAGCCCCCAGCCCCGTTGGGTTGGTGTTAAATATTTTTTGTTGTGTTATTACTTTTCCAACGGAAAAAAGTGTTAATATTTCATTTATATTCAAAAAGGTTAATAATTTATATACATTTCACAATTTTAAATTGCATGATATACCCATAAAATATATATATATCATATACAAAATTTGGTCGAAAAAACCAAAATGAGACCGAAATGATTATAGTATAAACCCAAGGGGCCTCCCGAAGCCCTCTCAGAGCATGAAATTTACAAAAAAAACTCGAGGGGGGCCCGAACCCCCCGTTGGGAGGTTTCCCCCGCTACGCTCGGTCAGCCTCGCTGCGTGGGGGAGTTGGGGGCCTTTATTTTTTTCAGTTTTTTTTTTTTCCCTTTTTGACTCCCTAAAGAGTCCCAATGGCTTGAACAAGCCGGATGAAAAATTACCCATACAAAAAACACACGCACGGGTCACAACCGAGAAATCCCGAGTTCAATCCCCGGGCAGAGCGAAGGCAGACGGGCCGGGTCTTCTTAAAGTGTAGAAGATATATAATGCGGGGCGAAATAAAAAAAGTTTCCGATGAATGAAAAATAAATAGAAAAAGAGATAATTACGTAGAGAGAGAGAGAGAGAAGAAGGAGAGGAGAGGGAAAAGAGGGGAGAGAAAAGAGAAAGAGAGAGAGAGAGAGAGAGAGAGGAGAGAGAGAGAGAAGAGAGAAGAATGAATAACGATTATATCAAAGTCCGTAGGACAACCACATATTGCCAGCCCCCCCCTCCTCTCGCTCTCTCTCTCTCTCTCTCTCTCTCTCCTCCTCTCTCCCTCTCTCTCTCTCTCTCTCTCTCTCTCCCTCTCCACGAGCGCGGACGCATAGACACTTTCATAGGTCCTCCAACATTAAAAAATCCGTCTATGTTTACATTCCTCCTCCACTTCCTCTCCTCCTCATTTGCCTTGCTCACCCTTTCTTATATATAGCTTAACATAGGGGTGTTGATGCATATGTATATTACCTTCTAGTCATACAATCCCAGACACACACACGAAGAGAGAGAGAGAAGGAGAGAGGAGAGGAGAGAGAGAAGAGAGAGAGAGAAAAAGAGAGAGAGGGGGGGAGAGAGAAAAAGAGAGAGAGAGAGAGAGGAGGGGAGGGGAGAGAAAAGGAGAGAGAGAGAGGAGAGAGAGGAGAGAAAGGAAAAAGGCATAATAGTACAAAAAAACAATGAAGATGAGTGGAGAAAGTGAGAACGGTAGGAATGTTTGGCACAAGCTTGCTGGTGAGGCGTAGATGATGAAGATAAGAGCGGAGGAGAAGGAGGGAGGAAAACTGAATAGATATGCAGCTAGAAGAAGGAAAATATAGGTTAAAGAGGAAAAAGTGATACAAAAAGGAAGCAATAAAATTGGAGCTAACAAATTTTGTTTAAAAAAAGGGTAGGAGAGAGTGGAAGGGAAAGAGGGAAAACTTGAGAGGACGCAGAAAAAGGTGAAAGACAGATGAGAAAATGAGGAAACTGGCCCCTTAAAACTGCAAACTGCTATGAGATAGAAGGTTTTAGAGAGAGAGAGATAGAGATATATGTGTCCATGAAATTGGGCTAGGGGACCTTTTCTCTCTCTCTCTCTCTCTCTCTTTTCTCTCTCTTCCCCTCTCTTCTCCTCTCTCTCTCCTTTTCTCCTCTCTCTCCCCCTCTCTCTAAGCAGCACACGGTACCGGTAACCATTAATCTCTAAAAAAAAAACATGCTCGATATATTTCTGCCCGTATAAACATGCCTAATCTTTTCAACTTACCAACAATCCTTCATTCATAGAAAATTTATAAATCTTTCTGAATCAAAAATCCTCTAGTGACTTCTGGCATCTAGCTAATAACATCTCTAACATTTTTTCTTTTGCATCTTTCCCTCCTCTGCTTCACCCGATAGGGCCCCAAAAACCCTTTTTTTTTTTTAAAAAAGTAAGGAAAGGCGGGGGGGGCGGGGGGGGAGTTAAGTAGGAGGTAGGTGCTGGGGTGGGGCAAGGGGTTGGGGTGAGGCACGACCTGGGATCCTCTACCTCTCCACGCGGCAGGATGGATGAGATGAAAAAGAAACATAGTCCTCTGGCGCATGCGCAGATGGAAGATAGACACATCATTATACTTGGACGCCTTGTTATACCATGTGGCAGGACGAGGTGTCCAAGTATGTCTATCTTCCATCTGCGCGTGACAGGGCCTTTATACGGCAATCTCTTCTCTCCTGTCTCCTCCAGCAACCACAGTACCGCACACGTCCTGGTTAATAGTTATAAAGCAGTATACTTTGTCATAAATAAGTAAGGAAAGGCGGGGGGGGGGGGGGGGGGGGGGGGGGGGGGGGGGGTGAGATAAGGTGTTCGAGTCTATGCGACTCCGGGCATGGGGTGAGGTACGACCTGGGAAGCTTCTTACCCTAGCGCCGCCGCTGCTATTTTCTCGCTCGACACGATGAGCACAGTCCTCTGGCGCATGCGCAGATGGAATGTAGACGCATTATCCTGGTGGACGCCTCGTTATACCACACCGTTACTCCCGCGACTGTAACCTTTATAAGTCACACCTTTCCCTTTCTCTCACTTTGTTATTCGTAATCCATTTATTCATCTGCAGTTCACTTCTCTCATGCGCATTCGTTCTCGTTATCTCTCCTTCTCCTTCTTTATTTTCCTTATTCTTTCCTCTCTTTCGTCACGCTGCCTATCGAAAACATACTCTCTGATCTGTTATATTTCTATGGGGCCAGACTCTTCGTCTTCAACCTTATATTTTTTTACAGACACCCTGATATTTTATGGCTAAGCACTGCACACAATAGATATCATGTTTCCCTTGTGGTAGCAAACTCATGTCCCTTCATTCGGGCGCCAATTATTTGTTGGGAATGGGATGTGTGGATGAGGGTTGATACTCGCCTTACAATAAAGATAAATAAATAAAGAAATAAGCTCTATGAACCAGGGTTGGCATTAAAAACCCACCCGGAAAAACCCACCCAAGAAACCCCCAAAAAATACTTTTTAAACCTCAGCTTAAGTCGTTTTTCGGGGAAGTTTCAGTTTTTTGGTTTTTATGAAACAAATGAATTATTAAACAATTTTACATATTTCAAATTTCACTACTTAAGATCATTCTTAAAAAATAAAGATTTTCTTCCTAAAAAAGATTATTATTTCCTTCACTAAGATTAAGATCTTCCTTAAAAATGTTCATACTCGGGTTTTTTTTCTTTTCTTTCTCTCTCTCTCTCTCTCTCTCTCTCTCTCTCTCTCTCTCTCTCTCTCTCTCTCTCTCTCTCTCTCTCTCTCTCTCTCTCTCTCTCTCTCTCTCTCTCTCTCTCTCTCTCTCTCTCTCTCTCTCTCTCTCTCTCTCTGGGTTTATTCCTGTTCCCAACTCCCAAGGTTAAGGTAGGATAGGTTAGTTTAGGTTGGATAGATTAGGTTAGGTAGTTTGGTGTAAAACTTTGGATGTAAAACGAGGGAATATACAAGGCTGAAAACATAGATACACTTCCTCTCTCTGCCGTAATAGTTATACACAAGTTCTTGTGGCCCTTCGGACCCATGTATTGATGTTTGTAGTAGTAGTATAAATTAGACAACAATGTGAGTGCAAACTACAATCGTGTTGCTGTCGTGGTCACTGATCAAAGTGCCTCGGGCTAGACCACCTACCACCACCGTAGCCTGCCTCACCCCAGCCCCACGCCTGTCTCACCCTAGTCCCACGCCTGTCTCACCCCAGCCCCACGCCTGCCTCACCCCAGCCCCACGCCTGTCCTGCAAGCACGCACACACATACGTACACACACACACGCACGCACACACATATGCACACGCACACACATGCATGCATGCACACACACACACAAACGGTAAGTCCATGAGTCTACGGAGTTAGTGAAATACGGCAAGACGTTATCGCAGTTTCTTCCTGTAATATAATACTCTTAAAAGTGTTTCTAGCCCAAAACCCCCCTTCAAAATTATTCAATCGACATGGGACCAAGCCGCTTACCACCTACAATTTATTTGCGACTTTTGTAGCCTACTCTCATCAAAATTGAATTTACAGATTCGGCTACCCAAAACAGACAGACACACACACACACAGACACACGGCTACTCCTATAGTATATTAGATGCAGACAAGACCGACAATCTCCTAAAATCTTACTAACTTTGTTCCACCGTAGCAGAATTGTAATGGCTTAGTCTTGCTAACAATTATATGCATTTGAATATAAATCACCTGCCTTTTCTCCAAAATGACCTTTCCTCTCTGGACATTTTTGGATGTTTCTCATTCTTCCAATTTCCGCGCTTATTGTTTGGTTGCAATATTTGCAGGCTGTTTTCTGTTTATAATTTTATATCATACGAATTTAATTACATTATATTTTTTTTTACTTTTTAACAACTACTAGCATGCATTTTGTTGTTGGGATCCTCTCACTAACACGGAGAGAATAAGACTGTTAGTCAGTCAGCAGTAGTCAAACTTCATCCGTCCATTTCCTGTACAGTACAAGTTAACACAAACTTTGTCCAACCGAACCAACTTGTATCAACATATCTTAGACAAGTGTCTGTCCTTCAGATAACACTTGAAACATTTTGTTTAACTCTAAATAACTTATTAATGGCTTATTTAAACTAAATTTACATATAAATATGGGGAATAACAAAAATAAAAAATAATAAAGCCCAATAAAAACCCACTCGGTTGGGTAAAAAAAACGGATTTTTCCAACCCTGCCATGAAGAAACATTTTTCTCACTGCAATTAAACGTTCATTTCACCAACAAGATTTATAGAGTAGGTGTAGGCATACGTACAAGGGAATAACAGCCTAACAGGATATATATATATATATATATATATACACGCCAATAATTATCACACAAGATTATCAAAACAAAGCCAAATCACATGCGGCTGGCAAAATAAAGCACTCAAGACGACCAGGCACCCAAAGTCTCCTAACTAAATCACAATATCCTGCACGCGTCAACAAGATTGCATCTGTAATAAAGAAGATTAGTTTTTCCACGCCTTATCGCTGATGTCCACCCACAAGGTCACGCCTGGTCCTTGAGTCCTCACCTGACCACGTGCTGCCTCCACGAAACACGAAGTCGTCCTGCTCACGCGCCTCAGCCTGTAAAACACTCCTCAATAAACCCTCGACAGCTGTGGGAAAACCCGTGGCGGGAAAGCTCGAGGACACTTCACTCCGTAAAAACTCGTGCAACCTTTATCCGCACCAGTGCACACGCCACACTTACCTTCCCCCGCTCGACCCGTTCCCCTAGCTAATATAAATGCAGTTCCTGCTGGAATAAATGGATGCCTCAATACACACCTAAAGGTAGAAAGCAAAGATCTTGGAGGGCAGATTTAGTGCTGGGTAATTTACGGCAATGCGAGAGCTGTGAGAGAGCTCTGGGGTGTGGAGTGTGACCTAAAAGCGAGTGACCTAACGATCCGTAGCGGCCCGTCCAATGACACAGCCGCAACTAAGGAAGTTAGATGTATGAGGATGTTGATTCCTGAAATAAAGTTCGATGCAGCGATTGTGATGCCATACCACCGAGAGATTGTGTAAAGACAGAGAACGGACGCATGTCACTAGGCATTAGAGAACGGAAGGACTCGATGAGTAACTCAAATACTCATGATATTCCTGCACTTCCTCTACATTACAACCTTCATATAAATATTGGCTTTGTGTTTGTATCTTTGGCAAGGAAATAAATTATATAATGAAATATGCAGGCAAGGTTTTATTCAAATTTTTATTACATTTGCTGGTACTTTCAGGCTTACAATTCATGTAGAACATGTTGCAATATTAAATGTGTAACACAGCTAAAAAGAAAAAAAGAAATAAGAAAAAAATTCAGGAAAAATATCTGCGATCATCCTATAGTTATTTGGGCATCATCATTGGTCAATTTGTCATAATCAATATTCTCTACCTTGTGTACTTCTCATGACATTGTATATACTACCCCAACACCTTTATATTTTCCTCTCCTTATGCTTATCCCGTTCTTAACTCTTCTATTTTCACGTATCATTCATGCTCTTTTCGCTCGAATATTATATCTTCATGTGTTCCTTTCCTCCTCCCCCAGACTTTTTCTTCCTTCCCTGGAGTGATTAGTGGCCGCGTAGCACCATAAGTACGGTCAATCTGTCGTTAACTAGCCGCTCCCTCTTTTATCACCGCTATAAACATTCTCACGATATTCATCACTGCCATCACCGCCTCTAAATACCCCAATGAGCCTCATTCGTGCCACTGTTCACTCCCATCACATACATATATTACAAGGTTATATAAACCCAAAACTTAGTAAGATTTCCCACGAAGCTTAGTAAGAAAAAAATATGCATATACATCGGCGCATCACATAGAAAATAACGTTTGAGTGTCAATCTATGAAATCCTTTGTAAATGTATATAAAGCAAATATTTCAGACTTTGGAGATGCTTGCAGACTCAAGAGAGCGGTGTAACACGTTTTCCCTCCTGCATCGTGTACGTTCTTTCCTCTCTTAGTAGTCAGGTGCACGTGGTACTCATATTGTGAGAATCACGTTATCATGTTTGTTTTTATATGTGTTTATGATAAGTGTTCTACCTGTCTTCCTCCTCCATACACAGTGCACACATGTACGGATGTCGTAAAGGTAACATGCACTTTTTTATTTTGTAATAATTATTGCTTGTATATGTACAAAGTCTACATTTTATGTATGCGCATTGGAACGTGATTTCGGCGTTAATGGCATGCATTAATCTCCTAGCACTTCCAGCTAATACGATGATGCAAAATAATCCTACAATTACTGTCTCCCCCCATATATGTAATAGTTATCTTCGGCAATCTCTTAGTGGCCAGAAAATCAATACCGAGAAACAATGATGGTTGCCTTGTGCATCACGCCCGGGAACCCAAAACTCACCACACTATTTGTATTATTAAATATCCACCCATGACACTGAATGACAAGGAATGGAAAGACTAAAATGCTCTCCAGCATGATTGGTATTGTTTGGTGGTTTAGATTCTTGACGCTGCCAAGACATCCTCTACTAATTGATTATAGTACAGCCTTCCGAGGGCCCGAGGTAGAAACTCCACGCGTGAAACTTTTGAAACACGCTGCAACTGAGGTGAGTAGTTCCACCAGTTAGGAACTCCCTAGCGGGAATGGGTGGCGACATCAGGACCGCAGTTCCACAAACATTGGTTAGGATGACCAGTGGAGGCCCAGTAGGATGAATCTTCCGCGAAAGGAGCAGATGATGTGCATGTAGAATGTAGAATATGACGTAGAATACTCGAGGAATGGGGGGCACCTTCATACATGTGTGTGTGGTGTGTGTGTGTGTGTGTGTGTGTGTGTGTGTGTGGTGTGTGTGTGTGGTGTGGTGTGTGTTGTGTGTTTGGTGTGTGTGTGTTGGTGTGTGTGTGTGTGGTATTCATCTAGGTGTTGTATTTTACAGGGCCAGAGCAATGCTCGTGTGGCCCCGTCTCCATATCAACATTTTTATCATTCATCCTTAGTGCTTTGTGTTGGCCGAAGCCAGCACCCCGGAGAGCAGGTCACAAACCCCGGCTAACACCCGGTACCCATTCACCGCTGGGTGGACAGGGGCTCGGGTTTTAAGGAAACAACCCATCTGTTTCCGCTCCGCCCGGGGATCGAACCCGGGACTTCTCGGTTGTGAACCGAGCGTGCTTCCCTACACCACGGAGTACCCTGTGTGTTGTGTGTGTGGTGTGTGTGTGGTGTGTGTGTGTGTGTGTGTGTGTGTGTGTTGTGTGTGTGTGTGTGTGGATATCAAAGTTGGATGTATGCGTGTTGAGTCTTCCAATTTTGAACAAAGTGGTCGAGTTTGAGGTGCTTTAAGACGATTCATTGCCATCAGACCACGCAAGCATTGCAGAACCTGTGTATGACCTTACCAGGTAGTGACATGGATCACTTTGATGCATGCGCCTTTTACCTGGAATATTATGAAGTTTTAAACAATAATGGTAGTCATGGTACAGGAATAAAGAAACATATGCATATATCTGCAAATGATGAAAGATATTTTGTGAATACATTTCAACTGATTGATATACCTACTGAGATAGGGACATGTATAGAGGAAATGGTCAATATTATTAAATGGGCTGTTCATCATACTGCCTGAACTGCTAACGCCTGTATGGTGGGTTAGAGCGTCCGACATCATTGTGTTCTGGCGTTCGATCTCCGGCCCCGTTCATTCCCGGAGATTTTTACACTGAAATTCGGGCGGTTACTGTCCCCCTTAAGCAAGGGGATGGGGATGTGTGGTGTGTGAGGTCCCAGCATTACCGAAAGTCTGGTAATAATTAGCTCTCAGCTCGCACCGGGAGGGTGAAACTGGCGATCGCGAGTTTGACTCGCTATAAGACCATGGGTGAATGACACACACACACAACACACACACACACACACACACACACACACACACACACACACAGACCACGCTGGTCCAGTGGATAGAGCTTTGGCGCGCCATTCTGTGCTTAGCCGGTTCGAATCCTTGCTTGCTCCCGGGGATTTCTCACTCATAAATTCGAGTGGTTACTGTCCTCCTTGAGCAAGGGGATGGGGTGTGTGGTGTGTGAGATCCCAGCATTACCCAAAGATCGGTCATAATGAGCTCCAATCCTGCTCCGGAAGCGTGAAACTGGCGAAAGACAGGGATGTCAATTTTCCGCGGATTCGCGGATTTCCGAGTATTTTATTGCCAGCTGGGTCATTTATGTGAATCGTGTAGATTCGGGTTAAAAATTTAGGGGGGGGGGCTGAGGGGTATACATAGTTGGCTAGCCCACAGCCGAACCTGACCCTGGCCACTGATCCAGCACAGACCATAAAACATTTTTTGGCTGCCTAGCGGGAAGTTAATACTAGGCTGCCGATATCTCCTGACTCCACTGCTACAAGTTTGCTCAGGAGGAAGTATGTTGGGGGTGGAATACAGCAGCCCACAGCCAGTATGTTGGCTGTGTAAATATTTTATTGTTGTGTTATTACTTTTCCAACGGAAACAGTGTTAATATTTCATTTATCATGTCAAAATGGTTAATAATTCATATACATTTCACAATTTAAGTTGCATGATATACCATATATTATATATATATACATATACACAAATTGTGGTCGCAAAAACACAAAATTGAGACCAGAAATGATTATAGATATAACCAAGGACCTCTCCGAAGCCCTCTCAGAGCATGAAATTTACAAAAAATCTCGAGGGGGGCCCCGAACCCCCAGTTGGGAGGTTCCCTCGCTACGCTCGGTCAGCCTCGCTGCGCTGGGATGAGTTGGTCGCCCTTTTATTTTATTTCAGTTTTTTTTCTTTTCTTGTTGACATCCCTGGAAAGAGTCCGAATGGCTTGAACAAGACCGTGAGTGAAAAATTACCCATACAAACACACACGCACGGCTCACAACCGAGAAATCCCGAGTTCAATCCCCGGGCAGAGCGAAGGCAGACGGGCGGTCTTCTTAAAGTGTAGAAGATATATAATGCGGGGCGAAAATAAAAAAGTTTCCGATGAATGAAAAATAAATAGAAAAAGAGATATATACGTAGAGAGAGAGAGAGAGAGAGAGAGAGAGAGAGAAGAGAGAGAGAGAGAGGAGAGAGAGAGAGAGAGAAGAGAGAGAGAGAGAGAGAGAGAGAGAGAAGAGATGAATAACGATTATATCAAAGTCCGTAGGAACACCACATATTGCCAGCCCCCCCCCCTCTCCTTCTCTCTCTCTCTCTCTCTCTCCTCTCTCTCTCTCTCTCTCTCTCTCTCTCTCTCTCTTCTCTCTCTCACGAGCGCGGACGCATAGACACTTCATAGGTCCTCCAACATTAAATAAAATCCGTCTATGTTTTACATTCCTCCTCCACTTCCTCTCCTCCTCATTTGCCTTGCTCATCCTCTTATTATATAGCTTAACATACGGGTGATGCATATGTATATTACCTTCTAGTCATACAATCCCAGACACACACACGAAGAGAGAGAGAGAGAGAGAGAGAAGAGTGAGAGGGAGAGAGAGAGAGAGAGAGAGAGAGAGAGACGAGGAGAGAGAGAGAGAGAGAGAGGAGAGAGAGAGAGATGAGAGAGAGAGAGAGAGAGAGAGAGAAAAGGAAAAAATAAGGCATAATAGTACAAAGAACAATGAGATGAGTGGAGAAAGTGAGAAAGGTAGGAATGTTTGCACAAGCTTGCTGGTAGGCGTAGATGATGAAGATAAGAGCGGAGGAGAAGGAGGGAGGAAACTGAATAGATATGCAGCTAGAAGAGAGGAAAATATAGGTTAAAGAGGAAAAAGTGATACGAAAAAGGAAGCAATAAAATTGGAGCTAACAAATTTTTGTTGAAAAAAAGGGTAGGAGAGAGTGGAAGGGATAAGAGGGAAAACTTGAGAGGACGCAGAAAAAGGTGAAAGACAGATGAGAAAATGAGGAAACTGGCACTTAAAACTGCAAACTGCTATGAGATAGAAGGTTGAGAGAGAGAGAGATAGAGATATATGTGTCCATGAAATTGACTAGGGGACCTCTCTCTCTCTCTCTCTCTCTCTCTCTCTCTCTCTCTCTCTCTCTCTCTCTCTCTCTCTCTCTCTCTCTCTCTCTCTCTCTCTCTCTCTCTAAGCATGCACACGGTACCGTAACCATTCATCTCTAAAAAAATCATGCTCGATATATTTCTGCCCGTAATCATGCCTAATCTTTTCAACTTACCAACAAATCCTTCATTCATAGAAAATTTAGAAATCTTTCTGAATCAAACTCCTCTAGTGACTTCTGGCATCTAGCTAATAACATCTCTAACATTTTTTCTTCTGCATCTTTCCCTCCTCTGCTTCACCCAGATAGCTCCACAGCTGTCTCATCTATTTCTAAAGCTGAACTCTTTGCTCAGTTTTTTGCTGAAAATTCCACTCTGGTTGATGAAGAAGAGCATGTTCCTCCTTCTCCTCCTTCCTCTGACTATATTATGCCTGTTATTAAGATCCTTCGTAATGATATTTCTTTGCCCTTTCTGGCCTAGATCCTCGGAAGGCTTACGGTCCAGACAGTCCCTCCTATTGTTCTCAAAAACTGTTCCTTCTTGCTGGCAGATGCTCTCATCCAAACCTGTTCCTAAGAAGGGAGACTGTTCTAATCCTTCAATTTACCGTTCTATAACTTTTAACTTAATGCCTTTCTAAAGCTCTTCAATATATACTAAATACTAGGGGGGGGGGGGCACTCAGTAGAGCGCATACCTCCGCCCGAATATAAAAAAGTAAAAAAAAAAGTAAAAAAAAAAAGTAAATATATATATATATATATATATATATATATATGCACTCAGTATGAGCGCATACCTCCGGCCGAATATTTCATCAATTGGTTGCCATGGCAACACTTATCAATAGATTTCATCCAAAATTAAATCAGTCCTTCCTTATACCAAATAGACTTGGTATACCGAGTTTGGTCCAAATCTATTCGTAACTTTTCGAGAAATCCTGTACACTAACAAACAGACAGACAGACAGACAGACAGACAGACAGATCGGGGTGAAAACATAACCCCTCCAACTTCGTTGGCGGAGGTAACAAAGATTCTTAAGCGTGTTTCTGCTCACAATCTTCTATCTGATCGTCAGTACGGTTTCCATAAAGGGCGATCTACTGATCTACTAGCTTTCCTAACTGTTTGAAGGTATCCCACAGTTCTACAAGGTCCCCGAGGGCATCGAGCACAGTAATCCGATTTGAGACTGCCACTGCATACTAGTGGGCACTAGTGGGCCCCATCCCCTCCTTCTTTATACCTGGCACAATTTATTTCAGTTACTCTGATGTCTAAGCTTCAAGAAAAGTATTGTTTGTCAAACGATTTGCGGTTGCTAGTACCCGTAAATATATATTAAAGATGGCTGCTGGCGGACGGGGAAAACTGAATACAACGCCATATTTCAACCAGCAAGGCAAAAAACTAGATTTACTTATGTATTTCAACTGTTTTTGGGTTAACAAATCGATTTGAATTGTTATTTGCGGGCTTCATGATCACTTAATTTATTGGTTTAAAAAACCATAAGCCTGCCCAAATACCAGCTTAGATTCCGGGTATTCAATCCTTGACATTTTCTTTTCCCCCTCCTGGGCCTGGGGAATAGCCCCCGTTTCCCCCCCCATTTTTTCACTTCCCTTTTTCAAAGGGGTTCCTAATTTCCCAAAAGGGAAATTGCCTTTTCCCCCTCCCTTTTCTTAAATTTTTACATTTTTTGCTTCAATTCTTCCCATGGGGAATTTCCACCTTCCCCTAAT
>JACEEZ010025959.1:346872-398045 GCA_016584305.1 Chionoecetes opilio | reverse complement strand
ACTGCTCGCCGGTTTTAATCGATCATTTTTGGCTCTCTGGCCCGTTCATTCCCGGAGATTTTTACACTGAAATCGGGCGGTTACTGTCCCCCTTAAGCAAGGGGATGGGATGTGTGGTGTGTGAGTCCCAGCATACCGAAAGTCTGGTAATAATTAGCTCTCAGCTCGCACCGGGAGGGTGAAACTGGCGATCGCGAGTTTACTCGCTATAAGACCATGGGTGAATGACACACACACACAACCCCACACCAACACACACCACACACACACACACACACACAGACCACGCTGGTCCAGTGGATAGAGCTTTGGCGCGCCATTCTGTGCTTAGCCGGTTCGAATCCTTGTTTGCTCCCGGGGATTTCTCACTCATAAATTCGAGTGGTTACTGTCCTCCTTGAGCAAGGGGATGGGGTGTGTGGTGTGTGAGATCCCAGCATTACCAAAGATCGGTCATAATGAGCTCCAATCCTGCTCCGGAAGCGTGAAACTGGCGAAAGACAGGGATTTTCAATTTTCCGCGGATCGCGGTTTTCCGAGTATTTTATTGCCAGCTGGGTCATTTATGTGAATCGTGTAGATTCGGGTTAAAAATTTGGGGGGGGGGGGCTGAGGGGTATACATAGTTGGCTAGCCCACAGCCGAACCTGACCCTGGCCACTGATCCAGCACAGACCATAAAACATTTTTTGGCTGCCTAGCGGGAAGTTAATACTAGGCTGCCGATATCTCCTGACTCCACTGCTACAAGTTTGCTCAGGAGGAAGTATGTTGGGGGTGGAATACAGCAGCCCACAGCCAGTATGTTGGCCTGTGTAAATATTTTATTGTTGTGTTATTACTTTTCCAACGGAAACAGTGTTAATATTTCATTTATCATGTCAAAATGGTTAATAATTCATATACATTTCACAATTTAAGTTGCATGATATACCATATTTTATATATATATACATATACACAAATTGTGGTCGCAAAAAACACAAAATGAGACCAGAAATGATTATAGATATAACCAAGGACCTCTCCGAAGCCCTCTCAGAGCATGAAATTTACAAAAAATCTCGAGGGGGGCCCCGAACCCCCAGTTGGGAGGTTCCCTCGCTACGCTCGGTCAGCCTCGCTGCGCTGGGATGAGTTGGTCGCCCTTTTATTTTATTTCATTTTTTTTTCTTTTCTTGTTGACATCCCGGGAAAAAGAGTCCGAATGGCTTGAACAAGACCGTGAGTGAAAAATTACCCATACAAACACACACGCACGGGTCACAACCGAGAAATCCCGAGTTCAATCCCGGGCAGAGCGAAGGCAGACGGGCGGTCTTCTTAAAGTGTAGAAGATATATAATGCGGGGCGAAAATAAAAAAGTTTCCGATGAATGAAAAATAAATAGAAAAAGAGATATATACGTAGAGAGAGAGAGAGAGAGAGAGAGAGAGAGAGAGAGAGAGAGAGAGAGAGAGAGAGAGAGAGAGAAAAGAGAGAGAGAGAGAGAGAGAGAGAAGAGATGAATAACGATTATATCAAAGTCCGTAGGAACACCACATATTGCCAGCCCCCCCCTCCTCTCCTTCTCTCTTCTCTCTCTCTCTTCTCTCTCTCTCTCTCTCTCTCTCTCTCTCTCTCTCTCTCTCTCTCTCACGAGCGCGGACGCATAGACACTTTCATAGGTCCTCCAACATTAAATAAAATCCGTCTATGTTTACATTCCTCCTCCACTTCCTCTCCTCCTCATTTGCCTTGCTCATCCTCTTATTATATAGCTTAACATACGGGTGATGCATATGTATATTACCTTCTAGTCATACAATCCCAGACACACACACGAAGAGAGAGAGAGAGAGAGAGAGAGAGAGAGAGAGAGAGAGAGAGAGAGAGAGAGAGAGAGAGAGAGAGAGAGAGAGAGAGAGAGAGAGAGAGAGAGAGAGAGAGAGAGAGAGAGAGAGAGAAAAGGAAAATAAGGCATAATAGTACAAAGAACAATGAAGATGAGTGGAGAAAGTGAGAAAGGTAGGAATGTTTGCACAAGCTTGCTGGTAGGCGTAGATGATGAAGATAAGAGCGGAGGAGAAGGAGGGAGGAAACTGAATAGATATGCAGCTAGAAGAGAGGAAAATATAGGTTAAAGAGGAAAAAGTGATACGAAAAAGGAAGCAATAAAATTGGAGCTAACAAATTTTTGTTGAAAAAAAGGGTAGGAGAGAGTGGAAGGGATAAGAGGGAAAACTTGAGAGGACGCAGAAAAAGGTGAAAGACAGATGAGAAAATGAGGAAACTGGCACTTAAAACTGCAAACTGCTATGAGATAGAAGGTTGAGAGAGAGAGAGATAGAGATATATGTGCCCATGAAATTGACTAGGGGACCTTCTCTCTCTCTCTCTCTCTCTCTTCTCTCTCTCTCTCTCTCTCTCTCTCTCTCTCTCTCTCTCTCTCTCTCCTCTCTCTCTCTCTCTCATAAGCATGCACACGGTACCGTAACCATTCATCTCTAAAAAAATCATGCTCGATATAAATTCTGCCCGTAATCATGCCTAATCTTTTCAACTTACCAACAAATCCTTCATTCATAGGGAAAATTTAGAAATCTTTCTGAATCAAACTCCTCTAGTGACTTCTGGCATCTAGCTAATAACATCTCTAACATTTTTTCTTCTGCATCTTTCCCTCCTCTGCTTCACCCAGATAGCTCCACAGCTGTCTCATCTATTCTAAAGCTGAACTCTTTGCTCAGTTTTTTGCTAAAAAATTCCCACTTGGTTGATGAAGAAGAGCTGTTCCCCCTTCTCCCCCTTCCTCGACTATATTATCCCTGTTATTAAGACCCTTCGTAATGAATTTCTTTGCCCTTTGGGGCCTAGACCCTCGGAAGGCTTAGGGCCCAGACAGTCCCCCCTATTGTTTCTAAAAAAAACTTTTCCTTCTTGGGAGATGTCTCATCCAAACCTGTTCCTAAGAAGGGAGACTGTTCTAACCCTTTAAATTTACCGTTCAAATTTTTAATTTAATCCCTTTTTAAAAGTCTTCAATTATATAAATATGGGGGGGGGGGGGGCACTCAGTAGAGCGATACCTCCGCCAAATATAAAAAAGTAAAAAAAAAAGAAAAAAAAAAAAAGAAATATATATATATATTATATATATATTATATGCACTCAGTATGAGCGCATACCCCGGCCGAAATTCATAAATTGGGTTTGCCATGGAAAAACATTTATCAATAGATTTCATCAAAATTAAATCAGTCCTTCCTTATACCAAATAGACTTGGTATCCCGATTTTGGTCCAAATCTTTTTGTAATTTCGAGAAATCCTGTACACTAACAAACAGACAGACAGACGGGACAGACAGACAGCAGATCGGGTAAAAAACAAAAACCCTCCAACTTTTGGGGAGGTAAAAAATTTTTTTTAAAGCGTGTTCTGCTACAATTTCATCTGATCGTCAGTACTTTTCCATAAAGGGCATTATGATCTACTAGCTTTCCTAACGTTAAGGTATCCCACAGTTCTAAAAGGCCCCCGGGGGGATCGAGCACAGAAATCCGATTGAGACTGCCACTGCATACTAGGGGGCACTAGTGGGCCCCACCCCCTCCTTCTTTTCCCGGGCAAAATTTTTCAGTTACTCGATGTCTAAGCTTAAAGAAAAGTATTTTTTGTAAAAACGTTTGGGGTTTGCTAGTCCCCGAAAAATAATATTAAAGATGGCTGCTGGCGGACGGGGAAAACGGGGAAACAACGCCATTTTTTCAACCAGCAAGGAAAAAAACTAGTTTTTACTTATGTTTTTAAAATGTTTTTGGGTTTAAAAAATCGATTTGAATGTTTTTGCGGGTTTCATGATCATTAAATTTTTTGGTAAACCCAAAAACCCCTGAACTCCCAAAGCTTAGATGCGACTAATTCCCAATCTGGGAACATCACTCTCTTCCTCCCGATACCTGGGTCTGTGGTAGTGACAGTAGTCCCTTTTCCTTTTCCCCCCACTCTCTCATTCTACTTTTAAATTTCAAAGCGGCTTTTGGTATATGTACGCAATGGCAGCACTTCTCTCGTGCCCAAAGGGCTTGTCTTCAGAATTTTTTACGATCTAGTTTTTTACTTCAATGTCACTCTCTTTCTAATGTATAGTGCTTATACTCCACCTAACCCGTCAGACATTTGAAAATTCTTCCTATTTAAAACCCCAAAATGGAGCACATTTAAACCATTTTTCCTTTTTCAGAAAATTTTTATTTTGGGTTCTTGGGGATTTCAATGTCCCCCCACCCGCATTGGGTATATTTCTTTTACTGACCAACCTAGAACAAGCATACAGCTTTTTATTCACCAAGACCTAGAGCAACGAATGCAAATTTTTAAAAACCCTATTCCTGACCGCCTTGGTAACGCCAACATTTTTTTTTATTTCCCAACCTCAAAACCTCTTTTACTATGTAAAAGTTTTTTCTGTTGGGGGTCCTCCCATCACAATTTAATTTCTGATGTTACCCGTCATATCGCTCCCCTGCTGCCTCGTGACCCACCTATGGGAGTGTTTTTGGCCCTTTCAACTAGCTCTTTAGGCGAATTTGGTGAGGGGAAAACCGTAAGAAACCGGTTTTTGCAGCTTGCGTTTCTGTTAGAAGATAGATAGAATTATGTTTTTAAAGGGGCCCCAACGCGGGTTATTGACGCTGCTTTCATAAGATCATGAAAAGTAAAATAAAAAAACAAAATTTAAGTAGAATAAAAATTTAAAAAACAAAATACAGAAAAAAAAAATAGACATTAAAAACAAAATTTAATGAATATTAAAAAAAAATTAAACTTTTGAGAAGGCCCGCCCCCTCAATAAAGGGATGGACTTCGTGTCCCCGGGGAGAAACACCTCTTCCCCAAGTCAGGGAGAGACGGTAGGCACCGTCCAACCCGCGACAAAGAACAAAAATTTCCAGTAGGTCCCCAAGACTAGGACACCCACCGCAAGTGCCGCACAGTTAAGCGGGCCCCAAAAAATCATACAGTAAGGAGGGGGCCCCCCCCATGGGAACCCATGGATATAGAGTGTGACTAATAGCAATGTGCCAAGGCAGTCTCCACCCCGGGAGAGCCCGAGTAGCTCAGTCCTCGATTTTTTGGGTATGGTGCGTAGTTTTTTTTTGCCCTATAGTAATCCAACGTTCCTGCCAACGGGGTGAATGATTATGGTTTGCCGGCGTGGGTCCGAGCCGGCACTGCAAAATGGAAGGCTGGTCTTCTAGTGCATTTTTGCCAAGGCATAGCTTCTCTTTCCCGGGCAACACTTACATGTGCCGGTACCCAACAAAAGTGACCGCCCGGGCCTCGCTTTTGAGCAGATAAAGCCATTCAGGATGGCATTCCCAGCGGATGGGGAAGTTAAAAATTACATAGGACTGAAGAGCATACAAGAATCACAAAAAATTTGTAAAAGAGACTCCGGAAGAGTAGGAATACCCATGAGAATAAAAAATCGCACTTATTCAGCCGAAAAAACAGAGAAACATTTGGGAAGATGAGCCTTTGTTAAATGATGGGAAACACACCGTATAAAACCCGAGACCACGAGAACAAGGGCCCGGGGATCGCCCGTGACGTACACCATAAGGTGCAACCCGCTCCGCTCCCCGTACAAGTTTACCTCCCTAAAAAAATGTTATCAGTATAAAAGATTACTTATTTGGGAAATTTTTGTTCTAATTTATCAAAAAAAAAACCCAAAAAACAACAAAGAAAGGGCCATATGAGATTTTCAAAAAATATGATTAATTAAAACTTTTCCCCATTTATTTTTTGCCCCAAAACTTTTTACATGGGAATATCATAGAAGGGGGAGTTTAATTAGCTTTCCTTTAATATTTGTTTAGTGATAAATGAATTAGCGGGTGCTAAATTTGCGTTAACTAAATAAAAAAATCATGAAAGGGTAATTTCCTCCAATATATGTTTTCATATAAAATAATACTTTTTCTTCGGAAAAAGTTTTTTCATAATATTTCAAAAAAAATCGTAAAAAACATAAAAAAATGCCATTATGAGACTTTTAAGAAATATGCATGTACTTAAACTTTTCGCTATTTAATATTTTGTTTCCCCCCCCCCAAAAATTTTTACATGGAGAATAGCAATAGAAGCGGGAATTTAATTAGCTTCCATTGATATATTTTCTTTTATGATAACGAATTAGAAACTATGATAAATTAGACGTTACTAAAATAAATACATCATGAAATCGGGTAAATTATCCCGATTTCATGAGTTATTATTTAGTTAACGCCTAATTTATGCATGGTTCGAATTCATTTTTATCAGAAAAGGAAATATATCAATGGAAAAGCTAATTAAATTGCGCTTCTATTGATAATTTCTCCATGGTAAAAAGTTTGTTTCAACCAAAAAGATTAAATGGCGAAAAGTTTAACTTCATGCAGATTTCTTGAAAATCTTCTAATGGCATTTCTTTTAGTTGTGTTTACGGTTTTTTATTTGATAATATTATAGAACAAAATTTCTAAAGATAAAACATTATATATTTTATATGATAAACATATATTTAGTTTAGGAAATTACCCGATTTCATGATGTTTTCTATTTAGTTAAACGCTAATTTATTGCCTGCGCCTTAATCATTTATCACTAAAACGAAATATATCATGGAAAGCTAATTAAACTCCGCTTCTATGACATTTCCATGAACAATGTTTGCGAGCAAAATATTAAATGCGAGAGTTTAAGTTATGCAGATTTCTTGAAAGGCTCATAATGGAATTTTTTTGTGTGTTTTACGGTTTTTTATTTGATAATATTATAGCACAAACATTTCGAAGATAAACAGTATATCTTTATACTGATAAACATGATATTAGGTAGGTAAACCAAGTACAGGGAGCGGAGCGGGTTGCACCTTATGGTGTGACGTCAGGTGATCCACCAGGCCTTATCATCTTCGGTGGCACGATCCAAATCCTTCGTATGATTGGAACCATCAGTAAAGGAACAGGGACAGAACTGATGGTGTGCAATAGTGGTCTAAAAACTGGGAACGCTCAGCCTGAGGGGTAAAGACCCTTTGAGAGCGGAAGGCTTTTGCAGAAGGACACTTATGGGAGAAGCCATGGACCGACTTTGTAGGTCTATGCGGGCAAATCCGTAAAGCAGGGGAAGGATAGGCATCTCCATAATAGCTTTTAATTTGGAAAAACCAAGGGTTGTTAAGCTTCTTCGTCATGGTAAATTGCATCCTGAATCACAAAGACACAGCACGCAAGCTATGATCACGGGAGGCGTTGGAGGCGATACCAACACCTTAACATGAGGGGACTGGCGTTGAAGATCATAATGGGAGGGACCACCAGCATCCACCAATAGACTTGGGGAATGGGAGATGACCTGAACGCCCCGGTTGCCAGACGGACACCAGCATGGTTGTACCGATCCAACATCCCAGTCGAGTGGTGTGGCAGAGGAGTACCACTTCAACATCCATATTCAAGCTTCGAGAAGGATAAGGGAGCGATGTAGATATAGGAGTGTTAGCGCCCCCTGATCAGATCCCAAGCGGTGTGCGAGCAGGACTTTCAGTAAGATCCATGGTTCGAAAGACAAGTCAGCTGAGAGCACGGAGGTGAGGTACCCAAGTCAGTCTTATTGTCCAAAAAAATGAGTTCCTAAAAAACGGGTCTCTTCCCTACATGGTATTCTCTTATCGTAAAAGATACAGGTCTGGGTCGGGATGAATTCCCACGGGTTCTGCAAAAAGGAACCCGCTAGTCTTCGCTGGAGAAAAACGGAAGCCACGATTTCATCGTCCATTCACAAACTTTTTCTAAGCAGTTGAAGTCTTCTCGCGCCAACTGACACCTGGAAGCAGCAAAAGGAGATTGATACAATCATCAAACGTATAATGTACTAACAATCCCCTCGCAGTACATCAAACAATGCCAATTGATGGGCTCCACAGTGAACAGAGTACACTCAAGACGCTGCCTTGGGGGATGCCACCTGGAAGCAGGTGTCAGAAGACAGTATGTGCAACTCTAAAACTCTAAGAACCGGTTGGCTAGGAAACTCTGGAGGAACAAAGGCAAACGACCTCCTAGTCAAAACTCATACAGAGGACTTGCAAAATACCGTCTGTCTCCAAGCTGTGTCGTAAGCCTTCTCAAGGTCTGAAAAAGATGGTCACATGTTTGTTGTCGAGAGGCAAATGACCACCGCATATGATGACTCTAAGGAATAAGCGTTCCGTAGTGGAGTGATGCTTTACGGAATCCACACTGAGAACGGAGAAAAAGTTTTCCGTTAAAAAAACCATATAAGGTCGACTTTCATTTACCATTTTTTCGGAATAAACTTACACACACATGAAGTTAGGGGATATGGGTGGAAATTAGCGGTTAGTGAGTGGTCACTTCCCAGGCTTAGGGATTCGGGATCACCACCGCACACCCCAGTACTTGGGAAAGGTCCTTCAATCCATATTCGATTATAGATGCTCAACAAGAAACTAAAGCCTCATCTCTTAGATGACAGAGCAAGCATATGTATATCATCTTGGCCTGGGGAAGTGTCAGCGCAAACCTCATGGCTGACAAAGCTCACGAGGTGTTAAAAAGAACATTGTAAGATTCCCCGCTCTAGATGAAAAAATCTGCCTCTCTGTTCCTGTCGCCGTCTTTCCCTAGCACTTGGAGAGCAAGGTCCTGTCTGCGCCACTGACACAAAAATGGAAGCATAATTCCTCTGCTACAGTCAAGGGATATGGTACAGGGTCTCAATTAATCGATTAGAACTGGAGGGCGGCATGGTTTAAATTTCCCATTATTTTTCTCCCTCTTTGCCAAAACCTTGGACACCGGGTAGATGCACCAGATTGTACTATATAAGCCCTCCAGAGGAGTGACGAGCCTCTTTCATTACCCGGACGGTTATCTAGCTCTTGCCCTGTGAAAAATATTTTAGTCTACGGAAGTTGGCCGCGATACGTATTGCGCCTCAGCACGGCTGGGGAGTGACCCTCGCTGCCGTACAGTCCTGATTCACCACGGAACAGGCGGCGGAGAGAAGAGCCAGAAGTGCAGCGGGATGCTCAGCGACGCCTGCAAATGGATTCGAGACACAAAAGTAATCTACGGCCTCATCTATTGTTGCGAAAGTCATCTATATGATGTTCAAAAAACACAAGCCTTTTGAAAAGCCTTCCCAGTCTGCACGGGGACAGGCACCATTTTGGGAGACATCGGGAAGGGGGCAGAGGACACTGCTTAATTAGTATGGTGGATAATGGCACTTTCTCTAAGAGAATCGTCCACCTACATGAGAAGTCGAGGGCGACCTGTGGACTGACAGAGTGATAGGTCAATAGCAGTCAATGTTCCGTCTGCGAATGGAAAAGGTGTTAGGTTCTCTATGTTTATATATTTAGGTTGTTGACCATTTATAAGAGTACGAGAGAATCACGCGACGATTTCTGGTGAATCTCCCACAGAAAATGTCGCCATTATGTCCTCAAGGAGAAAAAATGGACGGGGAAGTGGGGATAAGATCCTCAAGATCTTGAGAGTATGTCTTCATTTGGGAGGTAGATATATTGAGAGACAGTGTAGGTCTTGTTGCCGATGGATAAGACCTGCTACAGCCTGAAGGGTGATTGAAGCGGATGACAGTTAAGGGGACATCCCGATGATGGTAATAGGCCACAACCACCACTAAAAGCCACCACCATCTAGAGGTGGGGGTGTGGAACAGGATATACAAACCTGTCGGGCAGAGACACCTTCCTTCCCATTATCACTTGTTCTATTGTAAACATAGAATTTACTGGGTCCAACTCGTTGATGAGAAGGACTAGCTTCTTCCCAGCTTGCACGTACTCCACGAATATTCCATTGGAGGATGAAGATGTTATTTCGGCGTGGAAGATGATGCAGCAGAAGCCTTACGGCTGTAGACGCTGCGCATTTGAAAGCCCAAACATTTTTTGTGTTTTGTAGACGATGGTAAACTACTTTTCGTTACTTTTCAGATGTTTGATTTGCGTTTGTGTAGATCCGGCGGTGAAATTGGGTTCTATGCTAGAGGACCGGCGCAGTAGTAGAGACGTATGTCACACCAAGAATTGCGATTTACTGCAGAAGATTTTTACCACTTCTAGGTTTACTGATAGCTCCCGACGAGGGTCTTGAAAGATTGTTATCAGCATGGCTATCAAATACTTGTGTGTCCTAGGTTGTGAGACACTCGCCATCAGCGTGTTGTGAGCTGTGTCGCTAGCCGCTTCAGGGGTGGTAACAGGGGCAGGATTATTAGGAGTCGCTGTCAGTCTCCCACACCCATCAGTAGGTGTATCTTTAGCGAAGTCCCCATCACCTCTGCCCCTCCTGTATATGAGGAAAAACGAACCAGATTGTGATGGTGAGCCCAACCCCTATATGTTTGAGCCAGAGTACAGAGGGATGAAACAGGTGTTAGTGGAAGCTGCTGAGGTTCAACACTACTAACACACAATCACTTTACACACACACAACACACAAACACTACTACACACACAACAAAGCACTACTACACACACCACACACAAAACTACTACACACACACCACACAAACACTTACTACACAAACACACACACAAACACTAAGACACACACCACACACACAACAAACATACTACACACACAACTACTACAAAACACACAAACACTACTACACACACACAAAAGCACTACTACACACCCAACCACAACTAAACTACTACGCACACACACACACACAACAACAAACAATACTACGCACACACACAAACACAAAACACTACTACACACACACAAAACATTACTACAACCACACAACACACACACCACACACAAACACTTACTACCTAACACAAACACTACTACGCACACACACAAACACAAACACTACTACACACACACACAAAACACTACGACACACACCACACACACAAACAGACTACACCAACACACACAACACACACAAAACACTATACACACACACACAAACACTACTAACAACACCACACACACACACACACACACAACACTTACTACACACACACACAAACACTCTCCCCCCCCCCCCCCCCCCCTACTCCCCCCACACACCCCAACACTACTACCACCACACAAACAGTACTACACACACACAAAACACTATACACACACACAAACAACTACTACACACACACACACATACACTACTACGCACATACACACACACACACACAAACACTACTACGCACACACACAAACACTACTACACACACACACACACACACAAACACTACTACACACACACACAAACACTACTACACACACACACAGCAGAGCGGGAAGAGGAGCCTCCCTTTTGCTACGTCACCGAGCCGTGGCGCATCGTCTGCCAGTTGCCATGAGCGTTTTCGAAGCTCGGGGAATTTGCAGATTTTGATTGCGGATTATTCAAAAACGGCTGACTGGATGCAAGAAGTGACAACATATTGTTGATACACTCGATAATGGCTATACTCTAACTACATAAAATCAGGAATGATGAAATGGTCTGGACGATTACTTTAAGAAATCAGTGGAACGATCGGGATGCCGTCTACCGATCCACGGGGCCCACACACGCTGGGCAGCACTGTACGATCGCTACACTCCCTTCTCACAGGTTATGGACAGGTCACGAGTGACGTGCGAATATTCCCTCTCCTACTCTCAGCTGCTTATCATGCAGACTTCTTTTTTCTTTATTTGTTTAGCTTTTGTTTAATAATAGTTTATTTATTTTTTATTCTTTTCTGATGAATCTGTAGAATTATCGTATACTATCGTACGATATGTTTAAATTATCGTACAAAACGTACGATAATGAGAAGCACTATCGTACATCGTACCAAGGGTAAAATAATCGTACATGTACGATAATTATCGTACGGATTGTAACCCTGGTGGGAGACGAACCATTAGGGAGCTGACGGACGCACGACATATGTTGTCACATAAACATGGTATAAAGAGGCACCAGGTGAATATAATGTTTAAGTGTGTGCATCCAGGAGGGCAGAAGAAGAGGAAGAGGAAGAGAATGACAAGGAGAACGTAGATCATAATTCAGAACAAAGGTGGTGCCAAGGTATGATGCCTTCATCACGTCAGCTGCCAGACGTACACATTTACGCCGCAGTAGGAATGTAATGTACGTCATCTGCTATTTTTGTTTTCGTAGTGGCTATAATAACCGTATTTACGACAACGTGACATAATGACCTGGCTAAGGGACTCTATATCTGGAACCCATCGCCACCAGAAAAGTCAGACCGGCGAATATCGATCAGGCTTGTGGGGGGCAGACTTCCGGTAAATGTTCATGATAGACAGATCAAGGTGTGGCGTAAATTGTTTAATGCACTTCACGAAGCTGAAGCTCCAGTTACTCCACTCAATAAGTCTGGTTTCCATCTCTCTCTCTCTCTCTCTCTCTCTCTCTCTCTCTCTCTCTCTCTCTCTCTCTCTCTCTCTCTCTCGGTTGTGTGTGTGTGTGTGTGTGTGTGTGTGTGTGTGTGTGTGGGTGTGTGTGATTCACCCATGGTCTTGTCCACGTGAGCTGGACTCGCGATTGCCAGATTCACCCTCCTTGAGACAAATTCCCGTTCTCTGGTATGTGGTATGGGGATGTCGAGTTAATCATCGTTGTCCAAGGTCGTGACGTCACATTGGGGTGTAACCTACGTGATCGCTGTGATATAATTTGTATGTTTTCTTTAAGATTAAACTTATTCAATTGTTTAGTCCTAACCTAACCTAGACTAAACTAAATAAATTATGTTAAATAAAACAGATTATAAGCCAGCGATCACTTAATCCCTGCCTTACTCTATGGTTGTGTTTCACATTGTGTAGACATTGACACTAAATAGCGACTTGAAGAGAGAAATCGATGCCTTTTGTAATAAGTGTCTTCGCAGAATCATGGGGTATCGCTGGGAGGATTACGTGTCAAATCAGCGATTGCACCGTGAGACTGAATCGATGCCTATTACCTGCATAGTCCGTCAGTGCCAACTTCGGCGATATGGACATGTGGCACGCTACCCTGAAACTGAGTGAAACCGATCCTTCCCACCGGGTTGTATCTGTAAGAGACAATCCGGCGTGGAGGAGGCCAAGGGGGCGCCCACAATGCTCGTGGCTGGGGCAAGTTGATGTTTCCTGTCGAGAGCTGCTTGGTATGAGAACGGAACCTGCATGGGGACTCGCGTGTGGTGACCCCCAGGTGTGGGGTCGTAGGGTAGGCGAGACCACGCGCCCTCGCGGCGTATGCAACCAATGATTGGTTGATTGATCACATAAGCTCCACCCCTATGTGACGTCACAAGCTTGGACAACGGTGATTGGCTAGAGACATCCCCCATAAAACGTACTATTCCAGAGAACGGTAATATGCATCCCGAAGCGAGCTTGGAGCTCATTATGACCGATCTTAGGGTGATGCTAACCTCGAATGAATGCTAACTAATAATGAATGGACCTCACACGCCACACACACCCATCCCATTGCTCTAGGGCCCGGACCCAGCAACGGAGGTGGTATCTCCAGCTACCACTTGCTCTCCCACCACCTAGATACTACCTGCCCTTACTACCGTATCCAGTAAGCCTCCCTCGGTAGGTAGTAAACGGGTAGGAATGCACTGACTGGCTAAGACGAGTAATGACGTCAATAGGCACCAGCCAATGACAAACTGTTTTTAAAACTTCTCGACCAATCACAAGCCAGCGAGACATATTTGCGGGCAGGAATGGCATGCCAGACCGCGTATCGCCGTTCGAATCGTCAACTCAATATAGTTTTCTCGTTTTATTTTGGAATGCTTGGGTTTTAAGGAGTTATAATGTATCATATATTAAGATATATAAGGAAGGAACCTGTGTTGCTAGTGATTTAGTGGTAGAAGGTGTGTATGTGAGTTAAAATAGTGAATATTAGTGTTATGGGGTGGACGTAAGAATGTTTCCCGTCACTCCGTCACCTAAACACCTTTGACTCACCCTTATTTAAGGTGACACACGGTGCTACACTGATCTAGATAATGATACGAGTATATAACAGCTCACCATAATCACTACGATGTATAATAACAAGTAATAAGACGTTAAACACTGCCCATCTTGCTGGCGGAGGAGCGGGGGGCCTGCCCTGCTCTGCCTCCTCACACGACATATCTCGACTCACTCCTCATATATCGAGGAGTGAGTCCTATATAGTGAGTGAGTGGAGTGAGTGAGTGAGACATATATCGACTCACTCCTCCATATCTGCCTCATGCGTGCCTTCTTGAAGAAGACAGGTCAGCTACCACGCCTGTGATAGCACCATAGAATATCACCTGGGATCATTGGGTTCCTCAAGGGGTCCTCGCAGTACCTACTAAGTACTACTAAGGAGATATCCGGCTGAAACCTAATGGAGTAATAAGCGAGCCTGGAGACTTACTACCTCTCCTAATACCAGTCCCGAGCGGTCGTGGGCGAGCGTGCAGGTTTACCACCAAATCCACCACCTACCCGCGCTGTGGATGCGAGTTACCACCTACTTGGAGTTACCATCTCCAAGCAGGTGGTAAGTGCTTCGTGATCTCCCCCCGAGGGGCACAGTGTGTGTGTGTGTGTGTGTATGTGTGTGTGTGTATGTGTGTGTGTGTGTGTGTGTGTGTGTGTGTGTGTGTGTGTGTGTGTGTGTGTGTGTGTGTGTGTGTGTGTGTGTGTGTGTGTGTGTGTGTGTGTTGATGTATAAGAATAATTCAGCTACATCTCTACAAACACCATTGTAAAGCATATATGATGAATGGAATTAAGAGAGACAAGAGAGGGACGTAAAAGATCAAGAACGAACACATCATAAATAAACTTTTTTAACACACTCAAAAAAAAAAAAAATTCGCTATATAAGGCTAGCAAAAAAAAAGATTACAGCTCCAATACGAAAGAAACGGAGAATTAAGTAATGATAAAAAAAAAGATGAAAGCAAAAGAAAGACGGAGGGAGGGGAGAAAGTAGAGTTTTGTTGACTGTCCTGGAGCAGTGTTTTAGTGAACATGTGACAGATTGCCAAACGTATGTTTACACTCAACTCTACACACACTGTTTACTTTTCCTGAAGTGCCCCTCATCACGCCTCACCCTCGGCTCCTGTTTCCTTTGAGAACAAAATATTAAATCACTCCACTTCACTCAGGTGCCATGCACGACAGTCTGCTTTATTACTTCTTTACTTCCGAGCCCTCCCTCTCTCTCTTGTCCTCTCATCCTCTACCTCGATGACAGTACTACATCCTCTCTCTCCGTCCTCTTTACCCCTCGCCCCTTCCATCCTTTCCTCCTTGCTTCTCTCATAGATAGTTTTTTTTATCTTCTACTTTTCCTTCTCCAAATTTACTTCTTTTCATGAATATCTCCCGTTTTCCTTCCTTCCTTGTAAATTGTTTTCTTCATTCTCCTCCGCCTTTATCGTGTTTAATTAAGTTTATCGAAGAAATCTTCACCTGTAAGATATCAAAGTTTGCAGACGATACTAAAATAACGAATAAAATTGTCACATGCCTAGTTAGTAGGGCAAACAATTTGCAGATGCAATATGATACTGATTAGTGTTAAATTTTGCATATAAGAAGTAATGTAATCTCTATACGGCCCCCACTGTAAATACAACAATATCAATGAGTTTAATGCTATCATGGATAACCTGCTGTTACAAAGCCCCTTCATTAATAACCAAACCATTATTTCCGGTGACTTCAACATTAATTTATTGGAACACGAATCACACTCACCTACTAACAATTTCCTAGTCACAATGCAGTCCTTCAATTGTTTCCCCCATATATCCCGCCCAACAAGATTTCCTAACAGTAACTCCATAGCCTCACCGTCCCTTCTGGACCACATATGGACAAAGTGTACAGTACCCTCATCTCCGGCATTCTTCACTTTCCCCTAAGCGACCACCTCCCTGTGTTTCTAAACATCCCAATTCTAGGCAAGCCTTGTACTAAACACAAAATATCCTTTAGGCTAAAAGACTATCAAAATCGTTCAAAATTTAAAACTTAGATCACATACATTAATTGGAATTCCATACTAATCAGCAATAATACAAATGTAAATTGTAATATATTTTTAGACAAGGTACATAGCATTTACTATTCTTGTTTTCCTAAAATATCTAAATTGATTTCAACTAAAAGACTCCAAAAAACATGGATAACGCGAGGAATAATAAAATCTATACAACACAAATTCACCTTGTACAAATCATATAAGCTAGGAATGATAAATTTCGATGTATACAAAAAATGCAAAAAACTATCTTACTAACCTAATTAAACAAGTCAAAGCAAACTAGTACTTACAATGATTCGCAAGTTTCAGATTAAATACTAAGAAGATCTGGGAAACAATAAATGAACTAGGAAATACCAAAATAAATCCCAAAACAACAACCAACTCCATAAATATCAATAACCAAATTATTCATAACTCGCACAATATTTCATGTGCATTTAATAAGTATTTCTCACAAATAGCCACCAAGCTTGCGAATGAATTCCCTCTCACACAAGCATCTCACAATTCTTATCTCCGAGGAAACTACCCTAATTCTTTGGTAATAATACCCATATCAACTAACGATGACATAACTCAAGTAATCACTTCCCTAAAAAATAAGAAAGGACACATCGATGGCGTATCAGTATGAATAATAAAAGAAAACAAGGGAGTATTTGCCAAACCCCTTACAATACTGTTTAACCATTCAATTAGGACTGGTGTTTTTCCCAACAAATTCAAGCTGGCTAAAGTGATTCCAATCCATAAATCGGGAAACAAAACTGATTTGACCAACTATCGATCTATTTCTATCTTACCTGTGTTCTCAAAAATTTTTGAATCATTAATGAAGAAACACCTATTAATATTCTTAAGTAAAATGAACATACTAAATGATAAGCAATTTGGTTTTAGACCAGGTTTTAATACCTTTGATGTCATTCAATACCTATACACATCTGCCCTATATACAGCACTAAATAACAACAAATCTATCATTTCAATCTTTATTGATGTTCGAAAAGCATTTGACACTGTTCAACCCAACATTCTACTGGACAAAATGTATCACGATGGAATTCGTGGCTGTATTCATGACTGGTTCAACTCATACCTAAGTAATAGGACCCAATATACGTACAGTCTTCAACAATATCTCTTCCCCCACCAAATCAGTGCATCTAGGAGTACATCAAGGCAGTATACTGGGACCTATTCTGTTTCTATTATACATCAACGACATATGTAACATATCTGAGCCACTACATACCATATTATTTGCCGATGATTCTACGCTTTACATAATTGGTGACAAACCCACAGAACTAATCAACATAGCAAATACAGAGCTTCCTAAATTATCGGAGTGGTGTTTGGCTAACCGCCTAACTATAAATACAACCAAGACATATTTCATGTTATTTACAAATACCACTACCAGATACCAACCATTAGATTCACGAGCGATCATAGAATTGTGTCCTTTAATTACGAGCGAGCGCGAAGCGCTCGCAAGTCCTCACTGGATACGGGATTTTTCTCACATCTAGCGGCCGACCCGACCGACCGACCGACCATCACGCTTTTCAGGAGCTTGTATCTTTGGAATCCCGCTTCCGATTGACAAGCGGTCTTCGCCATCTGATAGCCCCCATTCAATCCCTATTTGTGCTTGACATGTTTTGTCTCACGTGAGGGGTCAGCATGGCGCGTGGCGCGTGCCGCGTGAGGGGTGTCAGACAACGTTATCTTGCTATAGCTGAGAAACGGCTGTACCGACTAAGTTGAAATTTGGTGTGTGGTTTGAGACCACACACCTAGCAATGTCACATAGGTCAAACTCCGGGTGACGCCGCACGTGCGCACGTGCGGCGGGTTTCTACGGGCTCGCTCGTCCTTCGCCGATTAAGGCGTCTTACTGGTATATATATCGAAGGCGTACAGGGAAAGCGTTAGCGATGAACTATTTTTTCCTGTATCCAAGGTAACTTTGAAAGACTTAGGACAATTTTGTCAGAAACAAATTTGAGCAGGCCATCAAATCAATCGAAAATAGACGAATCATGGGGGAAATTTAACAATATCTTGAATAATACTGTAAAGTCTTGTGTTCCAGTCAGTAAAAGACGTCCACGTAATCTATAATAATATAAGCGAAAGTTTGTCTGTCTGTTGTCTGTCTGTCTGTCTGTCTGTCTGTCTGTGTGTGTGTGTGGTATAGGTTCCGCCCCCCGTGGCGCAAACACCTTATATGGCACATTTTTGGAATCAGGTTGACCAGGGGAAGGTCATAAGCCCACTTATGAGATGATCCGATCACTTTTTTTTTTTTTTTTTTTTTAGCAGCCTATTAGCGAGAATTGTGAAAACAAAAGTGGGTTGAGAGAATTGAGGAAGCCTTGATGTAGGGTGATGGGTAATGGGTGAGTGAATGGGTGGGGTGATGGGTAATGGGTGTGGGGTGATGGGTGAGTGAATGGGTGGGGGGTGATGGGTTGGGGGTGATGGGTGATGGGTGAGGGAATAGGTGGGGGGTGATGGGTAATGGGTGAGTGAATGGGTATGTGGTGATGGGTAATGGGTGAGTGAATGGGTGGGGGGTGATGGGTAATGGGTGAGTGAATGGGTGGGGGGTGATGGGTAATGGGTGAGTGAATGGGTGGGGGGAATACATACATTTCTACATCCATGATTTCAGGAAAGTTAGAAGGGGCTATCTGGAGAGTCCATGTTTGGTGGGCCGAAGGCCCACCAAACACAGGTGGTGGGCCGAAGGCCCACCAATAGCCCTCCGCAGGAGCTAGCCAAAAAGTCCGCCCGGAGGGCGGCTTTGCGGCTAGTAATAAGAATAAACCCAAGTGATGGAACAGCCAAATTGAATCTGGGCTCTTACAGAAAAACGGTGCTACCGTAAATACTTTTCATCTCAGTATCTGTATCTTTTCATCTATCTGAACACATACCTCCTCGGCCGGAGGTATGCGCTCATACTGAGTGCATATAATATATATATATATATATATATATATATATATATATATATATATATATATATATATATATATATATATATATATATATATATATATATATATATATATATATATATATATATATATATATATATTCTTTTTTTTTCTTCTTTTTTTTTTTTTTACTTTTTTTAACTTTTTTTTAAACTTTTTTTTTAACTTTTTTTTTTTTACTTTTTCTTTTACTTTTTTTTTTATGAAATCGAATCACAACTGTTGCCATGGCAACCAATTGATGAAATATTCGGGCGGAGGTATGCGCTCTACTGAGTGCCCCCCCTCTAGTTGCTTTTGCTTTAGTTTAGAGTACGTTTATCCTTCAATCTTTCCTATCAAATTCCATGGCAGTTTTCAATACTGTATGGTGTTTTTTTCTCACCTTTTTTCCTGCCGACCTCGGCCGGAGGAGGAGGTGGGTGGGGAGGAGCCTTCAACTTTGCTCGTCTTTTACCTCTAACACGTAAAAACTTTTGTGGTAGAAAATAGTGACACAGGCAGCTTCGTTTGGCCCAGTAGAGCTGTTGGTGTCTGTTCTTTATTTGTATTACTTTGTATTCCTTCTCCTCCTTCTCTTCCGTGACGTTGCGAAGGTCCACTAAGAACACTCTACTTCCAATCTTACGAGTGACCCACCTCCACTTGTTAGTACAGCTGCACTTAATGGCTCCTTCAGAGGGGGGGGGGGGGCGAGTGGCTGCCGCGCGGCCATCAGGTGCAATGCTGAGCAATCGTGTGAACCAGAGGGTAATTGAAAAAAACTCGAGGCAGAAGAAAAAAAATCATTTCAGGAAGAATATTTTTGAGAAAGTAGGATAAATAGGAATATAAGGAGGGATTGGAGGAGAGATAAGAGGGAGGAGAGGTGGTAAGGATTGCATTGAGAGAAACCCAGAGACAATCAGATGCAAATTACTGTAATCAGAGGAACACAGAGGACGCGGCTGACACTCAGAGGCACTAAGGAGAGATGCTCAGTGACATCTGTTGGTACTCAGGGCATCGCCAGGCTCTCATGATTACTAAGGGAGGCTGAGGGTGACATGGAGGGGTGGGGGGAGCTACAGGAGAAATGAAACATGTGGACGAATGTGGAAGGGTGAAGTAAAGGTGAGGGGAAGATTTTGAGATGATGGCAACTTAGGAAGGTCAGGGTAAGTGTAAAGGGGATAAATGAGATATGTTTAGGGTAGGAAGGAAAGGTTGTAGATATGTGAAGGGTCTGATAGATCACACCTAAACGAAAGCAAATACTGTATAGTACTTATTGTACACACACACACACACACACACACACACACACACACACACACACACACACACACAGACACACACACACACACAATATAATATATATATATATATATATATATATATATATATATATATATATATATATATATATATAATATATATATATATATATATATATGATATTATATAAGTTATTATATACATATATATAATATATATATATATATATATATATATGTAGATACACATATATATAATTATATATATATATATATATATATATATATATATATATATATATATATATATATATATATATATATATATAATTAGTGTTGGATCGAATAACCGCAACCGCAACCGCATTTCTAAAAGTCTTCACAACCGCAAACCGCAACCGCAGCCGCCGTTTCATAAGTGCGGTTGCGGTTGTGAAAGCTTAGTATAGATAGTATGCACGTGACGTCATGATCAAGTGATAAACAATAACAAAGCGACTCTAGCCGTGAGGCTGGCCGAGGAACCCGGGGAAAAAGTTTACTTCCATGGTAATTTATCCCCTACCAAATACATTTATGGTAACACACTTTGTGCATAATATAGTTTTAATTAATTTGACCTATTCTTTCATCTAATATATACTAATATACTATAGGAGTAGCCGTGTGTCTGTCTGTTTTGGGTAGCCGAAACTGTAAATTCAATTTTGGTGAGAGTAGGCTAAAAATATCGCAAATAAATCGTAGGTGGTAAGCGGCTTGGTCCCATGTCGATTGAATCATTTTGAAGGGGGGTTTTGGGCTAAAAACACTTTAGGAGTATTAGATTACAGGAAAAACTCTGCGGTAACGTCTTGCCGCATTCCACAAACTCAGTAGACTCATGGACGTTTGAGTGTGTGGTGGAATCACACGGAACACAAAGGGTTGGAATCACACGGAACGAGGTCTACCCCGAGGCACTTTGTCCAGTGACCAACGACAGCAACAACACGATTGGAGTTTGCAATCACATGTTGTCTAATATATACTACTACTACAAACATGGGTCCGAAGGGCCCACAAGCACTTGTAATAGCTATCTAAGTTTAGAACACTTCATTATTGACAGTACATATAATTTACCGCTATTTGTGTGTTGCAAAACTTATATATATATATACAGTGGGCGCAAAAAAAAAAGTGACATTTTGTGCGGAAAAAAAATGTTTACATGGAAAATATATAGCATTATTTTCTTTGTTTCAAAGAACGACGTTAATTTTTAACGGTTTTATCGTACCTCTGGCAGTAGTACTTCGTTAGTAAGACAGGTTGTGTGCAGCTCAGCCATTCAGTGTGAGCCAGACGTTGACGTCGGGGGGTGCCGCTCCACCCTCCAGCCACGCTCATTTTACTGCGTCACAGTACTTTTTGACCCCCCCCCCCCCACACCGCCCACGATTGTCGAGGATGGCTTCGAAGCATATGACGGGAGAGAATAAGGCCAGGGCCCTCACAAAAATCAAACAGGGCGTCTCTGTCATCAGAATTGCTGCGGAATTCCATGATTGATTCCATGTTTCCATGCCACGGAGGATGAGGCAGGTCATCAAAGTCAATGGAAATATTACCAAATATAAATGTATATATTCCTTTATGATATGTTTGCAATTTTTCTATGAATAAACCCAATTAAATGTAATTATATATGTTTTAATTATGCCTTTATCTCATTTTATGATGAAATATTGAAATGTAACATTTTTTTTACTGATATATATATATATATATAATATATATAATATATATATATATATATATATATATATATATATATATATATATATATATATAAACAAAGAATAGAGAGAGAGAGAGAGAGAGAGAGAGAGAGAGAGAAGAGAGAGAGAGAGAGAGAGAGAGAGAGAGAGAGAGAGAGAGAGAGTGAAGCTGGCAATATGCGGTGACTACGGACATTGATATTCGCTACCTAACTCAAACTATCTCACTGGTCTACCTTTTACCTAGATTATATTAATTACTTGCAGTACTCTCTCTCTCTCTCTCTCTCTCTCTCTCTCTCTCTCTCTCTCTCTCTCGTTATCTTTATTTAATCGGATACATTCTTAGTTTCACCCTGCATTATCACTTTAATCACCTCCGTTCGTCGTCCGTGTAGTGTTAAGGCCGGTTCCCACTAGCCCGCTTCTACGGCCGCCGTTGCCGTACACCGCCCAACAATGACGTCACCATCATCACCGCTTGAGTGGTTGTATGTAGTGGTAACCGGGCACAGTTTGCACCTCCGCTCGAGCGGACACCGCCGAGCGGGAGATGACTTGATTTTAACTTTGTACGGTAGCCGTACAGCGATACGGCCGACTTTTTTTATGACGTCATTGTTGGGCGGCGAACGGCAACGGCGGCCGTACATGCGGGCTATTAGGAACCGGCCTTTAGGCTGGTGTCACACTCTACGGCGTCGCTGTCGTAGTTTTTTTGGTCGCATCAGTTTCTTTGGCCGCATGTTGCCCGTAGTGCACCACTCAATCAGCGGTGGGACCGTGGGACGGTGGGATCGTCTTGAGCCATGCGTGGGGATATTGGCATTGTACAGAGCGACACGTAGGGGCTTTTCACGGTTTCTGTAGAGATATTTGTACCAAAAATGAACGTTCGAGTTAGCAACACTGGCTCAAGACGATCCCACCGTCCCTCGGTCCCACCACCGACTGAGTAGTACAGTACGATATGTTGGGCAACATGCGGCCAAAGTAACTGATGCGACCAAAAAAACTACGACAGCGACGGCGCAGAGTGTAACACCAGCCTAACCCTACAAGGACGACGAACGGAGGTGATTAAAGTGATAATGCAGGGTAAAACGAAGAATGTATCCGATTAA
This sequence comes from Chionoecetes opilio, assembly GCA_016584305.1. NCBI lineage: Eukaryota > Metazoa > Arthropoda > Malacostraca > Decapoda > Majidae > Chionoecetes > Chionoecetes opilio. The sequence goes on along the minus strand of JACEEZ010025959.1, from coordinate 374,769 downwards.
ATAAAGATAACGAGAGAGACAGAGATAAACAGAGAAAGAGAGAGAGAGAGAGTACTGCAAGTAATTAATATAATCTAGGTAAAAGGTAGACCAGTGAGATAGTTTGAGTTAGATAGCGAATATCAATGTCCGTAATCACCGCATATTGCCAGCTTCACCTCTCTCTCTCTCTCTCTCTCTCTCTCTCTCTCTCTCTCTCTCTCTCTCTCTCTCTCTCTCTCTCTCTCTCTCTCACGCGAAGCCGCTTTCATAGTGCCTCCATCATAATATTAAATCCGTCTCTGTTTACATTCCTTCTTCTCCTCTTCCTCATCATCCTCACTTGCCTTGCTCATCCTCTTACTCTACATAACGTATAGCTTCAGGTACTGTTTTGAGGTGAAATATCTTGAAAAAGTATCATTTTGTGTTTAAACATTATATATTTATTCATAACCTAAATTTGATAAATATACCATAAAAAAAAGTCATACGTGCATCAAAACCCGTCTACTTAATAGTTTAAGGGGCAAGCCGATCGTAGCGCACATGGCTGTACATTTAAATGCCCACACATTTATCTTTATAATGTGATTTACATGGATTTGGAGTAATTTTGTCCATTTAATAGTAGTCTGGCCTTTCACAGCAACGTTTTATCTTAGTCCAGCTTGCTGATAAGATAATGTGTGTAAACATAGTTACCGCTAAACGGTGTTAAACATATAGCCGCCTTTGTGTTTGCTTGGATTTTACTCGTATTATCAGTTGGAGATAAGCAAGAGGTCTGTATTGTACAATAAGAGGGTGGCAAGTATTTCAAGAGTACGGGAAACAAAGAATAGCAGCCATGGATTCAAGGGACTGACACCAAGTCTGAAACACCCCAGAAAACAGCTCAGTTCTCAGCTTCAGAGGCTCATGCCAGCACCAGCTCCAGCCACAAGCCTTCACCCCTTGCAGTAGCTACTGTTACAACTGACCCGCCCTACCTGAGTGTGGTGTGTGATGTCCTTCCCAGACGCTTTGTTGACGACTTGTGGTACTACTCCAGGGCTATTGCCCTGAATTGCCGGCTGGCATTTCATTGCAAAGCCAATGGTTGGGCCTTTGTCGACAACTGGGACCTATTTTTCAGACATAACCACCTCTACCACATGGACGGGGTGCACCTTTCGAGGAAAGGAGTTCAGGTCTCGTCTGAATCCCTTGAAAGGGAGGTAGATGCACTGCAGGCTTTTTAAAGATAGAGAACCGGGGATTAGACACTGGGGTCGGGGTAAAGGAAACTAGCGACACTAGGAGGAGTTTCAGATGGCAGGGAACTAAAGTGATTCGAAGAAGAGAGAGAGGAGGGGGTTAGTTAAAGATAAAGGGAAAAAGGACAAAAATAAGAGGAGTTATTTGAAGGTTTACTATACAAACTGTAGGAGTATTTTAAAGAAGATAGATTTTCTGAGAGGAATAAATAGTGTAGAGTATTTGGATATAAAAGCATTAACAGAAACATGGTTGGATATGGAAGGAAAGGTATTTGATCCGGAGGTTGAGATAGCTGGGTATAAGTTATTTCACAAGGACAGGTTAGGCAGGTGAGGTGGAGGAGTTGCGCTTTATGCAAGAGATACATTGCAGTGTTGTGTTAATAATGTTATAAAAACAGATGACAGGATAGTCTATATGGGTAGAGGTTACGGAGGGAACTGAGAAAATGGTTTTGGGTGTACAGTACCCTCCCGAGTTTCACGCTATGCGAGTTTCGCGATCCGCGAGCTTCGCGCTGAGTCCTAACTCTTACCATCCCGACTTTCGCGCATTATCTAACCGAGTTTCGCGCTGCCTCGTACGTTTTTATTTTATTTATATATATAGGTATATATGTATATATATTTTTTTTTTTGGTGTGTGTGTGTGTGTGTGTGTGTGCCTACAGTGCCGTTAGGCAGTGACCTCCAGGGGTGGGATGGTAGGCCCTGGAGGTTCTCTCGAGGGCTGTGATGGTTGGCCTTCGCCCGTGGTGGCGCAGGCAGGATTTTTATAGTGACGCTTGTGATTAGAGGTTCATGTCACCCCCTTGTGGCTTCCGATGCACTCGCAATCGTAGGTAGAGTTAATGGGCAGGGCATGTGGGTGTTCTTAGGCCACTCAACGGTGCAGAGAAAGATTTTATACCTTACGGTAATATCAAGATCAAGTATCGCTAAAGAGGTAAATAGTTGTATGTACAGATGGAAGAATGGTGTTAGCAAGACGTGTCTGATGTGTGAGACAGGAGTGGATGAAACTGTGGAGTACTTGATGCTGGAATGTGAACGGTATGAGTATGCTAGAACAAAAATGTTGGAGGTTGTGGTAGGCGAAGTCGGAGTGGAAGAATGGCGAGAGATGAGAGACAGGAGTGTGGATAGACAGATGGAGTACCTGCTGGGGTTGTATACTGAGTGGAGGAGTGACAGTCGTGTGGCTGAAAGTGTTAAAGAATTCTTGGAGAATTCTTGGAGAGCACGCATGAGAGAGAATGGGAGGCAGGGGGTCCTTCAGTGAGGGGGGCCCCGTATGAATGTGATGCAGAGAGAGGAAGGAGGGGAAAATGAAACACCTAGTTTTGCTTCTCTCCCAACAGAATACTACGTATGTGGGAGAACGCCGGACCAAAGGCTTCACCGACAGCATCAGCTGGGTGACTCCAAACTCAAGCTCAAGCTCGTAGGTCCTCTCCTCTCCTCCTTTTCCTCCTCTCCTTTTCTCTAGTTTTGGCCGACCACCCCGGGAGGCGGGTCACAAACCCCGGCTAACACCCGGTACCCATTCACTGTTGGGTGGACAGGGGCTCGGGGCATTTTCAGGGTATTTTGGGGGGGAGAAAGTGACTAAATAAGCATTTTTACAGTGTTTTCAATACCCGAGTTTCGCGATCCTCTAGTTTAGCGCTATGCCTTGTGAATAAAGCAAGCGCCAAACTCGGGAGGGTACTGTAGTGTATAGGCCTCCAAACTTAAGTAAAGAGGATTCAGCTCCTATATGGCAAGAAATAAAAAAGGTTTGTAGATATAATCGACTATGCGTGGTAGGAGATTGTAATCTTAGGAATATAGACTGGGATTTAATTATAGGAGACAACGACGCAGAGGAATTGTTAAATATAATTCAGGATAACTTCCTTAGCCAAGCAATCAAGAAGCCTACTAGAGGAGATAAAATTCTAGATTTATTACTGACAAACAGGGAAGATTTAGTTACAGAGGTGGAGGTTGGAGGACAGTTAGCTTACAGCGACCATTATGAAATCAGGTTTTGCTTAAAATGGGAAGTAGGAAATATAAGTGTTAATAAGCAAAGAGTACCTGACTTCAGAAAGGCCAATTATGCAGGATTAAGAAGACACCTGGAGGGGATTAACTGGGGGTGTAGGATAGAGAGGAAGGAGTGTTCCAAGGTCAGCGCGGAGACAGCTGGTAGTGAGGTCGGAGCGGATGAGGATTATACATTATTTGTAAGGAATTTAATTGCAGGATAGAAAAAGAATATTCCTTATAGGGCGATAAGATCAAGGAAGAGTGACCCGAAATGGATGACCACGAGTTTAAAACACAACCTTGGAGTAAAAAGAAACATGTACTTAAGGTTCAAGGCTGGACAGGTGAGCAAAGAACAGTATAACGTGATGGCGAGGACAGTGAAGAGATTAACAAGAATAGCTAAGAACAATTATGAGATTAAGGTCGCTGGACAGGCAAAAAGCGAGACTAAGGGGTTCTATCAGGTATATAAAACGAAGACAAGGGAATTAGTGGAGCCGTTAAGATTAGAGCAGGGTGAGGTCTTAAATACGGACGAGGATATGTGTAAAAATTTAAATGATTATTTCTTAAGTGTTTTTACTCAGGAAGATACACAGGCAATACCTGAAAGTGAACAGATGTTTAAAGGAAGCGATGAGGAGAAACTCAAAGATATTGTGATAACTAGGGAAATGGTGGAAGAGGGTATAGATAAGATGAAGAATTTTAAGTTGCCAGGACCAGATGAAGTGTATCCCAGAGTATTAAAAGAATGCAAAGAGGTTGTTAGTGAGTCGCTAGTGCACATTTTTAGGAAATCGATTGAGATAGGCGATGTGCCGTTATTGTGGAGGAAAGGAAATGTAGTCCCCATATTTAAGAAGGGAGACAGAGGACTAAAGTCAGATTATCGACCCGCTAGTATAACGTCAGTGGTAGGTAAATTATTGGAATCTATTATTGCAAAAACATTAGAGAGCATTTAAAAAAACATAGTTTGATCAATGATCTTACAACATGGATTTACCAAGGGTAGGTCATGTCTCACCAATTTATGGAATTTTTATAGTAAAGTTTATGAGTCGGCAGATAATGATAAGGATTATGATATAATATACCTGGACTTTAGTAAGGCATTCGACAAAGTACTATACGAGCGACTCTTTAAATAAGGTTAAGGCTCATGGAATAGATGGGCTAGGTTCTTCGTTGGATCAGAGCTTGGCTAAGTGATAGGCAACAAAGGGTTACAACTAATGGTTCTAAATCTGAATGGGGACAGGTGACAAGTGGAGTTCCACAAGGGTCTGTTTGGGGTCCATTACTATTTTTGATTTACATCAACGACTTGGATAGTGGAATTAGCAGTGATATCAGCAAGTTTGCTTATGATACTAAGGTAGGTAGGATTATTGGATCACAGTCTGATGTAAACATATTGCAGGGAGACTTAGATAAACTTAATGAGTGGGTAGTCAGATGGCAGATGGAATTTAATATTAATAAGTGCAGCATTATGAATGTTGGTAGAAAAAACCCTGGTAATAGATACATCATACACAATGTATCGCTGAAAAGAGCAGAAGGTGAAAAAGATCTTGGAGTGAGGGTGAGCCCAGACCTCCGACCTAGGAAACAATGTATTGAGGCCAGAAATAGAGCTAATAGAGAAGGGGTCCCCAACCCGCGGCCCGCGGGCTACATGCGGCCCGCGAGGCCATTCCGTGCGGCCCGCCAGATCATTTCCTTTTAGTCATCGGTGCGGCACTCCATCATTCCAAACGTGTGTTGAAACATCTTTTTTCTCAAGAGCGTGTTTTAGGATAGGTTAAGTTATGGTTAGGTTAGGTTAGGTGTCTTCGACTTCAGAAAGCAGCTGTTGGAGTTCTTGTCCTCCAAGGGAGCTGAATTCCCGCAGTTTGAGGATGCCGCCTGGGTCGCCGATCTCTCTTTTCTCGCCGACCTGACCATTCACCTGAACAACCTGAACCTTCAACTCCAAGGCAGAGATATCCTAGTCCCTGACATGATGTCAAAGGTTCACGCCTTCGAGATGAAGCTCAAGCTATGGGAGTCTCAGCTGGAGAAGAAGGACTTCACCCACTTCTCGAAGTTGGCGTCAGTTAAGCCAGCACAGAGAAATACGTGGACGTCGTTGGGGACTTGAGGAAAGAGTTTGTCAGCCGTTTTGCTGATGTACGCGGCTACACCCCAGAGCTGAAGCTGTTCAGCGCACCCTTCGACGCAGACCCAGAGTGTGCCCCCGCTGACCTCCAGTTCGAGCTCATTAAGCTCCAGTGTTCCGACGAGCTGCGCTCAAAGTTCAACGGATCCTCCCCCCTCAACTTCTGGCAGTCTCAAGTTTGCACACGTCAATTGTCGACCCTGGTAAAGAACGCGATGAAAGTGTCGTCGATGTTTGGATCAACATACTTGTGCGAACAGCTGTTTAGCAAGATGAAACTGACAAAATCGAAGACCCGTGCACAACTCACAGATGACCACTTGGACGACGTTCTCTTGCTGAGTGTTAGTTCCATTACCCCTGATTTAGATAAGCTTTGTGCTGAGAAATGTCACCAGGTGTCTCATTAATTAATTCTTTAATTTTTTTTGTTCTGTATATGTGGTTTTCAGAGTTTTTTTTATTGGTGCGGCCCTCGGGCCCTCGCGGACTTGTCGATGCGGCCCGCGGTACTCTGCGGGTTGGGGACTCTTGTAAATAGAGTGTTAGTATTCATTACCAGAAGTGTTAAAAGTAGAAGTGCGGAAGTTATTCTAAAGCTTTATCTGGCTCTAGTCAGACCTCACCTAGACTCTGCGGTTCAGTTTTGGTTTCCATATTACAGGATGGATATAGATTTGTTACAATCAGTGCAGAGAAGAATGTCCAAAATTATTCAAGGGATGCGTAACTTTAGTTATGAGAAGAGATTGAAGCTATTAAAGTTTTACTCACTCGAGAGACGCAGAGTAAGGGGCGATCTGATAGAAGTTTTTAAGTGGATAAAGGGATTTAATAAAGGAGAGGTAGGAAAAGTTCTTACGGCTATTAACCAGGGTAGAGCAAGAAGTAACGGATTCAAGCTGGAAAAGCGTAGAATTAAAAAAGAAATAGGGAAAAACTGGTTCACAATTACGGTGGTGAATGATTGGAATGGACTCAGTAGACAGGTAGTTAGTGTGGAGTCATTAGGGAGCTTTAAAGGGGGGCTGGATAGGTTCATGGATGGGGATGAAAGGTGGATGTAGGTAGTGTTGGGTAACAGGAACTACCACGTGTAGGCCTCACGGCCTCTTGTAGCTTCCTTATTTTCTTATGTTCTTTCTTAACTGCAATACAACTGTTGCAAGATGTTTGTGGTCCAAAAATTATAAAGGAGATTATTATAATTAATAAGTATGTTATAGATTAATATTTACAGCATTGGTGCCAACGCGCAACACTTGTATGCCTAACTTGAATTTAAAATTTAAAACTAGGTTCGGGTGACTCGAGGTGACCTAGGTGACTAGAGTGTGAGGAAGGGCCCCACCACTAGTAAAAAAAAAAGAAAACCTACATGACGACACTTTTAGACCAGTGTCCTCCTTGGGACACACTCCTTGTTTTGGGCGACTTCAATGCTACTACTGGCACTGTGAGAGATGGCTACGAGTTATGTGTTGGTCCCCATGGCTTTCCGGCACCAGAAACACCAACAGTTCTCTGCTTCTGAACTTTGCAAGATCCAGAGGGTTGAGAATTGCAGGTTCTTGGTATCAGAGGCCAGAGCTGCACCGCTGGACATGGTATAGTAATGCCGGAGGAGTAGCTAAGGAGATCGGCCACATCCTCGTTAGTACTCGTTGGAGGATCCTCCAGAACTGCAGGGTTTACCGGAGTGCTGAGTTCTTTGGAACAGATCACAGACTTGTTGTTGCTACACTTAAGCTTCATGTCAAGTCCAGAAGAATCTCAAGGGGTAACCATACTGTGTTTCATCTTGAGAAATTGAAGGACTTGACATGTGCTCATGAGTATGCGGTGGCAGTCTCAAATCGGTTTGATGTGCTCGGTGCTCTCGGGGACCCTGTAGAACTGTGGGATACCTTCAACGTGAAACTCTACAGGCTGCCAAGGAGTGTATTGGGGAGCGCCCGAGGTCAAGGCGTGGTTTTGTCTCGACGGAGACGCTGGAGAAAATCGAGGAGAGTCGCGCTGCCAGGCTGGCTGGGAACCGGGACCAGCACAGGGCTCTGTCACGCCGGACTAGAACCCTCCTGAGGAGAGACAAGGAGAGGTATGTCAGGAGTCTCACTGAGGATGTCGAGGGTCATTTGAACGCTAATGACCTCCGACCCGCCTACCGAGCCCTGAAGAAGCTCCGTTCCAAGTCTCCTTCTCGGGCGAATGCTATTCGAACAGCAGATGGGCGCCTTGTGTCGGACATGGATGGGCAGATGGCTCGTTGAGCTGAGTGCTTTGGGCAGTTGTTCACGGTGGACCCTCCAACTGAGCAGCTTCACACCATTGGGTTACAGGCAGTGGATGCCGATCCTCCCATTGACGAAACCGCACCCTCTCGTGACGAAGTCAGAGAGGCTGTAGCAAAGTTGAGGGGTGGAAAGGCAGCTGGTGTTTGTAATATCAGTGCGGAGCTCCTCAAAGCTGGGTGTGAGGCCATGATCCGCGGGTTGCATGCTGTCCTGACTGCCGTGTGGCAATCAGGTACCATTCCTCCTGACTGGAAAAGGGGGCTGGTCGTCCCTATCTGGAAAGGGAAAGGGGACCGTCAGGACTGCAACAATTACCGCGGTATTACACTGCTCAGCGTACCAGGCAAGGTGCTTGCCCATCTATTGCTGACACGGATTCGCAGTCATCTGGTGAAGCATCAGAGACCTCAGCAGTCTGGGTTCACGCCTGGTAAGTCAACAACGGACCGTATCCTAGCGCTTCGTGTCCTGGTGGAACGCCGACGTGAGTTTCGACAGGGGATGCTTGCAGCTATGTTGATCTCAAGAAGGCATTTGACTCAGTGCATCGTGAGTCACTTTGGGATCTTCTGCGACTTCGAGGGATTCCTGCAAGGACTATTGGTTTGATAATTGGTCTGTATTCTGGGACTGAGAGTGCTGTGAAGTGTGGGGCAGGTGTATCCAGCTTCTTCCCTATGAATACAGTAGTGAGGCAAGGGTGCGTCCTTGCCCCATCACTTTTCAACGCTTGTATGGACTGGGTATTGGACAAGGTTGTAGATCAAAGTGATTGTGGAGCATCCGTCGGCAACACCAAGATCACTGATCTTGTTTATGCCGATGATGCAGTAATCTTTGCTGAGTCGCTGGAGGTCCTGGTGATGGCTCTCGTGGCGCTGCACGAGGAGGCAAAGCCTTTGGGACTTGAGGTCTCCTGGCTCAAGACCAAGGTCCAGGTGTTTGGAAACTTACTAGATGAAGCAGTACAGTCTGTTCATGCGTGTGGCGAGGACATTGAGATCTTGGAAAGTTTTACATACCTTGGTAGCGCAGTCCATAATGACGGCGGGTCACATCAAGAAGTCTTACGGCGGATTGGCATAGCCCACGGTGTTATGGACTCGCTCAGCGGGAGTATTTGGCATTGTCGGTACCTGTGCAGAAGGACAAAGATCCGGATCTTCAAGTTGCTTGTGATCCGTCTTACTCTATGGTTGTGAGACATGGACACTAAATAGTGACTTGAAGAAACGAATCAATGCCTTTGGTAATAAGTGTCTTCGCAGAATCATGGGGTATCGCTGGGATGATTACGTGTCAAATCAGCGATTGCACCGTGAGACTGAATCGAGGCCTGGCCTGCAGACCTGCATAGTCCATCAGCGCCAACTTCGGCTATATGGGCATGTGGCACGCTACCCTGAAACCGATCCTTCCCATCGAGTTGTATCTGTAAGAGACAATCCGGCGTGGAGGAGGCCAAGGGGGCGCCCACAAGGCTCGTGGCTGGGGCAAGTTGATGTTTCTTGTCGAGAGCTGCTTGGTATGGGAAAGGAGCCTGCATGGGAACTCGCGCGTGGTGACCCCCGGGAGTGGCGTCGTAGGGTGGGCGAGGCGACGCGCCCCCCGGCGTATGCCCCCAATGATTGATGATTGATACATGACGACACTTATGTTCCGAGGATCCCCAGTGGTGAGGTATTTATGTACCGGTAAAGGCCTGATACAGTTTTGCCTTCATTTTCCATTATTATAAAGATAGAACACGAGGTTTTCCACAGAAAAATGACTAATATCTATATAAGAGAAGTGTACCAATATAGATGCACCTAGGCCTTATACTTCTTGAGTTATGAGTTACAGCACTTTTTTTTCAACGCTAATTTCTGACAAATAATAGTTTGCTATAAGAAAACATCCCAGAACACTGATTTCTCTTTGTTGTTGTTTTTAAATCTAAAATTGTTATCATTTGTAACTATTTTGGAGTCAACTTTATGTCAAGATATTTTTTTTCCTTTTAAATTCCCCTTTTTTATATAATAATTTCATCACGTTTAAATACAAAAAATGAAAATTTACATTTTTTTCTTGACATTCTTGACTTATCTTTCTTTCGAAGTTTAAAATATACATTGATCTTTGAAATCATATACAACACATTATACTTTACTTTAAAAATATGAAACTGAGAGACTTAACCCTTACAGCGTTAACGGCGTACCACGTAAGCCATCCGTGTTTTGCACGTCAGGCGTTAACGGCGTACGTCGTACGCGGTGCTTTTTCCGCCTTCATATTATACGCCGTGCTTTTTCCGCCTTCATGTAAGTGTCTGGCAGGAAGCTTGCATCCTCATGACGGTGCCACATATATTTTGACCTTACCAAGTTAGTTTAGGTTAATATATAATATGTCTGGGGCTGATAATATGACAGCTGATGTTGCCTCACATTTGTCGCAGTATTAGCTGTTTCCTTCAACGTCCTCAATCCTTACTATCAACCAATAGGAACGTCCAACAACTCGATGATAATCTCGGAATCTGTACAGTCGTCCTGCCATTACCAAGTACGAGGCGGAAATATAGTTACTGTATTAATTGAAACATTTATACTTCCAAAAATAAAGATATATTTTTGATAGTTTTTTCCCATGTGCCATTTATTATTGAAAGACAGATTAAGAAAAGAAAACATATGAGTATAAGTACGACAACTTCAACGACAGCTGGAACCCCATAACACACGTTCATCACTAGAGATCGGATAAAAATGTTGTTATTTAGGCCATTTTAGTTTTTTTTTATGTTATGTATTTTCACCAAAATATGTGATAGAAAAACTAAAATATGTGGTTTTAATCAGTGCTTTATTTCCGTGAAAAATGCAGGAAAACAAAATCAGAAATGATACACCAGCAATCCTGCACCCAGGGGGGACAGGGGTGGATTCCCCCTGAAATCTATTGACGTTTCAAAACACTAGCCTTATATAATACTGAATGAGCAGCAAGCCATAAACTGAAATTAAGTACATATAGCTAAAAAAAAATGAAAAAATGGAAAGGAACATATGAATAACTTTTTGAATTAGCTAACGATACCCCCCAAAATGAAATTCTGGCTACAGAACTGTATGCAAAACATAGTACAATAAAATATCTATAGCTCAGACTGCTGAACGATTGTAAAAGCAATTTGTAACCATGATTTTGTTCAGATTTTCTTCTGTAAGACGCTTGGATTGAGAATCCTTGCAAAAATTGCAGAGATTGGATAAAAATGTTATTTAGGCCATTTTAGGTACATCTGTAGCAGAAATCATAATTTAGTTTTTTTTTGCAAAAAAGCACTGTTTTATGTGAAAAAATCATTTTTATGTACTTCACATATTTTCCCGATCTCTGTTCATCACCCATCACCTACCAATAGACAATGCACAAGTTCTCCTATATACCTGTTGAACAAGAGACAGTGCCAAGAATAAGTGCCTTCGAATGTGAGAGAGGCTTTCAGCTTCATAAGGAGGTAACCGGAGGTAAATTTATCATACATGTACGATAATTATCGTACGTATCGCAAAACTGAGGCAGGCCACGTGCACAGGGTGCGTGGTGGGAGGGATTTCCATTGCATGATTCGAGTATAATTTCAATACGATAACAAAATACTGTCATTTATTCTGCTTGGTTTCACTTTACTGCAGACTTATTTACAATATTTCTATATACGTCTTATTTCGATCAGTGCATCCTACCTAAGTCATCGTCAGTGGATTTTTTTTTGCGTGTTTTTTCCCAACAAGAATTCTGTTATATTGTGTCTACATTAGTAGACACAATATAACAGAATTCTAACAGAAGGTAAAAAAAATCTTTCCATATTGTGTAAACCTAAATACATATAAAATAGAGTACTTGACAGTAGCTGCTGGATGCTTGGTAGTTCGTAACTAAATATAAGAATAATGTAGAATAGGCAACTTGTACAGAACTGCTTCCGCCACTGGAGACACAAATTTGGTCCCGCGTACGAGTTTGTACCAGAATGACGGTGTTGTTGACTGCTCCTATTACAACGCTTTTCATACAGTTGGCATTTATGTGCCTCTAATTCTTCTCTTCTTAATTCCATTTTCAGTATTATTATTATTATTATTATTATCATTATTATTATTATTATTATTATTGTTGGCATTATTATTATTAGGTATTGCTATTATTATTATTATTATTATTATTATTATTATTATTATTATTATTATTGTTAGTATTATCATTGTTATTATTACTATAATAATAATCTGCCATTTGATACCTTATATACACACGGTCATACCAGAGCGTTTACCTTAATTTCGATAATTTTTAAATAATTTCTTAAAATATAGTGCCGGATCCTCCCCTTAAATGTACCATGAAAAATAAAAAATACCATGTAAAAAGTACCATGACAAATAGGCGCAAAGAACGGCACCTTAACTTACGTGTGATTCATCTGTATCTTATTCGTCAAACAATCATCCTGGACACACATACGGGGGGGGGGGGGGGGGGGGGGGGGAGAGAGAGAGAGAGAGAGAGAGAGAGAGAGAGAGAGAGAGAGAGAGAGAGAGAGAGAGAGAGAGAGAGAGAGAGAGAGAGAGAGAGAGAGAGAGAGGAGAGAGAAGAGAGAGAGGGCATAATGACAAAGAGGACAAGAAGAGAGTGGAGAAAGTGAGAGTGTGAGGAATGTTTGAGACAGAGCTGTGGGGAAGGTAAGCGGAAAGATGATGAAGAGAGGAAGAGGAGGATGAGGGAGGAACCTGAATAGATACGCAGCGATATGAGAGAGGAAAAGAGAGGGGGAGAAGGAAGAAGAATTACGCAAAAGGGAGAACAGATAATTGGAACATGGAAATTCTAGTGAAAAAAAGCAGAGAAAGGTTGGAAAGGGATAAGAAGGAAATCAGGAGAGGACGCATAAAGAGGTGAGAGATATGCAATAAATGGGGAAACTGCAAACTGCTATGATATGGGAGGCTGAGAGAGAATATATCCACGATACTGACTTGTGGGCTCACACACACTCTCTCTCTCTCTCTCTCTCTCTCTCTCTCTCTCTCTCTCTCTCTCTCTCTCTCTCTCTCTCTCTCTCTCTCTCTCTCTCTCTCCCCTCTCTCTCTCTCTCGAAGCCGCTCAAAGTGGCTTCACAGTGCCTCCAACAAAATATAAAATCCGTCTCTGTTTACCAACATTCCTCCTTCTCTTCTTCTCCCTCTCGTTTGCCTTGCCCTACTCTATAGATTAACTTGCGTGTGATTCATGTGTATATTACTCGTCAAATATCCCCAGACACACACACGGAGAGGGGTTATCTCTCTCTCTCTCTCTCTCTCTCTCTGTCTCTCTCTGTCTCTCTCTCTCTCTCTCTCCTCTCTCTCTCTCTCTCTCTCTCTCTCCTCTCTCTCTCTCTCTCTCTCTCTCTCTCTCTCTCTCTCTCACTCAAAGGAATAACGTGCGACATCCTGTGATGAGGACTGAAGAAGTGTTATGGTATAGAAATGAATCATAGCAAGCGATGTTAACGTTGCAGAACTTACGATGAATAGGACATTTTGTTTCCTAAATCAGGTGAATGGCAGGATGAGTGTGGGGAAAGGAGCTAACAATCAAAAACCTCTTCACCTTACTTGCCTTTCACACACACACTGTTATGGGGGGGTAAATAACCATCTGCTGCCATGACTTGTGATAGTGAAAACAAGCCGGAAGAGGCATTGTCGACAAGACACAGCCAGGGAAGCATGGGTTGTGCGAGTTACACACCAGCCGCTAGGAGGCAACCACTGCTTGCCAACCAATATCTTATGATATGTAAAGCTTCACGTAAGGTTCTATTCACAGGTTCTTGGTATCAGAGACCAGAGCTGCACCGCTGGATATGGTATAGCAATGCCCGGAGGGGTAGCTAAGGAGATCGACCACATCCTAGTTAGTACTATTTGGAGGATCCTCCGGAACTGCAGGGTTTACCGGAGTGCTGAGTTCTTTGCAGCCGATCACAGACTTGTTGTTGCTTCCCTTAAGCTTCATGTCAAGTCCAGAGGAATCTCAAGAGGTAACCATACTGTGTTTCATCTTGAGAAGCTGAAGGACTTGACATCTGCCCATGAGTAGCGGTGGCAGTCTCAAACCGGCTTGATGTGCTCAGTGCCCTCGAGGACCCTGTAGAACTGTGGGATACCTTCACACGTGAAACTCTACAGGTTGCCAAGGAGTGTATTGGGGAGCGCCCGAGGTCAAGGCGTGGTTTTGTCTCGACGGGGACGCTGGAGAAAATCGAGGAGTCGCGCTGCCAGGCTGGCTGGGAACCAGGACCAGCACAGGGCTATGTCACGCTTGACTAGAACCCTCTTGGGGAGAGACAAGGAGAGGTATGTCAGGAGTCTCGCTGAGGATGTCGAGGGCCATTTGAACGCTAATGACCTCCGACCCGCCTACCGAGCCCTGAAGAAGCTCCGTTCCAAGTCTCCAATCTCGGGCGAGTGCTATTCGAGCAGCAGATGGGCGCCTCGTGTCGGACATGGATGGGCAGATGGCTCGTTGGGCTGAGTACTTTGGACAGTTGTTCACGGTGGACCCTCCAATTGGGCAGCTCCACACCACTGGATTACGGACAGTGGATGCCGATCCTCCCATTGACGAAACCGCACCCTCTCTTGACGAAGTCAGAGAGGCTGTAGCAAAGTTGAGGGTGAAAAGGCTTGGATGATTACGTGGCAAATCAGCGATAGACACCAAGATTTTGTGTCCTAGGAAATTCCTAGGTTTAAATAAATCACCTCCCAAACGTGTATTGGAATTGTATGTCCTATGTACGTCCTAGGACAAAAACGGGTTCATAAATATTGCCAGGAATTGTTAAGCATTTTTCTGGTCCTCGGCACGTTTTTCAGTTCAAGGCACGTTTTCATATACGGGCCAAGTGAGGATAGAGGGAGGAAAAGGTTGATAAAAATATAAATCCTTGAGAAGGAATAAGAGGGAAAAATGTAGAGGGTAGACAAGGAAATAGAAAACTAGGATGTAGGAATAAAGAGTGTAGGGAGAAGTTAATATAAAGGGTAAGGAGTGAGAAGAGTAGGGAGTAGAGAAGGAAGAAAGAGGGTGGGAGAAAACGAAAAAAGGGAAGAAAGGAGGGAGGATAAAGGCCCGTTCACATTTCCACGACTCGCGTCGGCGACCGGTCACGACTTGCTGAGTCATCCAGTCAGTGCCGACTGCAGCCGATTTTGGGGGGCTGAAGCACCAAAATCGGCAAGGTTAGCTCGGGTTGCCGTAGTTAGGCGTCTAATCGGCGACTAGTTTGCGCATGTCATCGACAGTCGCGGAATAATTCGAATTTAACCGCCAATTTTGGGTTGCCGTCATTCGCCGACAGTCGCAGCACGACGCTAACCACGGTTGCCGTCATGCGGCGACTGTTCCCAGCCGTACAGCGACTGACACCGGATATGGCAAGCCCCTCCAGCGACTGTAATCGGCGCAATTAGCCGACGGTGTGCCGTAGTTAGGCGACTAATTGGCGACTAGTCCACGATTCTCGACGATAGTCGCAAACTATAAGGGTATTTGAAAATGCAAAGGTCAACTTTGAGTTGGCGTCATGCGACGACATTTGCCGACAGTTGCAGCACGACGCGAACACACGGGTGCCGTCATGCTGCAACTGTTTCCAGCCATGCTGCGACTGACGTCGAGTGGTTGAAGATGTGGGCAAGCGCTCTGTAGTGAACCACGCGACCGATGTCGGTCACACTGTTGTCCACACACTTGCCCACCTTGACTAGGCCACAAATATATATGTGCCTCCAAATATTATTAATTGAACACAATAACTACGACATGGTTATAACAATCGCCAAGGCACTAAAAATACTGCGCAAGCAGTATAGCGCTAAACATACTGCTCTAGTTATAGTGGGTCGCAGCACTGCCCTGCCTACCGTCCCCGTCTATCCAAGACTAAAATTACGGAAATTTCATGACGATTAGTCGCAGCACGGCCCCGACTGGTCGCAGTACGGCCCCGACTGGTTGGCGCCAGGCTCGGACCCTTCGGTGACGAGTCCCAGCACGGAGCCGACTTTTTCCGTTAAATGTTTGAGTCGCAGACCCGCCCCGAGTGTATAGAGCAGTGCTACTCAACCTGGGTGGACGGTCCACCTTAAGGTGGACGAGACTAAGTGAGGGGTGGACAGCTGTTTTGGGGTGGACAGGTGAGTGGACGAGATCATGCCCACTTGTCAGTATAGATCAGTGTTTTTTCAGATTTTGAAGTCTTTGATACCTATATGAGAGAATGTGAAAACATTTGGCCATCCCATGCATTTCTGGGTTGCCCTGATTGATACTCAGGAATAAAAGGAGCTAGCTTAGCAGGCAACAGCCATGTTTCTGCAGATGCCAACATTATATCTGTGTGAGCAAGGTTTCTCAAGCTTAGTTTTAATCAAGGAAAAGAAAAGGAATGCCATTCCGAATTTGGATCGTATCATGCGGGTTGCACTTTGAAATCATCTGATGCCTCGATTTAAGCTGATAGCAGACAAATTGCAACAGCAGCAAAGCCAATGATTTTTGTTTCTTGAAGAAAAAGGCTTTGTTTTCTGGATTACCAAATATAACGCATATTATGTGCAATTTTACTTTAGTTCATGAAGAAAAATGCATTTGCTCTAGAATTCCTAGGAAATTTTTATTTTTTCTTGTATATTTATAGCTTTAGACCGCATGTGTTATTATACAGAAGAATATGTACACTGTAAATAGAAAATGAGTGCAACTACTTTTTTCCTATCTATACATTTGTAGAATGATATAGTCTACATATATATGATTAAAGCATATTTACAATATCAAGAGCCTTGAGATTTTAGATTAAAAAAAATTGAGGTGGACAGCTTTAACTAAATCACCACTAGGGGTGGACGACATCAAAAAAGGTTGAAGAGCACTGGTATAGAGCATGCACCACACAGTCGGGACCCCCCTCGCGCCCCTTCACGACTCCCACAATCCGACGCCGACTGTCAGGGCCTGACGCCCTGACGATCGGTGCCGATCACAGCATGACTCAGCAAGTCGTGACTGGTCACCGTCTAGAGCCGTGAAGAGTGTGAAGAATTAAGGTGGATAAATGAAAGAAGAGGGATAAGAAAGAGTATGAACTGAAGTAAAGAGGATCGAGATAGGTGAGAGGAGAGAGGTAGGTGAACGGGTTAATCGGAAGTAGGAAGAAAGGAAAAGGGAAACGAAAAGTTAGAGAGGAATAAGAAGGGAAAAAAGGGAGTAGAGTGAAAGATACAGGAAATGAATTAGAGGAGAACGGGAAATGGAGATAAGAGGAAAGGAAATCAAGCGAGTAAAGAGGGAAAAGGAAGACATGAAGTAGAGGGAAAAAAAGGAATTAGATAGGGAGGAGATAGAAAAAAATTTGAAGCAAGATGTATGGATCAAGATGTATGGAGTGAATGGGGTATAGATAAAGACACTTTTCTATAACTCCATTATAGGAGATAATCTTAACATTTGCCCACGTGCTGCCTTTAGTCCGTCCCCTGTGATGGGCTTCCTCAGTTTCCTCTAAGCCTCGTCCCCGGGCGGCCTTTCTGAGCTAATTTGCCTCATTACCCTCGTGCCAAGCCCATAGCAGTGCCGCCAGTCCTTATTAGGACAGTGCCAGTCATCGGAAGATTTCCAAGTGAATATCTCTCTCTCTCTCTCTCTCTCTCTCTCTCTCTCTCTCTCTCTCTCTCTCTCTCTCTCTCTCTCTCTCTCTCTCTCTCTCTCTCTCTCTCTCTCTCTCTCTCTCTCTCGATTGCAGTCTCGACTGGGCCATGTTATAACTTTGGGGAAGTGTCGCATAGCATTCCCCACCAGCCTCACTCTTCCTGCCTTCCTCTCCCCTCCTTCATTGCTCTCCCCTGACTTCTTTGCCAGGTGCCACCCATCATCACATGTGCGGGGTCACTCATCAAAAAACGATAGTCCTTAGGGGAAAATTAAGTAAAATTTTGCAATCCGCTGGTTAATCGGTTATTGCGAATTATGTAATGTGTATTATGCTATTATAGAAGGGAGAGGGCTGGTGCATGCCATAAAGATGCTGAAGGGAGGAGTAGGAGAAGGTTGAGGGAGGTAGGGAGGCTGGAAGAGAAGAAGAGGGAGCAATGAGGAGGAGAGGAAAACTCATTATCATTCAAAAGGAAGCTGCAAATATTTGGAAGAAACGTGTGTGATTAAGGTAGGGGGTGCCATACAGGATCAGTTTGACCTCTGAGTAGTCACCGTCATATATGTATCTTACTTTCTGTTTCCTCTAATTATAATATTTCTATGAATGGGTTAACGTGTGCGTACTCGAGCGTTACTTCCTTATCCTCCCTTTTACTCACGCGTGAGTACTCTGGCATTACGAATAGTGTGTGATCAATTAACGTTACTTCCTTATCTCTCCTATTGGGTAAGATAAAAGAAATGAGACTACTTTTGTGAATGAATCGATAAATTTGTTTTATAGTACTTACGTGATGGCGTAATAATTATTTTTGTTTATGATCACTACTTTCATATACCCTTACATACTCTTACTTAGGTCGGGGGAAGAAATAAAACATGAGTGTGCAATAATAAAACATTGCTAACAAAAATAATATCATATATACTATCTTTTTTTTATATGTACGTTATACGAGTCCGTTGGATTCCATCCATTTCAATACGATTTTAACATTTGCTAAGTTCTTATTTTTTTAAATACTTAATTATAATATATATATATATATATATATATATATATATATATATATATATATATATATTATATATATATATATATATATATATATATATTATATATATATATATATATATATATATATATATATATATATATATATATATATATATATATATATATTTGCACCCTGCCTGGTCAAACTTTTCCGTCTTTGTCTATGTACTTCCACCTTTCCTTCTTGCTGGAAGTTTGCTCACATCCAACCTGTTCCTAAGAAGGGTGACCGTTTAATCCTTCAAACTACCGTCCTATAGCTTTGACTTCCTGCCTTTCTAAAGTTTTTGAATCTATGCTTAATAAGAAGATTCTTAAGCATCTATCTGCTCACAATCTTCTATCTGATCGTCAGTACGGTTTCCGTAAAGGGCGATCTACTGGCGATCTTCTAGCTTTCCTAACTGAATCTTGGTCATCCTCCTTTAGGGGTTTCGGTGAAACTTTTGCTGTTGCCCTTGACATATCAAAAGCTTTTGATAGAGTCTGGCACAAATCTTTAATTTCCAAACTACCCTCATTCGGTTTCTTTCATTCTCTCTGTAACTTCATCTTAAGTTTCCTTTCAAACCATTCTATTGCAGCTACTGTAGACGGACATAGTTCTTCTCCTAAATCTATCAATAGTGGTGTTCCCCAGGGTTCTGTCCTATCACCCACTCTCTTACTATTATTCATTAATGATCTTCTAAGTCTAACTCAAAAGCCCTATCCACTCCTACGTTGATGATTCTACCCTGCATTTTTCAACGTCGTCTATTAGACGTCAAACTCAACAGGAACTAAGTGATTCACGGAGAGATGCCACCGAGCGCCTAACTTCTGATCTTTCTATAATTTCTGATTGGGGCAAAGCAAACCTTGTTTTGTTCAATGCCTCAAAAACCCAATTTCTTCACCTATCTACTAGACGAAACCTACCAGATAACTATCCCCTCTTCTTCAATGACACTCAACTGTCTCCTTCTTCTACAATGAACATTATAGGACTATCCTTTACTAAAAATCTGAACTGGAAATCTCACATCTCATCTCTTGCTAAAACAGCTTCTAAGAAGTTAGGTGTCCTGTGGCGTCTGCGTCCTTTTTGTTTCTCCCTCCCAATTGCTTGCTCTCTACAGGGGCCTTATCCGCCCATGTATGGAGTATGTCTCACATGTTTGGGGAGGATCCACTCATACAGCTCTCCTAAACAGGGTTGAGTCAAAAGCTTTTCGTCTCATCAACTCCCCTCCTCTGACTGACTGTCTTCAATCTTTAAATCACCGACGCAATGTTGCTTCTCTTGCTCTCTCTACCGTTATTTTCATGCTCACTGCTCTTTTGAACTTGCTAACTGCATGCCTCCCCCCCTCCCGCGGCCTCGCTGCACAAGACTTTCTACTCATTCTCATCCCTATTCTGTCCATCTTCCTAATGCAAGAGTTAATCAGTATCTTTACTCTTTCATCCCTTTCACTGGTAAACTCTGGAACGCTCTTCCTGTTTCTATTTTTCCACTTTCCTATGACTTACATCTTTTCAAAAGAAGAGTAACAGGACACCTCCCGAACTAAATTGGCTTACCCCTCTTTTTTATATCATTCTCTTACTGTCTTCTTTATAGGGACTGGTAACTAAGCGGGCTTTGTGTTACCCATTTTTGTGTGCCCTTGGCCAGTCCTTTGTGATGTAAAAAAAAATTAAGAAAAATAAATATATATATATATATATATATATTATTATTATTATTATTTTGGGGTGTTTGTAGAAAACCCCCCCACGAATTTGCACGAAACCTCACATTTGCAATGAAACTTATTCTAATTTCTAGCAATCTTTTTTATACGTAAAAATTGCACCTTTGAATCTAAGTATGAGAGAGAGGAGCCCACCACCAGCGACATATTTACTATGAGGAGATATCCGGGATAATTATCAAGAAGTGGTTGACCGAAAGTTTACAGAGAGATGCCAAAAAACGATGGATGAACAGAGGAGATATCGACATAGCGAGGAGGTGACTTTCCTGATGACAATAGACTTGGGTCTAGACTCTAGACCAGGGGCGGGCAACCACCGGCCCGGGGGCCAGACCCAGCCCGAGAAGGCCTAGCGTCCGGCCGCCACCCTGCTCGGCATTAGCATTGCAATCTGGCCCGCGAAACCCAAGCCAAAAAAAGATATATATATATAAATTCTGCCAAACAGCATCTACCGGCAAATACTGTTTGGCAACTCTGCGTTGCCCGTCGCCTCACTCCGCGATCCTGCCAGACGCCAGTGTCCGTTGGACTTTCGCATTGAGATTAGGTACACTTTGTGGTCAGTACAGTTTGGAAAATAGACTGCCACAAGTAAGGGAAAATTATTAGAAAAAATTTCAATCCGTTATTATGTTATCAGTTATTATGTCATTATGATGTGAAATGGTGTCCCTGTGTAATTATGTAATTTTAATAGATATATACTGAGCAACAAACAATTACAAATACAATTAGTTACGTTTTCATTTAAAAGCTCAATTACAATTACTTTTAATTTAAAAATTCAATTACAATTACAATTACTCAAAAAGTGTAATTAATTACATTCAAATTAAATTACAATTACAATTACTCCAAGCCTGCTCTTCCCTCCAAGGAAGCTTCCTCCATCAGAAGAACCTTCCCCACGCTGATAACTTTTCCGGCTCGCGATGGCTCGCTCGCCTGGCCCTGCTCACGGACATCACTACGCACCTGAACGCCCTCAACGTGAAACTGCAAGGCAAAGACATTCTCGTGACAGACATGCACAGTGACAATAATAATTGCACACGCACAACACCGCCTTCGAGGTTAAGTTGCGCTTGTGGGAGGCTCAGTTGGCTAATGGTCAGTTTGTGCACTTTCCTCGCCTTTTAGTCGACCATATTTAGAGTAATTTGCTATGTTGAGTCAAACAAATTGCAACAGTTTGTTTTATTGTTAATTATTGTTTATTAAGTAGTTATTGATGACATATCCAAAATGGGACACAGGTTTCAACCCAGAAGTTACCTAATTTGCATAATTTCAAAATGGCCGCCATTTATATATATATGGCCCATTATCTCTAAAACTACTCATTTTTAGCACAATAAGTGCATTACACTTGAATAGAAACATGATCCTGTGAATCTGAAAAAACATATTTTCAAACTCACATGACCCCTCTAAACATGTAGGTCAAAGGTCAAGTTGTACAAAATAGGTCAAATGGCCGTTTTTACGGGAAATGTATTTTATGCATGAATAATATTTTGCGTCGCCTCTTAGAAGACAAGATTATAGTGTCACTGCCCTCAGTGGCAAAATTATTATCAAGATATGCAATTATGGATGGTGTACGTATGCCTGTATGGCACTAATAATCTGAATAAATTTTATTTTCTCAACATTTTCTAGGTCTGTTTTAATACAAATTAGACACCCCTGAATCCCACCCCACCCTCTTCGATGATCACCCTTCTTCCAAACCACTGCATCAACTTGCCATAAGCTGCATGATCTCAGATAGTAATTTGACCCCAACCCCATTGCATCATATTCCTTGCCAACTGTGATGCTAATTAATGTTTATATACACACAACAATAACTACCTGTTTTCCAGGAAACTCCCTGGTTCTATTATTAGCATAATATATTCTCTCTCTCCTAGTAGATCTGTACATATACATGTGAATACAGTGTATGAAATACAACATCCAGCCTATTGTAACGTTAGACCAACCTCTCTGGATGAAGGCGAAACTGATCATCAGTCAAGAAGATGACCTGAGTAATATGATCCCTATTCTTGGTGCATTCCATACCTCGATGTCCTTCCTTGGAAGCATTGGCCATTTTATGAAATCGAGTGGTCTCTCAACACTTCTTGAGCTAGTATTCGCGGGTAATACAGTCACACATATGCTCAGTGGTAAGGCGTATGCACGAGCTGTCCGAGGTCACTTTCTGGTGGATGGTGCTTTAAACGCTGTACTTGTGAAGAAGACAGCAGAAGAAGATCATCAGCAGGTAATTTCCAATGCTCTTGAGACGTTTGACAATGTATTCGCTAAAGAATCATATTCACCTACAGTACACGATGTTGACATCCAAGCTCTGGATGCGCTTTTCCAGAAAGCGAAGTTTGAGATATCGGTTACACCAACAGGAAAGCTCTGGCTGCAGTATATGAAAACGATTGATATCCTAAGATCTACCCTGACGGCTCAACGTACTAGTAACTTTATGCTTTACTTAAAGTCCCTGAAGGAAATGCTTCCTTACTTCGCATCAAGTGGCCACAACAGTTACGCCAAGTCAGTACATCTGTTCCTGCAGGACATGCAAAAACTAGAAGGACGAAACCCGCATGCTTTTCAAAAATTCATGGATGGGTACATGTTTGTCAGACGTAGCGATAAGGTTTGGGGTGCCTTAGCAACAGATTTGATCATTGAGCAGGTTCTAATGAAGTCTCTTAAGAGCAAAGGTGGGATCACGCATGGTCGAGGGATGGATGAGACGCAATGGACAAGATCTGCTAACGATGCCTGATTATGCACAGATAACATCCGAGATGGAGAAGTTAAGCACATACAAGCATGTACAAACTGAACTGGGTACAAGTAAAATGCAACGAGATATGACTGACACATCAATCATCCTTGAGTACCTGGAAAGCCACGATCCATTCGACAAGTGTGATTACTTGTATGACATATCAACAGGAATTGCCTCAACTGTTTCTAACGTCTACATGGCTGAAGATTTAGGAAGGTCCAATATTTCCAAGATAGAAGGAGAACATGTTACAAAACATAGTCTTCAGGAAAACAAACCAAGTGAAAGTAATGGGTGCGAAGGTGATTACAGATGGAGAGGAACTAAGTGTCGACCCCCATCTTCTGTTCCAACGACTTTTAATAATTGCCAACTACAGCGATGTTGATCTAAATGAAGTGTTTACATATGAGCTCTCTGTGTATCCACCATCACTCTTCACAAAACAGGGGCTGCTTAACTGCTTCAAAACCAAAACTTGCTGAGGCTATTTCCAAACTATGTAAGGATACCCCAGAGTTCCCAGTTCCTGAAGCAGAATGCAATGTGTTGGACGGGGGTTCCCTTCTGCAGCGTTTGCCATGGACACAGGGTCAAACATACAGACAAATAATCACCGTTTACATACGCATGGTAAAGAAGTACATCTATCCAATCGTCGTATTCGATGGATATCTACAAGATACAATAAAAACCGTAGCACACCAAAGGCGTGGACAATTTTCTGGAAAGGTCAAGCTAGCCATCGATTTGCCACTTAAGATGGAAAAGAAAACGTTCCTGCAAAACAAAGGAAACAAGCAGGCATTCATAAATATGTTATCAGATGAGATGCGTAAAGAGGATATAGATACCATCCATGCTGAAGACGATGCAGATCTACTGATTGTTCAGACAGCAGTCAGTACTCAGTATGGCTGAGTACAAAACGACATTTGTAATTGCTGAGGATACAGACATCCTTGTGCTAATGTGCCACCACCATAAACTTGGTACCAAATTGTTCATGAAGTCAGAGAAGAGTGCAATAAAAGTCCCATTGTGGAATATCCAGGCGACATGTGAAACTTTGGGAAGCCGATTATGCACATACCAACCATTTCTACATGCAGTATGCGGATGCGATACCACGTCAGGACTCCATGGGATCGGCAAAGGTTGCGTGCTAGGCATTAACAAATCTAATGAGTTATAGAATAAGAATAGGTGAATCTTTCATGTCGAGTTCAGCTAGCCACGATGAAATCAGTGATGCTGAGGCTAAAGCATTGGTATGTTTGTATGGTGGACGAGATACAAGTTTGAATATCTTAAGGAGGAAGCTGTTTGGTGACAAAGTTGTCAAGAGCTTCAAGAGTGTCGACATCAAGAAACTTCCACCAACAGCTGATGCAGCCAAATATCATTCTTATACAGTGTATCTACAGACTCAAATATGGATAGGAAACGTGGTACTGAAGCCGGAAGATTGGGGATGGAATAGTCAACACGAGAGTTTGTTGCCTGCAAAAATGGACAGCAGACCAGCTCCTGATGCCCTCTTGAGGATCGTACGTTGCAAATGCATGGAGTACTGTGACACACTGATATGTTCATGCAAGGAAAACGGGATGTACTGCACCGAATTCTGCGGAAATTGCCAAGACGGACTACGCACAAACATAGAGTTTGATTAATTTGACAACTAATTCACAGTATGTATCTAAAAGAAGAACACCTTAATATGTGCATATATAACACTTTACATATGTTCTTTAATTTGATTGTGATCGAATGTTGTAAGTCTTGACATAGGGCCTACACTTACATGGCTAACTTCGGACAGGGTACAATATCTATATAACAATTAATATTGTTAAAAAAAAATATCATTAGCTATGTCTTAATGCACTTTTTTTTGTAAAGAAAAGGTCATTTGACCTATTTTTTTAAAATTCTTGACCTTTGACCTACATGTTTTAGACGGGTCATTTGAGTTTGAAAAAATGTTTTATAGCTTCACTGGTTCATGTTACTATTCAAGTATAATGCTCTTATTGTGCTAAAAATGAGTATTTTTAGAGATAATGGGCCATATATATAGATGGCGGCCATTTTGAAAATATGCAAATTAGGTAACTTCTGGGTTGAAACCTGCGTCCCATTTTGGATATGTCATAAAGAACAACTCAATAAACAGTAATCAACAATAAAACAAACTGTTGCAATTTGTTTGACTCTAAAGTGTAAATGTGGTATACAAATGTGGGCACTGCTTGTGCCCCTGCCGACGTGGACCTGGACACTTTCCATCGAGCCGGACATTGAAACACTTTTTCATGGCAAGCAGCACCAGCCGTCTCACTGATTTGTATGTTTTTCAATAAAATTCTTGTATATAGTCACTTTGGGGTTTTCGTTTGTCACCCTGGCCCACGGGCTGCTCCCGAAATTTTCATCTGGCCCTAGGTCTGAAAAGGTTGCCCGCCCCTATTTTAGTGCTCTTCAATCTTTTTTGATGTCGTCCACCCCTAGTGGTGATTTGGTAAAAGCTGTCCACCTCAATTTTTTTAATCTGTAAAATCTCACGGCTCTTGACATTGTAAATATACTATATCATATATTAGTAGAGGACCCTACCATTGAGCCCGTGACCAATTTCTCCTGATCAAGGTTTGAAGGTGGTTTTTAAATGACTTGAGGATACTGAACAAAATAAGCCCCCATGTCCCTCGCAAATGTGCGGGCTAACTCCGCCAGGGGGCAAAATCCAAGATGGCCACCGTGAAAACTAGATTTGTCATATCTTCACTCATTTAATAGCTATTAATATGTTCTTGGTGTCTAAATGTATGTTTTTTAGGTCAAGGAAAGCAATAAAGACATCATAGAGTGGATTTGTGGACAAAAAGTCATTGTAATTGAATATTTTATTAAAAAATGAAGACAAAACATTTCAATATTCATCATTTTCGAGAACCGTGTCATGCTTATTGGCCACTAATCACATGAAGCTTTTTTTCACTGGATTATAACTCAAGTTGATGTTACTGAAAAGAGATGTAGCCCAATTCATCTCAAAACGTGTTACAAGAACTCCAAGTAACACGATATGGCTGATACACAATTTGAATTTGTTCTATTAGTATGTGTATATTGCCGATGTATTCTAGGTGTCAACAAGTAGGTTTTTCAGACCAAGGTTTTCAATGCCAATATACATGAATTAATTTGTTTAATCAAAATTGAAAACAATTATTGATTTATCCTAACTCATTACATATTTCAGATAAATCAGGCAAAATCCACAACCTATCATAACTATTTAACTGACTATTATGGATAACATGAATGGGCAATATTATACATCAATGTCATTATCCTCGTCTTCATCATATGAATCGCTCTCTCCTGAATCAGTATCTCCTGGTGTTAGGTCTTGAAGTTGAACGACATCCTTCAAATGCATTGGTAGTGCTGGTCTTGTGTATCGCACTGGCTTACACAAGCCATTCTCAACAGCCTATCCATGTGAAAGTGGAGACGGAGAAGGATCTACCTTATGATAATTGAGAAGCATGTGTGTTTGATAATTTCCTCTTGTTAGCTTCAGGTCATGTGAATCTCTATCTGGTGGAAGTCTCAGTGTTGATTTTCTCTTCACCTAAGCCTCCGTGGAACGGGTTGAAACATTATTGGAGTGGGGTCTACGCGGCGCAGCTCCAGGTCCGGGATGGGGCCCCACAAGCCGTCATCCAGGCAACAAATGGCAACGAATCTCCCGTCGACAGTCTGGCAGCCAATTGACGCTGGCATCGGCGTCCAAGCAAACAGGAAGGAGGAGGAAGGAGGCTTCCCCCGGGCAGCACATTCGGAGGGATGTGGGGAGACGTAGGTGGAAGGTTCTGCATTGGAAAAGGAGAAGGAAGGCCCTGGCGGACAGGAAGCAGGGAAGTAGAAGTCCTTGAACCGCCGCCTCTTCTGCATGGGTAGGGCCACATCTCCCTCCCCACTCGAGCTCTCCTGACAATCGTCCTCAAAGCCCGCAGCCTCAAAAACAGGCCCCGGCGAGAGGGACGGAGGAGAAGGCAACCTGTGATTCAGCCGAGGCGAAGAATGGGTCCCGGTTGTCAAATGGACCTCTATTCTCGCCATGAAGACGTTCACAGAGTCCATCCACTCCAATCACCCCATGAGGAACGGGAGGGGAGGACGTGGAAGATGCCAACTGGAGCAGCGACGTCCCTCACCGGCAAGTCCACGTCCCGCGAACCGCGGCTCAGGGAAGGGGCAACATTGTTCCATAGAAAGCAGCATTCGCAAGCAAATAATGAAGTCTTAGACAAACAAATGCCAATATTCCTCTACTCGAATTCAGCACTACTATCCGGTCTTGGAAGCTAAACTAACCGTAATGTTACTGTAGTGCAGGTGCCCTTTAAGTCATCAGTTTTTTTAAGCTTATCGGGTGGAACCTTTAATTTTTTCTGCTAATCAGACAGTTATGGAACAGGACTTACCATCATCTCTAGTTTTAGTGGCTGGCGATCCGTCTCTCTATGCATCTGGTCGACTAGAGGATCAATTTGCAGCTTCACTATTTGCCTTCCTTCCTATTTTCGTGGTATAATTATGTAAAGTCGGGTCTTAGGTAGTGCAGTTGACGCACTTAATTCCTCAAATAATTTATCACCAAGCGTTTCATGGGTATCACTACTTCTTTATGAGCGATCTTCAGGTGGCTGTCGTTTGCCCTAACGGAACTTCCTATCAACGAGTTTCTGGTTACTTTGCAATTGTTGATTTTGT